>CM056051.1:410539010-410724010 GCA_029574335.1 Rana kukunoris
AAGCTGCAGAGGACATGGCTGCCCTCCCCCCCCCCCTCCGCTGCAGACACAGGCTAATGATGCTGGAGGTCAAGATGGCGCCTCAGTCCTGGATGACACACTGCCTCTAGAGGTGTCCCAAGATCAGATGGCTGAGCTGTTTGAGAGGCCAGATGATGCACCACAGCCTACACTGAGTGAGATCCTGCAGGCAGTGCAGCGCTGCACAACATCTGTGACGGCATCTGTAGATGGCCTGAAATTACAGTTTGGGGGCACTGACAGAAACTGTATCCTTTATCAGGCATGATATTCAGAAATTAGAGAAAGAACCACAGCGGCGGAGGGGCGCATTAGTGAGGTGGAGGATCAGTCACCCCCCCTGACCAGGGACACAAGATCAGCTTTGCAGCAGGCGGCCCAGGCGAACGTGAAAACAGACAACATCGAGAATCGCTTAAGACGAGAAACAACGTTCGTATAGTGGGGCTCCCAGAGAAAGTGGAGGGCAGGGACCCCACCGCCTTCGTGGAATCGTGGCTCCAGGAGATTTTCGGGGCGGACGCATTAACCAAGCTGTTTGCAGTTGAGAGGGCTCACCGCACACCTCCTAGACCTCTCCCGCCGGGAAACCCACCCAGACCCATGCTTGCCAGACTACTGAACTATAGGGACAGGGAAATCGTACTTAGACTGGCCCGGGAAAAGGGGTCGGTACGTTACAACGGGGTAAGGGTCTCGTTATCCCTGACTTTTCCGCTGAAGTGCAGCGCAGGAGGGCCAAGTTCACTGATGTTAAGAAACGCCTACAAAAACTTCAAGTGACCTACGCTATGCTCTATCCTGCCAAGCTGAGAGTCACCGCCGGAGGCCAAGCTAACTTCTTTGAATCTGCCACGGATGCTGTTGATTGGCTGGACCGTAACGAGCAAGACCTGCGAAGGAGGCGCAATGCAGACGAGGAGGACTGAATCCCTGGAGTCTACTTGATGCACCGGGCGGGGTGACTGCCGAGTAAGGTACCTCTACCTGTTACCTGTGAAGCGGGACTTTTCTATTTTTCTCTTCACCTCCCTCTTTTTTTTTGGTTAGCGCTAGCTCAGAGCTTTGGAAGTTGTTCTTTCCCTTTGATGGATTCTGAGCACCGGTGGGGGAGGCGCTCCCACGGTGCTACGAAGTTCCGGAGACTGTGTTCACTTGTTTTTGTTTTGTTTTTTTTTCTGCTCACCCGGCCACACTTTTTGCTGCCCCTCGTCCCCCTCTTTTTTTTCTTTGCCCCACCACCCACCCCATGCGTGGTTTGATGCACACACGCCTGCCCATACTATTTTTGTACTTTGTGCCCGGACTGGACACGCCATGTCACCGCCCTGGCCCTTGACTGTTTCGCAGGGGTGCATGGCGAATAGAGGTGCCACCTATACCCATCTCTCATGGCCACCACACCAATAGTGAAGTGGAATGTCCGCGGTGTCCATGACCCTTTGAAGCGGACGATGATTGGTTCCTGCCTGAAAAGGTTCCACCCAGCTATTGTGGGTCTCCAGGAGACTCACCTCACAAGGGAAACACTGGGCTGTCTGGGCTTTTCCTGGGTGGGCAAGGCTTACCACTCTACCCACACCTCCTACTCTCGGGGGGTGAGTGTACTGGTACACAAATCCTTGGCTTACCAGGAAATCGACTCGGCAGTGGACTCCCATGGGAGGTTTATTTTTCTTTATTGTAAACTATTCACTGTAACTATGGTTCTTGATTTTGTTTATATCCCTCCCCCCTTTTTCCAGGGAGGTCATACAATGTCTTTTGTCATATTTAGTTGATAAGCCTGATATGCCTGTTCTGATTATGGGGGACTTTAATGGTTGCCTTGATCCTAGACTTGACAGGCACCCGCCAGCCCTACCACCGTTAGGGGGCAGAGGCACAATTCTGACCTGTTAGCGGAGGTGGGCTGGATTGATATCTGGAGGACTAGACACCCGACGACCAAACAATTCTCCTGTTTCTCTAAGACCCACGGGTCTCTCTCCCGCATTGACTTGTGTGTAGGGTCCCCTCAGCTGCTACACATGATCACCAAGGCAGGGGGCGTGGTTTGGACGCGATGCTGTGAGGACGTGTCTGCCTCGAGCTCCAGCGCCGACACAACTTTAAGCTGCCTTTTGCATTCCTAAACCTGCAACACACTCCAACTCATCATGCGGAGGAAGACGGGCAAGTCCCTGCCCAAAGCTGGGTCACAATTGGGCTCCATTAAGCGTACTTAGCCGCGGACACGGCCGAGGGTGAGGACACAGACGGCCTAGGCCGCTCTCCACGTGGCGAGATCCCCGCTACAGGCTCCGCCTCCCGCCATAGAGCGGGTCACAGGCGCCATTCCTCTGCCTCCTCAGCCTGCACCGACGGCACCGTCAGCCCTTCCCGCCGCGCGGAGGTCCGAGTGGACGACCTGCCTACCAGGACTGAGCTGGCTTCTCTCTTCCAGAGCTTGGAGAGGACCATTCGGAAGGAACTCTCGGCTGTGCGGGCGGACCTCTCACAGGTACTGGGTCGGGTGGAGGAAACTGAGCTCCGGCTTGACCGGCACGCCGCGGCCATTAGATCCCTGCAGGCCTCCACTCGGAGCCTTACTATTGCCCACAGAATGGCTCTCTACAAAATAGAGGACCAAGAGAACAGAAACAGGAGGAATAATATTCGTATCAGGGGCCTCCCCGAAGCCACGGGTGATGATGACCTCCTCCCATCGGTACGCGGTATCTTCAACGGCCTTCTGGGCCTGGAGGCTGATAACCCGCTGAAGATCGATAGGGTTCATAGGGCCCTTCGTCCTCGCGCTCTATCTGCAGACACCCCTAGAGATGTCATCTGCCGAGTCCATTATTTTGAGGAGAAGGAGCGCATCATGCGGAAAGCCCGCGAAGCTCCTACCCTGGACTTTGATGGTGCCGCCCTGTCCTTCTTTCCCGATCTAGCTAAGGAAACTTTAGATCGTCGCAGAGCCCTGCGACCTCTGACAGAGAAGCTCCGGGAGGCGTCCATTACCTACCGCTGGGGCTTTCCAGCTGCCCTTATTGCCAACAGGAATGGCAAGACGGCCGTTCTACGATTCCCAGAGGACCTGGAGAAATTTTGTGCAGAAGTTGACATCCCTAAGCCCGAGCTTCCTGGCTGGCAGGATGCCATCCCTACTCTACCGGGCCCTACGGAACCGCAATGGCAGAAGGTTAGCCACAAGACCCGCCGCTCAGCCACCCCGGGGGCTTCTCCCTCTGTAGGCTGATGTATGAAGCTGTGATCTCTTTGCTGTTACTCCTGTGCCCCCTGCCTCCTGGGTTTTTTCTGTTTTTTTTTTTTTTTTTTGCTTGATTTTTGATCCTATTCTTGCCGGACATTGTTTTATTTTTTCCTGTTATGTTCTTCACCCAGAGCCCGTGGCAAGACCCCCCTACTGATGACTCGCACGTTGCTGTGGTCTGACAGATTAATGCCTGCAAAATGGAGTTGGACTGACTTTCATACTGCCACAATGCTAGGCTGAGAGGTCTTCCAGACCCGACCACTGGTCGTGAGTAGGGACAGGAGTCTGAAGTCTGATGCTTGATGTGTTGCACTTGATCTGTTGTTTTTTTTTTTTTTTTTTTGTTGTTTGTTTTTGTTTTTTAAGATTTATGGTTTAACGTTCTATTTTGCAGTGTGTCGGCGCTGGGGCGAATGGGCAGAGGTTTTGGCGTGCTTGCTACCTGATGCCCGCGCTCCCACGCCTCCCCCCATTGGGGCCCGGCGCGGCCCTGTCCCCACATGCTGTTGTCCCCTCGGGGGCGGCTTGCGTGGGGGGGCCGGGCTGCGTACGTGACCCTTTAACCGCACGGCAGACTTATGCGTGCGCATACTTTTTCCCCTAGTGGGTCATTGTATCTGGTTGATTTGATGTCTGTGTGTTTTTTTTTTATTATTTAACCCTTTTTCTTCTTTTCTTCCTCCTCTCCCCTTCTTCCCCACCCTTCCTCACTACCTCCCGAGGGGCCTTCCTCTGCCTCTGGCCAGCCCTGAGCATCTCGAATCTACGTATACTATGGCTAAGGTAAAGTTGCTTTCATTTAATGTGCGGGGACTACACACCCCGGTAAGAGACACCAACTGTATAGGGAGCTGGCTCGCATGCAGGGGGACATTGTACTCCTGCAGGAGACCCACCTCACACACACTACATCGGTGAAGCTTTTCTCCCCTCAGTATCCTCTATGGTATTACAGCCTATCCGATGTTCGCAATGCTAAGGGGGTGGCTATTGGGTTCCGTAGGGGCTCCTCTTTTGTGTTAGACGTTATGATGAGCGACCCTCTGGGCCGCTTCCTGTTCCTAAAAGGTACCCTGGGTAGTATGCCCTGCACGATTGCGACCATTTATGCCCCCAATCGTGGTCAGGTTTCTTTTATATCCACAGCCCTTAGGAAGTTGTCGGACTTCGCCTGTGGGTGCATTCTCCTAGCAGGGGACTTTAATGTCCGCTGGAACCATCAATAGACACGTCGTTGGGGACCTCCTGTATTTCGTGGAGGCGCTTGGCGTTTTTACGCAGGCGCCTGCACGAGTCCCAATTGATGGACGTTTGGAGGATTATGCACCCGCAGGTGAAGGATTACACTCACTTTTCCCATCTGCATACGTCCTACTCGAGAATTGATTATTTTCTGATAGATCACCACCACCTATCTCTCCCCACTGCCTCGACTATCGAGGTTTCCCCTGTCTCGGATCATGCCCCGGTTTCCCTCTTGCTGACTGTCCCCTCTGTGCCGACTAGGAGCTCCAATTGGAAGCTTAATGACAATCTACTCTTGGAGGATGTTGACAGGAGGGAGATCGGGGACGCATTGGCACAATACTTTGCGGATAACGCGACACCGGAGGTGACGCCTGGAACGCTCTGGGAGGCCCATAAGGCCTTCATCCGGGGTAAACTTATGGAGTTGGGGGCTAAAAAGAAGAGGGAGCGTACCCATCACCAAATGCGACTGCTGGGAGAGGTTGCTGACCTGGAGCGCAGACACAAGGCTGGGTTGTCGCGGTCGGTCCTCCAGGAACTGATCCGGAAGAGAGAGGAACTACGTGACCTCTTTCACTTGGAGCAGAAACAGCGATTCCGCGTAGTAGCTCAGGGCTTGCACGAGTGGGGCAACAAGCCGGGCCGGCTGTTGGCGCGTTCACTGCGACAGCAGAAGTCCGCTGCGTTCATTGCTAAGGTTAAGTCTCCCGACGATTCCCTGGTTTTTGAAACTTCGGCTATAGCCAAAGTCTTTCGCTCATTTTATCAGTCATTATACCGGGTTAGGCAAACAGGAGAAGACAAGGATGATAGGGCGCAACTCATTCGCGATTACTTAGCCCAAGCTAATTTACCTACAATCCCTGCAGAAGAATTGGCTGCTCTTGATGGCGATTTTTCCGTCTCTGAGTTGCGTATAGCGCTGAAGGCTATGGCCAACGGTAAGGCGCCGGGCCCTGATGGCTTTACGGTAACCTATTATAGAGCTTTTGCGGATCTCCTGCTGCCGCGTTTGACTAACTACGCCAACACGGTCTCTGGAGATGGGTCTTTCCGACCTGAAACGCTTCACGCCCACATCACCGTACTTCCTAAGCCTGGTAAGGACCCAAGTGTTTGCGGAAGTTATCGCCCCATCTCCTTGTTGAATCTTGATGCTAAACTGTATGCTAAGGTAATCGCCAACAGGCTTCTCCCTTTTGTTCCCCGATGGGTCTCCAGAGACCAGACGGGCTTCATCCCTGGCAGGGAAGCGCGAGATAACTCTCTCCGCACCTTGTCCTTAATAGCTCATGTTCGGCGGACCTCCCAGCCCACCCTTCTACTCTCCACAGATGCCGAGAAAGCGTTTGATAGGGTGGACTGGGAGTTCCTAATGGCCACGCTTTCCCACATAGGCGTGGGTCCCCCTCTCCTCTCCCGTATCTCAGCCTTATATAACTCCCCCTCCGCCCAGTTACGCATAAATGGGACGCTAAGTGACCCCTTTACACTTTACAACGGCACCAGGCAGGGGTGCCCCCTTTCACCCATTTTATTTGCCTTATCCCTTGAACCCTTTTTATCCTCAATTAGGCACAATCCGAACATCCGGGGAATTGTGGTGGGTGCTACTGAACACAAATACGCTGCCTATGCAGACGACATCCTGTTCTATGTCCAACAACCTATTACGACCCTCCCAAATTTAATGACTGCTTTTGACGCTTTCGGGGTGGTCTCTAACTTTAAAATTAATCTGTCCAAGTCGGAAATACTGAACCTAACAATCCCCCCCCGTATTGTGCCGCAATTGAAAACATCCTTTCCCTTTAGCTGGCAGGCCCACTCATTGAAGTACTTAGGCATACTTCTTACAGCAGATCCCGCTTCCCTGTTTCGCACGAATTTTATGCCCCTTTTAAACGCAATTAGGTCCGATTTACAAAAATGGTCTCAGCTAGCCCATTCCTGGCTGGGGAAGATTAATGTGCTGAAAATGAAACGTCTTGCCTAGAATATTATTCCTTTTTCAGATGATCCCATACAAGATCCCTGTGGGATATTTCACGATATTACGGTCACTGTTTTGCAGATATGTATGGAACAGGAGGCGGCCTAGACTTGCTAGGGACACGCTGATTAGGCCCAAGAGAGAGGGGGGACTGGCTTTACCCGATGTCAAGCGGTACTTTCAGGCTGTAGTACTAACCAGGATCTCAGACTGGAAGTATCATAAGGACTCTAAACTTTGGGTGTCGCTCGAGATGGCCATGTGTGGTACGGACCCTTATGTTCAAATATGGATTCCCCGGAGGTCTAGGTCTCTATCAGCTATGACGTCTCCCTTGACGCGTTCCACTCTGATGGTGTGGGACGCTTTGAGTAGGACTCATGGCTGGCCTTGTAACTCTCCCCTGATGCCACTATCTGGTCATGCCTACTTCCCGCCTGGCGATACTCTTCCGCGCCAACGGCCTTGGTCCTTGGGTTCTGCGACGCTCCTTTGTCACGTCGCTTCTCCCTCGGGATTAACTCCTCTGGCTGATGTTGTTGGTTCCTCGGAGGTGACGCCTATGGTGTTGTGGAAATACCGTCAATTGTCAGCCTTTGTCCGCTCTCTACCCCAACCTCTCAGGGACGACACGAATTTAACACTGGTGGAATCGGCTTTTGCTGAGGATAGGCCAGTGGAGAGACCCCTGTCCTATTTTTATAAAACGTTGCGTTGTACTCATTTCTACTCGTGCCACCCCGGCCTTCCTGTACAGGTGGGAGAGGGATCTTCATAAGGAACTCTCTCCCTCCCAGAGGGATACTATCTTGCTGCTTGCCCACACGTCCTCCATTTCAGCAAGATATGCTGAAGTTAATTATAAGTTACTGACCAGATGGCACTATACTCCGGCGGTGCTACACAAGGTTTTCCCCCTGACGTCCCCGCTATGCTGGAGGGGTTGTGGCGAACTTGCTTCCCATGCACACATTTGGTGGTTTTGCCCGCTCATTCGCCCATTCTGGCTAAGTGTTCTACACTGGATGAAAGAAATACAAGGTTTTGAGACCCCAAATGACCCCTGGGTGGTGCTATTGCACTGTACGGCTGAACCAATCGGATCATATAAAAAATCACTCACTCCACATCTATTAAACGCGGCAAAGTCCCTCATACCCCGATTCTGGAAACAGACAATGGTTCCTTCGCTGCGTCAATGGCTGGAAGCGGTCGATCATATATATCATATGGAAGACCTCACTTCTTCTCTTAAAAATAAAAATAAATCTGATTTGACACAGAAAACTTGGTCCGATTGGTTCGCCTTTAAGTATAAGTCGGCATATGCTGATATCATGTCTCAACCTACCTGACATTGTATATTTTGTTGCTAGATTATTGTAGCGATAGGTTCTAGTGACTCTCCCTTTTTTTAGTTTTGAGGTGGCGGCCAGGAGCAGAGGAATTCCCCCTCCCCCTTCCCCCCCTCCTTACCCCCCCACCCATCCTTTCTCTTTTTCTCTTATTCACCTCTCTACCTTTCTTTCGTACCCGTTTCACTAGTTCTACAATTTTATTTATGACCCGAGGACTCTCATTATCACGTATTGGCGCCCAGTGCGAAGCACAGCTCCGGCCTGCAAACCTTGGGGTAGCGCGTGAGAGCGTGGGAGCTGTCTTTGTCTTGGTCTGATGCTTCCATAAATGTTTCTGAATGTATCTTACATCGATGTAACTGTAGGCCTCTCATGTTGTCTCCGGATGAACCATCTTGCCTGCTTATAGTGGTTGTGTCGATGCCTCGGATATTGTTTTGTTTTATACTGTTTTAAATTGTCTTATTTTATTTTATTTTTGTTTTATGTTGTTTCTTACCTATGTCTTAGTTCTGCTCTTCTTAGTCGTGTGCTGTTATATATATTTCATTTAATAAAAACTTTATTGAAAAAAAAAATGATCACCAAGGCAGAATATCTCCCAGAGGAGTATCTGACCATTCCCCCCTAGTCGCACACTTAACCACCCGCCCGGCCTCCTCATTGCCCAGGGCCCCCTGGAAATTGAACGCCTTTTGGCTAAAGCTTTTCACTTCACATGAGCGGGTGGGACGACAGATCGACCAGTACTTTGTGAATAATGGTCGGGAGGGGTCACGGTACAGGGATGGGACGCGTTTAAGGCGTGTCTAAGGGGCACATTCATAGCTGAAATTGCATCAGTTAAGCGCAACTCTGCCGCCCTGCTGGAACAGGTGGAGGACCAGGTGCAAAGGCTGGAACTTCATTTTGTGACAGACGACTCGGCGAGGGAGGCTTGGTTGTCGGGCCAGGATTCCCTGGACCGACTGAGGGCCTCCACCGCTGAAAAAAAAACGCTTTTTTACCAAGCAGGCATACTATGAGGAGGGAGAGAGAAGACGGGTCGTCTATTAGCCAGGATTGCCAGGTCCCAGCAGGCATCCCCAGCTATCGGAGCGATCCGAGACTCCCGGGGGCGGCTGGTGAATGACCCTGAGCAGATCGTTGCCGTATTGGCAACATTTTACTCTGATTTGTACAAGTCTTTGTGATGACTACTCTGATAGCGAGCTGCAGGCGTACATGGACGCTGTGACCCTTCCGGCTCTGGACGGACGGGCCCGAACGGAATTGGACGCTCCCCTTACCCTTGATGAACTTCTGGAGGCGGCTGCCTCCTTCCCTACTTGTAAGGCCCCGGGAGATGATGGGATCCCCATGGAAGTCTACACCCAGTACAGGGAGGTGATCCTCCCCGGTTGCTGGAGGTCTTCATTGCCTCGTTTGAGTTGGGACAACTCCCATCTTCTATGACAAGGGCTACTATTATCCTTCTGTTGAAACCGGGCAAGGATCCACTCGATCCAGGCTCCTACAGGCCCATTTCTCTCCTGCAGAGTGACGTAAAAATCCTAGCGAAGGCACTAGCTATGAGGGTAAATAAAGTTATCCTGTCCATAATACACCCTGATCAGGCGGGGTTTATGCCCAGCAACTCCACAGCGACCAACCTCCGGCGCCTCTACGTCAACATGCAGACCCCCTCGGATTCCGTCGGCCGCAGAGCACTGTTGTCACTTGATGCTAATAAAGCTTTCGACAGTGTTGGCTGGCGGTATCTATGGGCTGTGCTGGACAAGTTTGGCTTCGGCCCCAACTTCCTAAGATGGGTGGGGCTGCTATACGGTGCGCCTCAGGCGACCGTGCGGCTGTCGGACAGGATGTCTCAGGCCTTTGCCCTGGGCAGGGGGACCAGGCAGGGATGTCCCCTGTCCCCCCTGCTCTTTGCGCTGGCAATCGAGCCTCTGGCGGCCCTGGTGCGGAATTGCCCTGCTGTTAAGGGCTTCCACTATGGTGACCTGCATGAGAAAATCATGCTATACGCCGACGACATGCTTTTATTTTTGGAGGATACGGAGGAGTCCCTGGGTCAGGTGATGTCCCTTGTGGCGGGGTTTGGACATTTTTCAGGCCTCACCATAAATTGGACTAAGTCTGCTTTGATGTTTCTGGACGGGACTCCCCCGACTGATAGTGGCCGTACATGTCCTGTCCCTGTAGTATCTTCCTTTAAATACCTGGGGGTACACGTCTCCCCCAAGATAACTGATTACTGTCGCTTAAACATATTTCCCCTACTGACCCGGTTCAGAGACAAGATACACATATGGAACAGACTTAAAATGTCCCTGGCAGGTAAGACCAATCTCATTAAAATGATCTTAATGCCACAGCTGCTATACTTACTTCATAATTTCCCGGTAGTCATCACCCTAAAAACCTTCCGAGTGGTCAACTCTCTTTTTAGGCAGTTACTTTGGCATATTAAAGCCCCAAGGATTAAGCTGGAACAATTGCAGCGCCCTAAGGAGGGAGGGGGATTGGCCCTTCCCAACCCATGGATTTGTTACCTGGCGGCGCAGCTGCAGCACCTGATAGGCGCCATGTCCCCAACCCCGGCCGGCTCCTCGGCCAGGCTTCTGCTGCTTGGCTCGGGGGCCACGTCGATACCTGAGGGACTTGAGGCCCAGCAGTTTCAGAAGGCCAACAAGAAAATGCCCACTTTCGCACTCCTCCAAAAAGTGTGGAACAAGGCTAGGCAGCTCCAGGGAGTCACGGGGTTCACTGACTTCAGCCCAATATGGGAAAATAATTCTTATGTGGAACTGGCCAAAATAGATCAGGGTCCCAGATGGCAACGATTGGGCATCATTTTTCTTAAACAGATCTTTCATGGCGGTGCGCTGCTTCCATTTCACACCCTACAGTCCAAATATGGGCTTCCCATTCCATGTTTTTCTATTACTTGCAGCTGCAACATGCAATTAGGGCCCATGGGGATGCGGTGGAGTGGGTTCATTCCCCCACTCCGGTGTTCCGCATCTTGCGGGCCGCCTCTGAGACTAAGGGTATCATTTCTCAATGCTACAACATGTTGCTTGGCTCCTTTTTGGAGACACATCCCATGAGAGTGGCGGTTCAGTGGGAGGCTGATGTTGGACCATTGTCAGGAGAAATGTGGGAGGAGGCGCTGTTGGCAGTCAACAGCTGCTCGTTGAATGTGGCACAGAAGGTATCACAGCTGTACATTCTTCTGAGGGTTCACTATACCCCGGTAAAACTTTTCAAAATGGGTAGGGTCCCAGACCAGATGTGTACAGGTGCAGCAGGGTGATGTCTGGGGATTTGATTCACCTGCTATGGCGCTGTCCCAGGCTCCATAGGTTCTGGAAGGGAGTTCTGGACACGCTCAATCTAGTGTTTCAGACTTCCGTTCCCCTAGAGCCGGTCCATTGCCTGCTTGGTGTACTGGAGGGAGTGGTAACGGAGGAGTTGACGCGAATAGCTTTTAACAGGGCTCTATTCCAGGCCAGGAGGGCCATTCTCCTGAAGTGGAAGCTGGAGACACCCCCACACTTAAATTCTGGATACAACACATGGGCAGGATGCTTATCATGGAAAAATACATATACCAGCATAGGGGCACTGCGGACAAATTTGATAAGCTTTGGGATGCGTGGCTTGCCACGCCAGGCTTGAGCCCTATGGAACTGGTGCAGACGAGGTTGTTGGGTGGTACTTAGACCTGCACAGTATTTTGGGGGGGAAGGTTGTAGGAGTACACTAACGGGTGCAGCCACCAAATGTTTGAATGTTAATGGAGAAGCTTCTGTGTATAGTAATGTATCTGCTATGCATGACATGTCACACTGTAACATATTCTCCGTGTTTGTTTTGTGAGCAATAAAAACTTTTCTGATTTAAAAAAAAAAAGATGACGGCCTGGGTGCGCCGTGCTTGCAATGAGGATGGAGGTGCCCAGTTCCCCAAATCAAACCAGGGCAAGGAACCACTGTGTAAACATAACGAGGTGACATCCCATATTGAGGGGCATGGTAACTGAATGATGTTCATCAGAAGAGGCAAAAAATAAAAATAAGAAAATCCGAAAAAAACACCAAGACAGGATAAAAACAAAACAAAACAGAAACAAAGGCAAAACCAAAATGTCTAGACAGCAAATTAAATAAAATAAATTAAATAGAAGGTTGTTACAGCAACCGTGTTAAACAATATGAATTTACTCTTTTTCACACCCACCCGAAGAAAAGCCCTCTAAAAAGGGCCTAAAGCTAATTTGTTCGTTTAAGCCAGGGAAAGTAGTTGCCTCTAGGTCTATGATCCATCGGGTTTCGCGTTGTAAGAGGGTTTTATTCCAATCACCCTCTCGGATTTGGGTGAATCCTATCCAGAATGAGGAATTTGGCCCCTGGAAATTGTCCATTATGATGAAGCAAAATGTGACGCCCTAAGGGCATATCAGGGTTTGCTGAACGCATGGTGTTAATATGTCGGGCCGCTCGTTTGAAAAATGGCAGTTTTGTCTTGCCCACGTAGAACCTCTTACATGAACAGGTAAGTAGGTATACTACCCCGGGGTCTTGCAATTTGCAAAATGGTGTGGTCTAAAGGGTCGCCCATTCGGCAGCAGAACCTCTGAGTTGGTATTGATATACCGACAGACAGAACAGCCACCACATGTGTATGTACCCTTCCTTTTGCAGGGATCTTTCCTGAAGTCTCCCTTAAACTCACTCGTCACCAATTGGTCCCTAAGGGAAGGGGCCCGTCGGTACGTAATGGCTGGTTCTTTGGTAACAAAAGGTCCCAAATTGGGATCAAAGGAGAGTAGATGCCAGAATTTTTAAGGATCCCTCTCGTTTGTTGGTGTTGCATGTGATATTTCGTGATTAAGCGTAGAGTATCTCCACCTTTTATGGTAGATTTTTTCTTTGGTTGGGAGAGTAGATCTTGTCTGGCATGCGCATTAGCACGTTGGAAAGATTTTTTGAGGCACTTCTTAGAGTAACCTCTCAATAGCAATCTTTCTCTTAGTGCTGCAGCCTCCAGCAAGAATACTTCTTGATTGGAGCAATTGCGCTTAAGGCGTAAGTACTGGCTGTACGGTATAGACTTCATTAGAGGTATAGGATGGGCACTAGTAGCGTGCAATATAGTGTTGCCGGCTGTGGGTTTTCTGTAAAGACCTGTGGAAAGGCTGCCATCAAAGTTTTTAGATAAAGTTACATCTAAAAAAGCAATCTGGGTGTCACTTGATGTCATTGTGAATTTTTGGTTCCAGTCGTTGTTATTCATAATGGACATGAAACATTCCAGTTCATCAGTTGTCCCTTCCCATATCACCAGGACGTCATCTATGTATCTAAACCAAGCCGATACTAGATGGATGAAAGGTTGTATAGCTGTACTGGTCAGAAAGGACTTCTCCCACTCCCCCAGGTACAGGTTGGCATACGATGGGGCACAGGATGTCCCCATCGCAACCCCCTGCACCTGGAGGAAGTGGGAGCCATCAAACGAAAAGACACTATGATGGAGTATAAATTCCAGAGCCATTATCAGGAATTCCCCAAGTTTGGGATCAGCCTTGAAAATAGGAAAAAGAATGTTACGGATGGCCGCCAGGCCTAAAGTATGTGGGATGGAACTATAGAGGGCCTCTACATCGATGGCTACTAGCAGTGTGTTTGGGGATGTATGAAGATGCTCAACTTTTTGCAATAGATGGATGGTGTCTTTAATAAAAGATGAAAGACATTCTACAAAAGGCTTTAAGTACAAGTCAACATATATGCTGAGATTCTCAGTTATGGCACCATTACCCGAAACAATTGGTCGTCCCGGTGGATCGGTCATATGCTTGTGAATTTTAGGAAGGCAGTAAAAGGTTGGGATTCTTGGGTATTTGATACGGAGGAATTCCCAAGTGCCATGATTGATGACACCATGGGAAAACTCCCCTTCTACTAGAGCATAGAACTCAATTTCAAATTTTATGACAGGTTTTGGAGATGGGTAGATACCAGTCTTTGTTAGAAAGAATTTTTAGGCACATAGCTTTATATTGTTGGTTGGTCAGAATAACAATATTTCCTCCTTTATCAGAGGGCTTAATAGTTAGTGAGTGACACTCTTTCAATTTGTCCAAAGCACTATTAGTTTGGCGGGTAGAATGACTGGTACTTCGTGAATGGTGTAGTTTTTGATTTTCAGCGGTAGTAACTACCGCTGAAATCAAAAAGCTACACCATTCACGAAGGGAAACCCCCGAAACGCGTAGGGCCTTGTAGAGTTTTTTATGTGGATCAGTCTTGATTTAGCAATTTCATACTTTGTCAAAGTGTTATATTGTGTGATTTATTTTATGCGATTAAATAATTATTAAATATATACATTCTCTTTTCTTGTACCACTATACTTACGTTTACTACTGTTGCCTAAAAAGCCCCTCCTTTGGGGGAATTTTTCAATTTTCTAATCGATTTGGGGTGTTGGCAACACTTGCAAGGTCACATTCTTGTGATGTTACATTTATTTTATAATTCAGACTTTGGACCAATGAAAGTTGAATTGCTTGTAAACAATCACCTTGTAAAACAACCCATATAGTTTACAATTCATGAAAGGCAATACTTTTTTAATAGATATAAAAAAAAAAGTTTTTTTCCCTTTTTTTATAAGGCCCCTTTCACATTGAGGCGTTATTACCGCGTTTTAGCGCTAAAATTACCGCCTAAATACCGCAGTTAAAACGCCCCCCATGTATCACTGTTAATCCTTTCACACTGAGGCGTTTTGCTGGCTGTGCGTTGAAAAAAATCCTGCAAACCGCATTTTTGGAGCAACTTCAGTGCGCCTAAAATAGCGCTGTAAAAACGCGGTAAAAACGCATATTCCCATTGAAATGAATGGGTACCGCTGTAAAACCGCGGTAATACCGCGTTGAAAAAATTACCAGAAGCTGTGGGGAGGAAGTGGAAAGGTCACATGACCGCAGTAGAGTGAAGGATTCTGGGAAACCAGGAAATCCTGTAGGGAAAAGGGAGAGGAGACAAGCGTGAAGAGAGAAGAACACACATCACTGCAGAATGGAGGATCAAGCTGCTGTTCAACCATCAGCTGCAGAAGCAAGTACAGAAGGAACATCAGGAAGTGGAGAGCCAGAGGAGTTCATAGACACCATGCGGAGGCACCCAGAACTATGGGACAAAAGGAATGATTGGTATTCAAACCGTCAAAAGAAAATAGCTGCCTGGGAAGATGTGGCTAGTCACCACATAGAAGATTGGAAGACACTGTCTTCTTCCAGAAAAGCTGAAAAATGTAAGTAGCAAGATCCTACTGTAGTCCCTATTTCTTTTATTCCTGCCTTGAACCCCAACACCTCTATTAATCCCAAACTCCCATCCTTATCCCTAATCCCACCCCTCATAATCCCAAACTACCATCCTTATCCCTAATCAAACCTCTCCCCATCATTTCTCCCTAATCCCACCCCTTTTAATCCTACTACTCCTGACTTGAACCACATCACCCCTATAAATTCCAAAATCCCATCCTTATCCCTAATCTCACTCCTCCATGCACTATACTACTAACCCTTATCTCACTCCTCCATGCACTATACATGTAACCCTAACCCTAATCCCACTCCTCCATGCACTGTACTACTAACCCTACCCCTAATCCCACTCCTCCATGCACTGTACTACTAACCCTACCCCTAATCTCACTCCTCCATGCACGATACTCCTAACCCTACCCCTAATCCCACTCCTCCATGCACTGTACTACTAACCCTACCCCTAATCCCACTCCTCCATGCACTGTACTACTAACCCTAACCCTAATCTCACTCCTCCATGCACTGTACTACTAACCCTACCCCTAATCTCACTCCTCCATGCACGATACTCCTAACCCTAACCCTAATCCCACTCCTCCATGCACTGTACTACTAACCCTACCCCTAATCTCACTCCTCCATGCACGATACTCCTAACCCTAACCCTAATCTCACTCCTCCATGCACGATACTCCTAACCCTACCCCTAATCCCACTCCTCCATGCACTGTACTACTAACCCTACCCCTAATCCCACTCCTCCATGCACTGTACTACTAACCCTACCCCTAATCTCACTCCTCCATGCACGATACTCCTAACCCTACCCCTAATCCCACTCCTCCATGCACGGTACTCCTAACCCTACCCCTAATCCCACTCCTCCATGCACTGTACTACTAACCCTACCCCTAATCTCACTCCTCCATGCACGATACTCCTAACCCTAACCCTAATCTCACTCCTCCATGCACGATACTCCTAACCCTACCCCTAATCTCACTCCTCCATGCACTATACATGTAACCCTAACCCTAATCCCACTCCTCCATGCACTGTACTACTAACCCTACCCCTAATCTCACTCCTCCATGCACGATACTCCTAACCCTACCCCTAATCCCACTCCTCCATGCACTGTACTACTAACCCTACCCCTAATCTCACTCCTCCATGCACGATACTCCTAACCCTAACCCTAATCCCACTCCTCCATGCACTGTACTACTAACCCTACCCCTAATCCCACTCCTCCATGCACTGTACTACTAACCCTACCCCTAATCTCACTCCTCCATGCACGATACTCCTAACCCTACCCCTAATCCCACTCCTCCATGCACTGTACTACTAACCCTACCCCTAATCCCACTCCTCCATGCACTGTACTACTAACCCTACCCCTAATCTCACTCCTCCATGCACGATACTCCTAACCCTACCCCTAATCCCACTCCTCCATGCACTGTACTACTAACCCTACCCCTAATCCCACTCCTCCATGCACTGTACTACTAACCCTAACCCTAATCTCACTCCTCCATGCACTGTACTACTAACCCTACCCCTAATCTCACTCCTCCATGCACGATACTCCTAACCCTAACCCTAATCCCACTCCTCCATGCACTGTACTACTAACCCTACCCCTAATCTCACTCCTCCATGCACGATACTCCTAACCCTAACCCTAATCTCACTCCTCCATGCACGATACTCCTAACCCTACCCCTAATCCCACTCCTCCATGCACTGTACTACTAACCCTACCCCTAATCCCACTCCTCCATGCACTGTACTACTAACCCTACCCCTAATCTCACTCCTCCATGCACGATACTCCTAACCCTACCCCTAATCCCACTCCTCCATGCACGGTACTCCTAACCCTACCCTAATCCCACTCCTCCATGCACTGTACTACTAACCCTACCCCTAATCCCACTCCTCCATGCACGATACTACTAACCCTAACCCTAATCTCACTCCTCCATGCACGATACTCCTAACCCTACCCCTAATCTCACTCCTCCATGCACTGTACTACTAACCCTACCCCTAATCTCACTCCTCCATGCACTGTACTCCTAACCCTACCCCTAATCTCACTCCTCCATGCACGATACTCCTAACCCTACCCCTAATCCCACTCCTCCATGCACTGTACTACTAACCCTACCCCTAATCTCACTCCTCCATGCACGATACTCCTAACCCTAACCCTAATCCCACTCCTCCATGCACTGTACTACTAACCCTACCCCTAATCCCACTCCTCCATGCACGATACTCCTAACCCTAACCCTAATCCCACTCCTCCATGCACTGTACTACTAACCCTACCCCTAATCTCACTCATCCATGCACGATACTCCTAACCCTACCCCTAATCCCACTCCTCCATGCACGGTACTCCTAACCCTACCCCTAATCCCACTCCTCCATGCACTGTACTACTAACCCTACCCCTAATCTCACTCCTCCATGCACGGTACTCTTAACCCTACCCCTAATCCCACTCCTCCATGCACTGTACTACTAACCCTACCCCTAATCTCACTCCTCCATGCACGGTACTCTTAACCCTACCCCTAATCCCACTCCTCCATGCACTGTACTACTACCCTACCCCTAATCCCACTCCTCCATGCACTGTACTACTAACCCTACCCCTAATCTCACTCCTCCATGCACGATACTCCTAACCCTAACCCTAATCCCACTCCTCCATGCACTGTACTACTAACCCTACCCCTAATCTCACTCATCCATGCACATTAATTTTAATCCTCATACACCGCCATTCCAATATGTGCTACACCATAACCACGTATTAATTGCATCATTGTAAATTTGACTTGCTGTATTTATTAGAAAATAATCAAAACAATGTTTCAACAGTCATTTTATTGTTGCATGTAAGTTTGCATTTATGTCATGGCTGTAATGAACAAATCATTCCAAATTATGAAGAGTAAAGTAAATAATATTATTATGGAGTTTAAATCATGTCTTCTTGCCAACTGAGTGCACCAGCTGAACTCATGAAGTAGTCTGCAAAAGCGTCTCTAATAGTGAATCCCACTATAGGTCCACGTACATGCAGAAACTCAGCAGGTTCAATATTATGTGACAGTGTATCCTCAAAATTTACTCCATCCCTCTCTCTTACCAAATTATGTAAGATACACGCGGCCTTGATTACCTTGCATGCGTTTTCTAGGCTAAGGTTAATTGGTTTTAGAAAGATTTGCCACTTGTTTGGCCAGTATACCAAAAGCACATTCTACAAGTCTACGTGCTCTACAAAGCCTGTAATTGAAGATCCTCTTTCGCGTATCTAAATTTCTCTGTGAATATGGTTTCATGAGATGTTCATGAATAGCAAAAGCATCGTCTGCAACAAATACATATGGCATTTCGGGTCCCTCTGTTCCGGGCAGTGGTCGGTTAACAGGTAAATCCAATTCATTAAAAGCAAGCCGTTTTCCAAATTTACTACGTTGAAAGACAGCAGAGTCGGCATTGCTCCCAAACGATCCTATATCAACAAAAATGAATTTGTAATCTGCATCGACCACAGCCATTAAAACAACCGAAAAATACTTCTTATAATTATAAAACTGGCTACCGCTATGGCATGGTTTTATTAGCCTAATATGTTTTCCATCAATAGCCCCTAAACAGTTTGGAAAGTTTGTCTTGTTCAAAAATGCCTTGGCAACATCTTCCCATTTTTCTTTATTAGGAGTAGGCATAAATGATCTTCTCAGATTCCAGATTGCATCACATGTTTCTTTCACAATCTTACTTATGGTTGATATCCCTAGGCGAAATTCGTATTGTAGTGAGGAGTAGGTATTTCCCGTTGCAAGATATCTGAAACAAATATAATTCTATATTTCAGTGAAAATCATAAAAAAAAATGGAAGACGTTGAGAGACAACTTCAAACGTGAACTTTTGAAACAACAGCAAAACAAAAGTGGATCTGGAGCAAAAAAAGGAAGGATTTATTGCCACTATGCTGAATTGGAGTTCTTAAAACCGGTCATGCAAGAGAGACAGTAAGTAACAAAGTTTATTTATTTTAAAAAAAAAATCTTGACATTTTGTTAATAACATCATTTTTTTTTTTTAAGAACGGAAAACAATTTCACAAGTGAAAGTGAAGAAGAATTTGGTGTGGAAAATCGGGAGTCAAATACTCCACATGACTGTCAACAAGTGGAAGAGGATGTGGATGTGAATGACCGAGACACTCCAGTGCCCCCAAGAAGGATCACCACAAGAACCAAGAATACTAATAAAAGAAAGGACAGTCAAGATTTCATAGATGTTGTCCGAAATCTTATAGAAACCAATAAAGCTGAAAATAACGAGATAACATCATTCACCAAAAGTTTGATCCCGCAAATTGCTGAGGTGAGGAAAGATTTGCAATGCGACCTGAGGATCGACATAATGAAAATAATAAAAGAATACCAGTTGAAGAGTAATTATGCTCATACTACACATGGCCAACCCTTGCAAAACATGACTCCATCATTTCGGCTAAACAATCAATGGGAAGATTCTGGCTTTCGACCAATCAGTACAAATATAAATCCCCAATACAACCACCGTTTTTCTGCCCCTTATGAGATGCCCCAAATTACTTTCTAGAACATCGTCATCCTCCCCCTCCCCTCCTCCTCCTCCTCCTCCCACTACTCCGCAGCCAAGCAACAGTAGGGAGGATATCAACTCTCACCCCTATTTTCATGATCTGGGTTAAATTTCAATGTTTGGATGGTTATTATTACACTATATACTTAAGTTTTTAATTTCAATATTGATAAATATTGCACAATGTTTTTGTGTTATTGGTTATTGTTAAAATGTTGTGAGGTTAATAGTTTGTATTAAAAAATGTAATTTTTATTAATAAAGATTTATATGTTAAAACAATTTAAAAATAATATATAAATTTTTTAAATACCATACAAACTAAACTGTATATTTGGTGTTTTAAAAATTAATTTATTAAACGTTCATTTTTCCAAAGAAATCTTTGTTTTTATTTTTATGGTGCGTGAATGATATAATAAAAATATAAGAAAGAAATCCCTCACCTCAGTGTGATAAGTAGACGTTCACATGGTGTTATTGCTTCTCTACAGTTTGTATCAACTCTCAGCAACGCAGGTGTTAGCAGGTCTAGAAGAAAGTCAAATCTACGGAAATAAAATTAATATTTTGGTTAGGGTTACATGTATAGAGCATGGAGGGTGAGATTAGGGTTAGGGTTACATGTATAGTGCATGGAGGAGTGAGATTAAGGGTGGCGTTAGTAGTGACAGTGCATGGAGGAGTGGGATTTGGGTTAGGGTTAGGAGTATCGTGCATGGAGGAGGATGAGATTAGGGGTAGGGTTAGTAGTACAGTGCATGGAGGAGTGGGATTAGGGGTAGGGTAGGAGTAATCGTGCATGGAGGAGTGGGATTAGGGGTAGGGTTTAGTTAGTACAGTGCATGGAGGAGTGAGCTTTAGGGTTAGGGTTAGGGTATCGTGCATGGAGGAGTGGGATTAGGGTTAGGGTTACATGTATTAGTGCATGGAGGAGTGGGATTAGGGTTAGGAGGTATCGTGCATGGAGGAGTGAGATTAGGGGGGTAGGGTTAGTAGTACAGTGCATGGAGGAGTGGGTATTAGGGGTAGGGTTAGGAGTATCGTGCCATGGAGGAGTGGGATTAGGGTTAGGGTTAGGAGTATCGTGCATGGAGGAGTGGGATTAGGGTTAGGGTTAGGAGTATCGTGCATGGGAGGAGTGGGATTAGGGTTAGGGTTAGGAGTACAGTGCATGGAGGAGTGGGATTAGGGGTTAGGGTTAGTAGTACAGTGCATGGAGGAGTGAGATTAGGGTTAGGGTTAGGAGTATCGTGCATGGAGGGGAGTGGGATTAGGGGTTAGGGTTACATGTATAGTGCATGGAGGAGTGGGATTAGGGTTAGGGTTAGGAGTATCGTGCATGGAGGAGTGAGATTTTAGGGGTAGGGTTAGTAGTACAGTGCATGGAGGAGTGAGATTAGGGTTAGGGTTAGGAGTATCGTGCATGGAGGAGTGGGATTAGGGGTAGGGTTAGGAGTATCGTGCATGGAGGAGTGGGATTAGGGTTAGGGTTAGGAGTATCGTGCATGGAGGAGTGAGATTAGGGGTAGGGTTAGTAGTACAGTGCATGGAGGAGTGGGATTAGGGGTAGGGTTAGGAGTATTGTGCATGGAGGAGTGAGATTAGGGGTAG
The DNA here is from genome assembly GCA_029574335.1 of Rana kukunoris. Taxonomy (NCBI): domain Eukaryota; kingdom Metazoa; phylum Chordata; class Amphibia; order Anura; family Ranidae; genus Rana; species Rana kukunoris. The sequence goes on from CM056051.1 coordinate 410,560,522, forward strand.
GGTTAGTAGTACAGTGCATGGAGGAGTGAGATTAGGGTTAGGAGTATCGTGCATGGAGGAGTGGGGTTAGGGTTACATGTATAGTGCATGGAGGAGTGGGATTAGGGTTAGGAGTATCGTGCATGGAGGAGTGAGATTAGGGGTAGGGTTAGTAGTACAGTGCATGGAGGAGTGGGATTAGGGGTAGGGTTAGGAGTATCGTGCATGGAGGAGTGAGATTAGGGGTAGGGTTAGTAGTACAGTGCATGGAGGAGTGAGATTAGGGTTAGGGTTAGGAGTATCGTGCATGGAGGAGTGGGATTAGGGTTAGGGTTACATGTATAGTGCATGGAGGAGTGAGATTAGGGGTAGGGTTAGGAGTATCGTGCATGGAGGAGTGGGATTAGGGGTAGGGTTAGGAGTATCGTGCATGGAGGAGTGAAATTAGGGTTAGGGTTAGGAGTATCGTGCATGGAGGAGTGGGATTAGGGGTAGGGTTAGTAGTACAGTGCATGGAGGAGTGAGATTAGGGTTAGGGTTAGGAGTATCGTGCATGGAGGAGTGGGATTAGGGTTGGGTTAGGGTTACATGTATAGTGCATGGAGGAGTGGGATTAGGGTTAGGGTTAGGAGTATCGTGCATGGAGGAGTGAGATTAGGGGTAGGGTTAGTAGTACAGTGCATGGAGGAGTGGGATTAGGGGTAGGGTTAGGAGTATCGTGCATGGAGGAGTGGGGATTAGGGGTAGGGTTAGTAGTACAGTGCATGGAGGAGTGAGATTAGGGTTAGGAGTATCGTGCATGGAGGAGTGGGATTAGGGTTAGGGTTACATGTATAGTGCATGGAGGAGTGGGATTAGGGTTAGGAGTATCGTGCATGGAGGAGTGAGATTAGGGGTAGGGTTAGTAGTACAGTGCATGGAGGAGTGGGGGATTAGGGGTAGGGTTAGGAGTATCGTGCATGGAGGAGTGGGATTAGGGTTAGGAGTATCGTGCATGGAGGAGTGGGATTAGGGTTAGGGTTAGGAGTATCGTGCATGGAGGAGTGGGATTAGGGTTAGGAGTACAGTGCATGGAGGAGTGGGATTAGGGGTAGGGTTAGTAGTACAGTGCATGGAGGAGTGAGATTAGGGTTAGGGTTAGGAGTATCGTGCATGGAGGAGTGGGATTAGGGTTAGGGTTACATGTATAGTGCATGGAGGAGTGGGATTAGGGTTAGGGTTAGGAGTATCGTGCATGGAGGAGTGAGATTAGATTAGGGGTAGGGTTAGTAGTACAGTGCATGGAGGAGTGAGATTAGGGTTAGGGTTAGGAGTATCGTGCATGGAGGAGTGGGATTAGGGGTAGGGTTAGGAGTATCGTGCATGGAGGAGTGGGATTAGGGTTAGGGTTAGGAGTATCGTGCATGGAGGAGTGAGATTAGGGGTAGGGTTAGTAGTACAGTGCATGGAGGACTGGGATTAGGGGTAGGGTTAGGGAGTATCGTGCATGGAGGAGTGAGATTAGGGTTAGGGTTAGGAAATACTTACGTGGCAATGGTCATACGTGTGTAATTTCGGAATTTATCAGGGTGCTCTCTCAGGTCATGGTAGAGTAAGGCAAATTGCCCTCTATCTGAGTGCAATTGATGGATGGGATGAACCCAAAAGCGACGTTGTGACCTCTGTTGTTGGAGAATATGTTCCCAAACATGTAGCACAAATAACAGCAGCTCATGAAACTCCATTTTTCCACAAAGTCTTTCTTCAATGACGAAAAACCAGGAAGTAAACAGGATGTGATGTAATGGGGGTATGTCTATTAGCTGACGCTAACGCGGTAAAAACGCGATAAAAACGCTATTAAAACGCACATGGGCGTTAGCGCTAAAATTAGCGCGAACGCGGTAAAAAACGCGGAAAAAAAAAATATAGCGTTATTACCGCGTTTTTTCAACGCCTCAATGTGAAAGGGGCCTTACTGCCAACACATGTACAGGCAAGCCCCTCCCCCAACCTGACAAAGCCACCATAAGGCCAACATTTTTTAATTCAGAAGCGGATAGTTGCAGTGCGCAGAGAAATTAGGTGACAAACGCGAAAGCAAATGTTTTAAAGCAGGTCAACCAGTACCAGGTACTCCAGGAAAGGAGATGGAACCAGCACTGACTCGCAAAGGGTCAAAGTCCATCATAATTTCTCCAATGTCTTGATTGTGATGCAGACAGTACTGGCAGGTCGTCCAGAAATCACACAACTACTATTCCGTGTAGGTGTAACAGAGCCAGGATGGGAGCTAGCATCTTGGGGATGACCCGCAGCGCAGATGCTAGACCAAAGGATAATGTCATGAATTGGTAGTGCCTCCCTTCCACCAAAATAAACGCTAAGGGTAGAGGCACAGATTGGAGGGGAAAAACAATCTGACAGGATTAGAATTCTGTCTTGTAGCCTCAGGAAACGGAACACATTTATCCGGGACATGGGAGAGCCAGTTGCATACATACCAAAAAAAAAATATTTGGAATCGATAATGGCTGTATCGATGTTAAATTGTTGTGGTGCCTACTACCCTATTCAATCCAGGGGAAGTGTCTCCAAAACACATAGTACAAAAAAAAAATCCTCAATGTTATGACACCTAGTTAGTAGTTTGCAAATAGAAGACTACCCCCCCCCCCCCCCCACACACACACCTTGAAATGGCAAGGTGGGGGTAACACCTTTATGCAGAGGAGGGCTTAGAAGACTTGGGGCTGCCAGGGGCGCTTAGATCCAGAAGAAGCATTAGGCTTGGAGGGGAGGTCACTCTAAAATGACTATTAAATAAAGATAAAAGGTGCATATATCTTATACCGTATTTATCTGTGTATAGCGTGCACCCCTAATGTGGACCTGTAAAAAAAACTTTTAGTACTTACAGTTTTGGTGTCTTGCGCGGTGTCCATCGTCCAGTCCGGCGTCCGTCTTCGGCTCCAGTGGTGTCCTCCGGGCTTCTCCAGCGCTGTCTCGAGTCGAATCCCCGCTTCCCGCGCTCAGTTTGAACGCCTCCGCCAACATATACCGAGTGCAGTACATTCGGCCAGGCTCGGCTTCGCTCGTGCTCACTCTCTGTGACGTTTATGCGTGAGCACGAGCGAAGCCGAGCCTGGCCGAATGTACCCAAGTGTACTGCACTCGGTATATGTCAGCGGCTCAGTTGAAACTGAACGCGGGTATCGGCGTATATCGCGCACCCACGATTTTCCCCTTATTTTAAGGGGAAAAAAGTGCACGGTATACGCCGATAAATACGGTATGTTCTTCAATAATAAATAAATATGACTTCCTCTACAGTGCAAATACCAAGTGCAGCAATCCATATGTGAGTCTGAGTAGTCTACTTAAATGTGAGTTTTTTTTTACCTTGAATACAATTACCGTATTTATCGACGTATAACACGCACCCTAACCTTAAGAGGGAAGTTTCAGGAAAAAAAACTTTCCACAGCTCCCTGCGTATAACACGCAGTTACAGTTTACCCTCTATTTTCAGGGTAAAAAAGTGAGTGTTATACGCCAATAAATACAGTATTATTTTTATGGAATTACTACACTGTGGAGTGCCTATTTATCCCTTTATGTGCCAGTCTAAAATTTGTGAAACCAGGAGGTCCGTAAGAGTGGAGGTTTTTTTTAAAGGAACACAACAGAAAGGCTTATTTTTAAGCCTATTAAGGTGAGAGGCTGGGGGAAATGATTGGTATCAGCACTGGAGGATCAGCACTTGCACTTTTTGTATGACACTGCAATTGAAATTGGATTGCCTGTGACTCGCACTGTTTTGGACTTTTATGCACATTGCTGTGGATCACTTATAGAATTTTTCCAGCACAAGGAACTGCATCTGCATGTTGCTGTTTTTTGGGATTTGCCTACTTTTCACATAATATTGTTGTTTGATGCACTTTATACTATATATCACTAAATATTTATATTGTTTTTTTATCAGTCTTATCAGTTTTTTTTCTCTCATTGGTTTACACAGATATTTTACACAGGATTTGTTTTTTCACATTTGGATTGCTGCACTTGTTATTTATTTGCACTGTAGAGGAAGTCATATGTTCTTCAATAATAAATAAACAATATATTCACCTTTTATCTTTATGTAATATACATTTTAGAGTGAGCACCCCTATACCCCCTTCTTATATGTATTTTGCTATCAGTGTGTGAACACTTACTAGGTGGCTGCTACACATTTGTTTATTTTTTTCCTCCCACCACACCCCCTTGTTGGTTTGAGCATTAGTTTCCCCTAATTTTCATTAGGTTTGGAGGACTTATTTTTTAGAGGAGCCTTGGCCATGAAAAATGTTTGTGAGCTGAAAAGGAGAGACCAGACCTGCAACGTGTGTCCTTCGTCTGGCAAGTTTGAGGCAGGAAGGTACTCTTGCCTCCAGTGATGCTCTTGATGAGCTTTTCCAGGGATGTGGCTGATCCACAGACCAGCAGAGCCAGACAGATGAGAGACAAACTGTCTAGAATCCACTGCTGCGTTACACAGGCATTGGAGACCTTGGACTAGTTGGTCCGCTAATTCCACCTAAGCGGGATGCACTCGTTCAGCAGCCAAACCCTGGCATAGTAACTTAGCCCATTTGGTTAAGGTCTAAGAGACACATGGCAGAGGTGATTATTGGGCGAATTAAAACACAAAATCAAAAATGTATTATATTGCAGCATACCAATCATTAGATGTAGTAGCTGCATTGATTTCTATTTGCCTTTTCACCTGGTGATCTGGCCAATAACAAACCTCCTGTATTATCTCTTATACGTAAGCTGATATATTCTGATGGAGAGCTTGTGCTTTTGAAAAATAACAGACTTGCTGGCTGGATCACCAGATTAAAATGGAAGAAAGCCTAAAAAGGAAACAAATACAGCCATCACATATAAGATTTGATGAGCTGTAACATCTGCTTTAGCCCTTTTGCCACCAGGTCCGTAAGTCGTACAGACCTAACCACGGGGGGTATTGCACATAATCCAGTGGCTGTAGCCATGGGGATTGTATGTGAAACTGACAGGCAGACTCCTGCCTGTCAGGTGAGAACATTTGGGGGGGGGTGCTGCTTCTGCCCGATTGCTCCCACACCCCATGCTTACCGGGCTCCGCTTGCCTATTGGTGGGCCCAGGACAAGTATGGCGGGTGCTGGCGGTAAGAGGGGAAGGAGAACAGCGGATACACATTTTCTCTCCTCCCCTTCAGTGACCCGGAAAGCAAAGTCTCTGACATCATGTCCGGGTCACGTTCTCATGTCCCATGCAATGCGATCTGAAAAACATTCAGTGAAATACAGGAGAGATATGCAAGGCCATTTAGACCTTGCATATCTCAATAAAGATAACCTGTCACCAAAAAAATCATCACATAGGGGACTGTTTGCCCCGTATGTGATGGGAAAAAAAAGTTAACTACATCCAGGAAAGGAGATGGAACCAGCACTGACTCGCAAATTGAGCCCCCCCCCCCCACATATACACAAGCGCGAACGTAAAGATATGCGTTGGGGCGCTTACACGTGAAAACGTCAATTGCGATACATATTACTGCGTACGTTGGAGTGAAAGGAATAATTCTACCACCAGACCTCCTCCGTAACACTAAACTGATACCTATAGGGGACCTTCGAAGCGTTGCCTATAGGAAATATAGGGTACCAACATTTGACACCTTTTCTAGGGTTTAACAAAAAATTAAAGGTTTGGGACGTGAGTATTTACTCGGTGCAATCTCGTCTTTTATAAATTTACCAACATTTTAGGTAATTTATTGCAATTGTTTGCCCTGAAATTCACGTTAGTCATACTGACCTGTAATCATTTTCTTTGGAATACATCATGGGACACAGTCAGGCTAATATTCATTACCTGCTGGGACGTCCCAGAGCAATAGCCTTGAGCGGAGCGATACACCCTGCCAAACAATAACAGCCATCAGAACATTATACGGCAACACGTAGTATGGCTGCCCGAACATCCACTTGACAAAAATTTGTGAACGTATGCACTGAAGATCAGGTAGCAGCCTTACAAATCGGAGCCACAGATATTTGATGGTGAAAAGCCCAGGAGGTTCCTACACCCCTGGTAGAATGAGCTCTTACCTGAAAAGGGGAGCTTTATGTTTCAGCCCGTAGGCCTGAATGATCAATTGACGGACCCAATTGGCAATGGAAGCTTTGGAAGTGGTCTGCCCTTTTCCTGGGTCCTTTTGTAAAGACAAAAAGAAAGAGTCTGATCCTCGGATTTCCGCAGATCTAGACAAGTGTACCTTGACTGCTCGGACAACGTCCAGAGAATGCGGTCGTCTCTCTTGTAAAAGCAATCTAGTCCGTCTGGAGCACGCCGCTCATTCCACCCTACGCCCAGGACGACGTGACCTATCACAAAACACGTAGGGAAGAACGAGCTGTGTGCTGACCCACCTCCCAGCATCTGTTTTTCTTACATGCCTCATCATTGCAATTTGGTTTACTATCATGGAGTATGCTGATTAGCGGGGCTGTGGATTCAAGGTACTACACTACAAACGTCTGAGTCCTCCCTTATAAGGGACCACGGGGCTCTGGTAAGCGGATTAACTTGTCATATGGTGGTGGAGATCACTTTGGCTTTAGTCCTCATCTGAAGCGTTTGGACTTTACTGGATTTGTGCACAGGTGTTTTTTAACTTTTCATTATTTATTTGCTTTACACCCAGATTATCCATTCATGAACTTTACAAATTTATTGATTCATCTCATATTGCTTTTTTCATTACATTTATTTTATATCACTTTGAATCTAGGGTCATTTACAGCATCAGGTGTTTTTTATGTGACTCTGATTTATTACCCATCACCCATAGTCAGGAAGGCTGGCTTGCGTGACTGCAAGTCTAATGGAATTTCCATAATAGGTTCAAATGGTTGTTTCTGTAACCTAGCCAGAACCAAATTCAAGTCCCAAGGCCACATCAGTGACCTAATAGGGGGAAGCAAACGCCTAAATGCCCCCTGCATAAATGTTTGGATCAGTGAATAGGAGGCTACAGGCCTTTGGAAGAATACCAATAGGGCTGAAACTTGACCTCTGATTGTTCTCAAAGCCAGTTTTATTTCTACAGCTGACTGTAGAAAAGAGAATTCTCCCAATCACGTATTTTCGTGGATGCTGTCTTTTGGCTTCACACCAAGCAATAGAAGTCTTCCAGAATTTACGGTAGATTTTTCTAGTGACCGTTTTTCTAGCATTCACTAGGGTAGATATCATTGGTGCCAAGATGCCTCAGTCCTTTAACCACTTAAGACCCGGACCATTATGCAGGTAAAGGACCTGGCCCCTTTTTGCGATTTGCCACTGCGTCGCTTTAACTCACAATCGCGCGGTCGTGCGACGTGGCTCCCAAACAAAATTGGCTTCCTTTTTTCCCACAAATAGAGCTTTATTTTGGCACTATTTGATCACCTGTGCGGTTTTTATTTGTTGCGCTATAAATAAAAATAGAGTGTCAATTTTGAAAAAAATTCAATATTTTACTCTTTGCTATAATAACCACTTGACCACCGTGCACGTAAACCCCCTTAATGACCAGACCAATTTTCAGCTTTCGCATTTTGAATGACAATAACTCCGTCATACAACACTGCAACCAAATGACATTTTTGTCCTTTTTTTCCCACAAATAGAGCTTTCTTTTGGTGGTATTTGATCACCACTTTTTTTCGCTATAAATTAAAAAAGAACGAAAATTTTGTAAAAAAAATAATTTTTCTTCATTTCTATTATAAAATTTTGCAAAAAAGTTATTTTTCTTCATAAATTTGGCCTAAAATGTATACTGCTACATATCTTTGGTAAAAAAAAAAAAGTAGATATTATTTAGTCTGGATGAAAGTTATAGGTCTACAAGCTATGGTAACCAATTACTGAAAATGTATCAATTTGATCACATATGATGTACTGACAGCCTCTCTCGTTTCTTGAGACCCTAACATGCCAGAAAAGTACAAATACCCCCCAAATGACCCCTTTTTGGAAAGAAGACATTCCAAGGTATTTAGAAAGAGGCATTGTGAGTTTTTTGAAGTTGTAATTTTTTCCCACAATTCTTTGCAAAATCAAGATTTTTTTTTCAGCAGGTTATTTCTCACACACAGCATATGCATACCACAAATTACACCCCAAAACGCATTCTGCTATTCCTCCGGAGTATGGCGATACCACATGTGTGAGACTTTTACACAGCGTGGCCACATACAGAGGCCCAACATGCAGGGAGCACCATTCTGACATTCCTCTCCTACATGGAAAAATCATAATTTATTTGCTAGAAAATTACATAGAACCCCAAAACATTATATATGCTTTTTTAGCAAAGACCCTAGTTTTTTGGAAATAAAACAGTTTTGTGCCTTTAAAAAAAAACATTAAAGTTAGCCCAATGTTTTTGCATAATATGAAAGATGAAGTTACGCCGAGTCAATAGATACCCAACATGTCACCCTTTAAAATTGCACACGCTTGTGGAATGGCGCCAAACTTCGCTACTTAAAAATCTCTATAGGTGAGGCTTTAAATATTTTTACTGGTAACATCTTTTTCCTTTTTAACAACAAGGTTGGTCTTTATTGAGTCAAGATAAAAGAACCAAAATACAAACGGACGTGCAATACATTTGCTAATCATAGTCATAACAAGTCATACATGAAGCAGACTATGGAGCAGGAAAAACACTCCGGCTCAGCAGTACATTAGCAATTCAGAACTCGCTATCGGGGACAGGGAGGGAAGCAGGCAGGGGAGAGAGAAAGAGGAGAGGAGGGAAGCAAGATGGGCCAGAGGGACCCGTCCGCAACTAAGGGGGACAGAATCAACACTACTGTAGTGGATCAGTCCACGGCCCCCACACCCGCTCAAATTTCAAAGGAAAGCCCCTGTTCAAGTTTGTCATTTTATATAAGGGAAGGGCAGCATTCACAGCGTCCATCCACATCCCCAAGGTGGGGGGGTTACATCTTTTTAGTTGGAGAAGAGGTCTAGGGCCAAAATGATTGCTCTCGCTCTAACGTTCGCAGCGATTCCTCACATGTGTGGTTTGAACACCGTTTTCATATGTGGGCGGGACTTACATGTGCGGTCGCTTCTGTATACGAGCACAGGGGAGCTTTACATTTTTATTAATTTTTTATTGTTCATTTTAATTTATTTATTTTAGTTTGACACGTTTTTCCCCAAAAATAAATGTTTTGATTACTATTATTCCTATTACAAGGAATGTAAACATCCCTTGTAATAGGAATATAGCATGACAGGTCCTCTTTACAGTGAGATATGGGGTCAATAAGACCCCACATCTCACCTCTAGGCTGGGAAGCCTGAAAAGGGGAAACAAAAAAAACGATCCTGGCTTCGATCGTAGCGGTGAGTCGGAAAAAGCACAGGGAGAAGGAAGGGGGACGTCCCCTTTCACCTCCCGTAAGAACAATCAAGAGGTGGAACAGCCATCATGATTGTTCTTATGGTGTAGGGAATCGCCGGATGAAAAAGATGATATCTGAATGATGCCTGTAGCTGCAGGCATCGTTCAGATATCCCTGCACAAAGTCAAGGACGTCATGACGGCCGGCTGGTGGGAAGTGGTTAAAACTATTTTTTTTCCCTAGAGTATTGGCCGGGTATTGCGGTATTGGTGCGGGGGTATTGCAGAGTATTGCTCGGGGGGTATTGCAGAGTATTGCTCGGGGGTATTGCGCCGTGGTATTGCAGAGTATTGTGCCGGGGGGGGGGGTATTGCGCCGGGGGTATTGCAGAGTACTGGCGCGGGGAGTATTGCAGAGTACTGGCGCGGGGGGTATTGCAGAGTACTGGCGCAGGGGTATTGCAGAGTACTGGCGCAGGGGTATTGCAGAGTACTGGCGCAGGGGGTATTGCAGAGTACTGGCGCAGGGGGTATTGCAGAGTACTGGCGCAGGGGGTATTGCAGAGTACTGGCGCAGGGGTATTGCAGAGTACTGGCGCAGGGGTATTGCAGAGTACTGGCGCAGGGGGTATTGCAGAGTACTGGCGCAGGGGGTATTGCAGGGATCCAGCCACAGCGCTGCTGACACCCGCGCTCCCCCCTCTCACACTGTACCGATCGGTACAGAGAGAGGAGGGAGGAACCGGTGTCATCAAATGACGCCAGTTTGTTTACATGTGATCGCTCCGTCATTGGACAGAGCAATCACGTAGTAAATGGCCGCTATCAGTGGCAATTTACCGCGATCCGTGATGCGCCGGGAGCGGTCCGTGATGCGCCGGGATTAGGCGGTTAAATATCCCCAAAAATATATATATAAAAAATGTTTTCCTCAGTTTAGGCCGATATGTATTCTTCATATTTTTGGTAAAAAAATTAAATAAGAATCGCAATAAGCATTTGATTGGTTTGCGCAAAAGTTATAGCGTTTACAAAATAGGGGATAGTTTTATGGCATTTTTATTAATATTTTTTATTTTATTTACTAGTAATGGCGACAATCAGCGATTTTTTTTCGTGACTGCGACATTATGGCGGACACATTTTTCGGACCATTGTCATTTCACAGTGAAAAGTGCTATAAAAATGCACGAATTACTATGAAAATGACAATGGCAGTGAAGGGGTTAACCACTAAGGCGCACTAAAGGGTTAAGTGTGCCCTAAGGGAGTGATTCTTACTGTAAGGGGGCGTGGCTGACGTGTGACATCACTGATCGTCGTTCCCTATGACAGAGAACAGACGATCAGTGACAAGCCACAGAGAAGAACGGGGAAGATTTGTTTACACTCACTTCTCCCTGTTCTTCAGCTCCTGTGACCCGATTGTGGGACACCGGAGGCGATCAGGGCCACGGAGCTTCGGACCAGGTCGTGAGGGCGGCGCGTGCATGACCCATGGCTGGGCACTTAAAGGGCACCTGTACGTGCTTGTGCCCAACCGTGCCATTCTGCCAACGTATATCGGCATTAGGCGGTCCTCAAGTGGATAACACCCTGGCTTCAATAGCCATGCCGTTAAATTTAGAGACTGTAAATTGGGGTGGAATATAGGACCTTGAGACAGTAGGTTGGGGCGCTGTGGAAGTGCTCATGGTCCGTCTTTTGTCAGTCTGACAATCTCTGGGAACCAGGGCCTTCTGGGCCAGGCTGGTGCTATCAGAATGACTGGCTCCATGGAACTATCAGAGCGTCTTCTCCAATTGCCAAGGATCTCTTGTCCAAGAGACAAACTTTTGTAGTTTAAAAGAAGAGGGGGTTTGGACTTTGAATGAGGTACGCATGAGAGAACTTAAAGATAAGACAGTGTAATATAGATGCATTTATTTGTCTGCAAACACATAGAGCATGCGATTTTGAATGTAAACATACATGACAGTGCATATAAAAAGCATGATGCAAAAACCATAAACATTGTATAACAACTTATTCCTCGCATTTAAAAATATAGAATCATTAAACCCAAGGTAGGTTCTAAAACTGAAACATGTAGCATCTGTGTAAGCCCGAGACACCTTTCATGGCATTATAGCCAATCTTCAGGGGCGGATGCATAGTGGGGCAAGATCAGTAGAAGGACACAAGTATAATATGTAAGTTTTAGCATAACATCCCATAATGGGAAACAATAAGAGATGGAAAAAGGGCCATCTCCAAAAAAAACGTACAAATTTCCAGCATGCGAGGATGTGCGACTAGGAACGCATGGGTCGCTAGGGTTGTTTGCAACCGGGAACTGAGGTAGGACCAGTGGGAAAACCAAGAGCATAAACATGCATCACAGATGAATGTATGTTCAACTGGCAGGTGACTGGGGCTCCCTTCTAAATTAGATAATTAATAACATTAGTGAAACCCAAATGGGTAAGTAGTAATTGGGTTATTAGTAAAAGCCCCTAACCCAAGTAGTAGCTGGGGATAATAAAGAGGCAGTTACCCTGTATGGAGATGAGACCCAGTAAATAGGTATATGTAAAGCAGGATTAGCCTTCAGCTGATGTCCCAAGTGACCACCCAGCCCGATGCTATGAGGAAAGACCGACCCACCCTCTGCACTCAAAATGAGTGACCGATAGGGGGGATGGGAAGGCACCTGAGAGCATCGCAGCTCCCTGAAGTGCAGGCAAAAGCAACCCCGTAGTCCCTAAATGCACAACCAAAACATGCCGGAATAAAGCAGAAAAAGGGTATGTCTGAAAAATCGCAGCTAAAATTGTCCAATAGAGCACGGACACAAAACCAGGGGTATGAACCACAATAAGTTGGATTAAAAACAATACAAAGAGAGTTAGTAACCCAACCTTGAGTCTGTCATGCAACCTCCATCCCTCAGAGATTGTCAGTCTGACAATCTCTGGGAACCAGGGCCTTCTGGGCCAGGCTGGTGCTACCAGAATGACTGGCTCCATGGAACTATCAGAGGGTCTGCTCCAATTGCCAGAGGATCTCTTGTCCAAGAGACACACTGCTGTAGTTTGTTGTTGAATCTGGATGCCAGTAGGTCAACCTCTGGCCATCCCCAATGCTGGCAAATTTCCTGAAACACCTCTGGGTGTAGGGAACATTCCCCCGGGCAGATCTGCTGGCGGCTGAGATAATCTGCCTTCAAGTTTTCTACTCCTGGGATATGGACTGCTGATATAATTCTGCCCGGGCAAGTATGTAGTCTACCGCCTTTAGAGCTGATGACTCCTGGTACCGCCTTGGTGGTTTATATATATGCCACTGCAGTGGCATAGTCGAACTGGACTCCTATAGTATAGTCCTGAAGCTTCAGCATCCAGGAGTGTAGGGCCACAATTCCAGGATGATGTTGGGAAAGATCGGTTGTGTTCCTGACCATCACCCCTGGGCTGAGAGCCCGTCAAGGGTTGCTCCCCAGCCTGAGAGACTGGCATCTGTTGTCAGTACTACTGGGAGAAAGGATTTTCCCCTTCGCAGGTTCAGCCATCAATTTAGGCGTATGGATGCCTGAGGGGATAAGCACATTGGATAATCCAGGGCTTCCCCCATGCCCCCCCCCCCCCCGTTTCAAGCCAACAAAATGCTTTGTTGTAAGGGCCTGGAATTGAACTGGGCAAAGGGCACTACCTCGAAAGAGGATACAATCCTCCCTAGAAGGCTCATACTGAGCCAAATGGAGGGTTGTCTTTTGCCCCTTATGTGATGCCCCTAAACCGTCAGAGGGCAGATGCTTACAAGGTAAGAATACTCTTGCTTGGACCGTGTTTAGGATCAATCTAGATACTTTACATTTTGAGCTGGTTCTCAAGTTTGACCTTTCGGTATTTATGATCCAGCATAAGCTCTTTAAATACCATACTGTGTGTATTATGCTCTGTTCTAGAGCCTGTACCGAGTGATCTCTGAGCAGAAGGTCGTCCAGGTCCCAGAGCACCAGAATTCCTTGGGCTCTTAAAAAGCCCAGTACTGGTGCTAGGACCTTTGTAAATACCCAAGGGGTTGTAGTCAGTCCGAAGGTTAGAGCCACAAACTGAAAATGACATTCCTGTAAAACGTAGGAACCTCTGGTGAGGCTGAAAAAATAGGTATGTGTAAATTTGCATATTTTATATCAATGGAGATTAAAAAGTCTCCCCTCTAAAGTGAGGTTACTACTGAGCGGACAGACTCCATCCGAAAGGATTATATCGTTAGATACTTGTTCAGGCATCTTAGGTCCAAAATGGCCTGGTGTCCCTGTTTGGTTTCTGAACAGTAAACAGGTTTGAGTAAAACCCTGTGCCCCTATGGAGTTTCGGAAACCTCTACAATTACTCTTTGATGTACTAGGTGTAGTTCTTGGAGTAATACGTTTCTTTGAGGATCCGAGGGGATGCTGGATCTTAAAAACCTCTAGGGGGGCATCCCCCACAACTCCAGTTCCTAACTGCAAGATATAATTGGGGTGACCCATTAATCCTGAATTGTTATATTTTAAATGTCCAGCAACCTACCCCCCACTCGATGGAGTGGGGGCATCCCCTCAAAAGGAGGGATTGGTGCTGGGTTTAGAAGAATTTTAGACCCATGGCTTTTTCTAGCCCTGGCCTTGTGGTTTGCCCCTGGTCTTAGCACCCTGTGAGCGGCGGAACCGCCCTGATACTGAGACCTTTGAGGAGGCAGTCCCTAAAGTTTTAAATTAGGGATGTCTGCTGCTTTTCTTCACAGGAAGTAGAGAACTCTCCCCACCAGAAATCTTTTAGATCCATTTGTCCAAGTGGTCACGAACAAATATTCCCCATAAAAGGGGAAAACCTGCTAATAACTTTTTTTCAAGGAAGCTTGGCTGAACATTTTTTTTTAGCCATAAAGTCTGCGCATATGTACAGACCCGAGAGCCAGACGAGAAACCTGCTGTATAGAATCCTTTAAGGCATCAACAGCAAAACACAGCGCTCGAGGAAGATCTGTCTTATATTTAAGCAGATCATCCTCCTGGTTAGGCCTCTTGATCCAATCCCTTAGGAACTGGCAAATACCAATTGCTGCAACAGCTGGCTGAAATAGCTGAACTGGTCAAAGAAGCCCTTAAAGTGGTTGTAAACCCACTTTTTTTACTTTTACCTACAGGTAAGCCTATAATAAGGCTTACCTGTAGGTAAGGAGAATATCTCCTAAACCTGTACGGTTTAGGAGATATTCCTCTCGCAATGCGCCGCTGATTGCAGCAGCGCATGCGCAGGGGTGACTCCACGGCGAAAGGACCGGCCACCGCCGGACCTTGCCGAATTTAAATCTCCCGCGCGCATGCGCAGGAGTGACGTCATCGCGCTCCAGCCAATCACATCGCTGGAGCGGCAACACCCGGAAGACACGCCGAGTCAAGATGATAAATCGCTCGGCGTGGACCAGGTAAGTTCTATACACCTCGTTCCGAGGTAAGTATTTCATCGGTGCATATTAGCTCATTATGACTTTTGCCTTGCAGGAGAAAAAAATAATAACATTTTTGATGCAGGTTTACAACCGCTTTAATAACTCCAATTTCTTGTCCATAGGGTCTTTCAGGCCCTGTGCGTTATCTACCGAGATGAGTAAATTTCTTATTTAAAGGAAGAGACTGCTGCATCTACTGCTGGCAAGCTCATTTTTTAACAGACCTTTCATCTATGGGATTTGATGTGATTGTAGCCGAATTAGTGCAATTGTGATAGAGAAAACTGAGTACTGTCCGTGATACTTTTTTTATCTATGGGATTTGAAAGGGAAACCTTTTAGGAGGAATAAAAGATCCTATCAGGATTTCCCAATCGGCATACACTGCCTGTTCCAGCAGGGGGTGTAGGGGGAAATACTGTGCAGCCTAAAGTGGCCTCAGGGATCCCAGAGTGAACCAGGGGGGGCTTGGTTACCTCTTTTTTTTTTTTTTTAAGAGGTAACTTAAATTCAGAACAAACCATTTTGGTCAGGGTCTGGATGAGAGGCCTCTTCAACTGCGAGGCAGACATCGAGTGGATTTCTTCTTGTCCAGATTGTTCGGAAAGGAGACTCATCCGCCGGGCACTCCATTGTATCCTGAGCTTTTTAGCGCTTCCCCATTCTCAACCCATTCCTGCTTCAAACTAGGAGACTCCAGGGAAAAGGATTGGTCATGCTTCTTGCCAAATAAAAAGAAAAGGAGGGCGCATCAACCTGCATTACCTATGGCAAGGTTTATTCATAAAATATATAATGATAAAATTCATACTCGCAAACAAGCTTTAAAATAATTTAAAGCTCGTTTGTGAGTATGAATTTTATCATTATATATTTTATGAATAAACCTTGCCATTGGTAATGCACTAGGTTGGTGCGCCCTCCTTTTCTTTTTATTTGTTTCAGCCTCAAGAATATCCATTGTTCTGAGGAGGGCTGCAAGACTATAGGCATCCCATATGTCATTAGAAGGCTCGGGTTGTGCCACTTGGTGAATGGGTTCCCGAATCCAGGAGATAGTTTGTGCTTGCTTCTTGCCACCCTGTGGGATGGAAGCAATCCTGTGCCCTAACCTGGATAGGGCTGAGGACAGTTCCTCCTTAGTGATAAAGGGTGAAGCAACAGTGTTGACTGCAGCACAATACCAGATTGGCACAGCGCCTCAGATTGCTCAAAAGACTCTGGTCTTTCAGGGAGATACAACGAAGTGTGAGAAAAACATAAAATTAAACTTCACCCCAAAACAAAAACAGAGCTCCTCAACTGAGGAGTTGCAACGCTAAACAGCCGTCTGCAAAATTTTGCGGCTGAAAGAAGCATCCGAAGATGCACTCACATCAACTTTGTAAAGTTTAGTGAAAGTGTGAACAGACGACCAGGTCGCCGCCTTACACAACTGGGAAACCGACGTTTGATGTCGGAAAGCCCAAGAGGCACCCATTGCCAT
Organism: Rana kukunoris; assembly: GCA_029574335.1. NCBI lineage: Eukaryota > Metazoa > Chordata > Amphibia > Anura > Ranidae > Rana > Rana kukunoris. The sequence continues at coordinate 410,576,893 of CM056051.1, forward strand.
GGTCGAATACGCCGTGACAGGAAAGGGGGGGGGAACGACCCTTTATGGCGTAGGCCTGAATCACTATCTGTCAGATCCACCTCGAGATGGTGGCCACCGAGACAGCTAGGCCCTGCTTGGGACCAGCCACCGAAACAAACAGGGAGTCTGACCTCGAGAACGGAGCAGAAGCCGATAAGTATACTCTCAGAGCTCGCACAAGTCCAAGGAATGTAACGCCGCCTCTTTAGGATACGATAGACGAGGACACAAGGATAGAAGTACAATGTCCTCATTGAGATGGAAGGCCGAAACGACCTTGGGTAGAAAGTGAGTGAGTAACTTGTATAGCGCTACAAATGCAAACTAAATGGCCTCAAGGCGCTGCTTGAGGCAATTTAGCTGAGCTGAAACACATCCGGTTGCAGAAGGCTGTGGACACAGCACCACCTTATCCTTGTGGAAGATCAGATAAGGCTGCCAGCTCAGAAAACTGTCTAACTGACGTAACAGCCACCAAAAAGACCACCTTCTGAGAAAGTGTCAACAAGGGAATTTCTCAAACGGTGGCTTCTGAAGCACCGAGAGGACCAGATTCAAGTCCCACAGAGGTAGTGGGGGACGGACCGGAGGGGCCAGACGCCGAACCCCCTGTACAAATGTTCTCACAAGAGAGTGAGCCGCCAGGGGTCGCTGAAAAAAGACAGTCAGGGCAGATATCTGCCCCTTAATTGTACTTAAAGAAAGCTTTTGTCCACGCTGCACTGTAAGAACAGCAAGACTCTGGAAACCAAGCAAATCCGCGGATTCCACCCTATTCCCTCACAAAAGGCTATGTGGGCCTTCCAAGTGCGATGGTAAATCTTCCTAGAGGCTAACTTCCTGGCCTTCCTTATGGTAGGTGCAACGGTCAGGGGTTAACGCCATTTACGATATTCCATTCCACCAACCCAAGACAGCTTATCCGACACTCCACAATCGGGCAGACACAATCCATATGGATTTCCCCCAGAAAACTAGACACACACAGCTCTGTTCTCTGGTTCCAAACAAATGAACACTTTAATGGTAAACTCAGGCTTGTTATATACAGTTAGAAGCCCCAAGAAACAATGGCTTAACTCCACCCACAACATGACACAATAGGTGCTCAATACACATTCCTTCGGATAATGACATTCAGATAATCTACATGAACTAATTACTAATCATTACCCAGACGTTCTGACTCCACGATAAGCTATTCTCACCTGCTACACAATACACATTCCTTTGTAGACGTAATTGACATGCTAATCCACTACACCTGAAAAGTCAGACATCTGACCTTTCAGACTGCCAACACATATCTATCCTCACTAGAACTTTCACACAATACAGTGTACTTAGCATCACACAATAGACAATAGAATGCAATCACAGCAAGCTTTTATCGTACACTACAGACAGATAGCTGGAGGTGATGACATCTTTCAATTAACCTGTTGAGTTCAGAATCAACAACCAGTAATAGTTCAAGATATTCTGAATATATTGTGCATTACAGTCCCATGTTTAAACAGTCCAAGATATGTCCATTATTTCCTGGCTCAATCTGTGCCCAAAAGTGACTCCTGTTACAGTAGGAATCACAAAATCCGAAAGGCCCCTGTCTCTTAGCACCTGGCTTTCAATAGCCATGCCGTTAAAGCCAGCGACTGTAAAGCAGGATGAAGTATGGGACCTTGTGCAGGTCCTCTTTCAGCGGTAGACACCAAGGGACGTCTGCTAGTAGACGCACTAGGTCGGCGTACCAAGGACGCTGAGGCCAATCCGGAGCAATTAGGATCATTGGAATCCCCTCTGTCTCCACTCTGTGAAGCAGATGAGGAAGGAGCCTTAGAGGAGAGAAGGCATACTGACTCCACGGTATCACCAACACATCTGTCGCATCTGCCCATGGGTCTCTTGACCTGGCCACAAACCTCAATACCTTACGAATGAGTCAAGATGCCAGGACATCTATGTCTGGCGTGCCTATCTTTGGCAAAGTAGCCGAAACACATCCAGGTGCAGAGACCATTCTCCTTGGTCCAGCATCTGGCGACTGCCAGTTTTCCACGCCCGAAATGTATACAGGCGACAGTGCCAGTGCACTCCTTTCTGCCCACCTTAGGATGTGAGCGATCTGACGCTGCAGCCGAGCTTCTTGTTCCTTCCTGATGGTTGACATATGCCACTGCCGTGGCGTTGTCCGACTGGATGCCTCTGAGACCAAGTGGAGAGGCACAGCCTGATCGCCTGAAGTTCCAGGACATTGATCGGCATATGGGATTCCTCCAGAGACCAGCGACCTTGGGTCAACTGAACCCCCCCAGACTCCCCCAACCAGTAAGGCTGGTGTCCGTCGTGATCACCATCCAGTGAAAGGGAAGGAATAATTTCCCGGCCAGACATGCCAGCCACCAATCCAGGGATGATGGGCACTTGTCGCATCTGAATTTCCTTCTGTAACACTCATGTGAAATTGCGCATATGATACCGCCTTGAAGGAGGCCACCATGAGGCCCAGGACCCGCATGCAAAAGCGGAGTGGGATGTCAACTGCCAAACGGCAGCCCGAAGGGTCTGCAACTTCTCCACAGGGAGAAAAACTTTTTGCTATGAGAAGTCCAGAATGAACACCAGATACACTAGGCACTGAGTTGGTACCATTACTGACTTCTGAGTGTTCAGCACCCAACCAAAGTGTCGGAGTGTTTGACACGCTCACCTCTAATTCTGAGCTTGAAGTGACCCTCACAAGAAGATCGTCCAAGTAGCCCACATAGGATGCCGTTGTCTTAGTAGTGGCAAAATTGGCACAAGCACCTTGGTGAACACCCTTGGTGCCGATGCCAGGCCAAACAGGAGAGCCACAAATTGATAGTGGTCTTCCTCGACCGCCAAACGCAGACATCTCTAATGCCTGGTGCATATGGGGACATGCAAGTAGATTTATTTGCAGGCTTGTTGGGTTTTGCGAAATCGGGGGAGTCTCTGTCCCTGAGAAGGCGCTTTATCGGCCTGGGGTCTTTTACCTGCCGCACTGGGCGGATAAAAAAAAATATGTTTGTGAGCGGTGAAGAAGGGCCCTCACCTACGGCGTGGCTCCTCCTTTTTGGATTGTGGGAGCAGCATGCTCTTACCTCCTGTGGCATCTTTAATAATGTCATCCAGGGAAGCTCCAAAAAGTCTGTCGCCCTTAAAAGGGCAAATCCATCAGGGCTTTCTTGGAAGATTGGTCCGCAGACCAATTTCTTTTTTTTGCCAGTAAAGTCTGCAGACCAATTTTTTAACCAAAGCAGACAGCGTAACACCACTGCATAGTTTAAAGTCCTGGCCAAGAGAGGAATAGTGTCCAAGGCTGATTCGCAAACTAATTTTAGGCCCTGTACCAGTTGGTCAGCTAGAGCTACCTCGTCCGGAGAAGCCCGACGTGCTTTTAACCCATTGTGCAGCATCTTTGCCCGTTCAGTGAGTGTCTGAGACACCAGGGCCCAACTATCGTTGGGCACACAGCCGAACCCACTACCATGTACAGGTTGCGAGTGACCGCCTCAGCCTTCTTGTCTGCAGGGTCCTTGAAGGCAGGAGCCCCCTCCATCGGAATAGTAGTTAGCATGTTTAGTCTGGACACAGGAGGGTCAACTATCGGGGGCAAGGTCCATTTTTTCAAGAAACTCTCTTCCAGAAGGTAACGCACCGCCAGATTTTTAGGGCCATTAGAGGACAAACAACGTCGTGGGCAACAAGAACATGGCTGCCGAGCGAAGAGCATGGAGCACAGGAAAAATGGCCGCTGAGTGTCCGCTAGAGGCCAAACACAGCACGGACCACAAAAACATGGCGGCCAAGCGCAGATGGCCAAACACTGCCTGGTTCACAAGAAAAATGGTTGCTGAGCAGCCGCTAGAGGCCAAACAAAGTGGTCCACAAGAACATGACCGCTAGTGCAGATAGAAGCAAACAGCATGGATCACAGCAAAAATGGTCGCCGATAGCATGGAGCAGGACACACAGATAAGCAAATCTCTTCTTGGCAGCTCATAACATCTTATTTAGTGGACGTACACGTACAGTTCCCCACCGGTGAACCCCTGCCCCAGCAGCCAGCCTAGCTCAGGAAGCCTAGGGAGAAGGGAAGGGGGAGGATAGAACCCCTTACTAACCTCTCCAAAAATGCTCAGATTTGTCTTCCTGCCGAAGCAGGGGATTACTACTTACCCTTCCTGCGGGATTGTGCTGAAAGCATGGTGACGGAGGTGAACGTCGGCCCGGCTGCTGCTACTCTGCCCTATAGACCGGTCACATGTCGTGGACAACCCAGCACATAGCTATGGTCGGCACACGCTCGATGGCCGAAACTGGGGAGACTACAAGGATCTGGGATCCAGTCTGTCGCCCAATACGCAGGGACAAAAAAATAAAAATAAACCTTCAGGCCTTCTCCTTATCTAGGCAGAAAAAAATGAGCTGCTGAGTGCAGGCTGAGGGGGTATAGCCAGTAGGACTGCCCCCTGGGCATGGCTGTTCAGCTTTGACATTGTTAACACATTCTGCCTAGTCACTCCTAAAGGAAGGCTAATACCCACTTTGTCAAGATTAAATGTTTTTTTTTTTTTTTTTTTTATGAAATTACTGTTTACAGGGTATAGAGACATAATAGTTAACTGATGCCTTTTAAAAACGACATAAAAATTTATGGTTAGAATTTTTAACGAGCTAGGTGACACAGGTTCCTTTCATGTTGAAACCTTGAAGGCGGTAATACCTAAGGAAGGAAAGGACCCCTCCCACTGTGGGAGTTATAGACCAATATCTTTACTGAATGAAGATCTGAAGCTTTTTGCTAAGATTTTGGCAGGACGGATACAGCAATTTATACCTGGGCTCGTCCATAAAGATCAGGTGGGATTTGTGCAGATGCGTGAAGCTAGGGACAATACGGTTAAGGTTTTGAACTAGTTTCCCGAACCCCATGTGGCTGTTTATGGTTATGAGACACATGGGGTTCGGTAACAAGATGCTAAAATGGATTGCAAGTAATTACACCCACCCTACGGCACAGGTCAGAGTGAATGGAATACTGTCCTTTTAAGCTGTCAAATGGGACAAGACAGGGCTGTCCTTTATCCCCCCTTCTATTTGCGTTATCTGTGGAACCCCTACTAAGTAGGATCCGACGGAACCCAGATATTAAAGGGCTGTCTGTTGGAGGTGTAGAATAAAAGATCTCGGCATATGCGGATGATATGATGTACTCGCTGACGAGCCCGATGAAATCCCTTCCCAATTTTTTACGTGAATTGCAGCTATACGGAGGCGTATCAAATTTCAAGATAAATTAGAAGCAATGAGAGTGGCGATTTCGGGGGAAAACTTGTGGTCTTTGAAAACTAGTCATGGGTTTAAATGGTCCGATATATCACTTACATATTTGGGCACCTCCATCCCGGCGAACCTGACACAGGTTTTTAAACTTAATTTTGTTCCATTAATGTTGAAAACACGGATCCTCCTGGATGGTTGGCAGAAGGGGTTCCATTCATGGTTTGAGCGATCCAACATCTTAAAAATTAATATATTGCTGAAATTTCTGTATCTCTTTCAGACACTCCCTATTGCAATACCAAAATCTTTCTTTAACCACTTTGCAACCGCCCTATGCCGAAAGTACGGCTCTAGGACGGTTGCTGTATTCTAACTGGCCGTTAATTAACGGCCTGTCAGAATCGCGCTCCCGCGCGCCTCCTGAGGCGCGCACACGGGAACATCCGTGACCGCCGGGTCCAGAGGACCCGGCGGGTCACGGATCACGGTAAATCGCCGCTGATAGCGGCGGTTTACCACGTGATCGCGCCGTCCAATGACGGCGCGATCAGATGTAAACAGACCGGCGTCATTTGATGACGCCGGTTCCTCCCTCCTCTCTCTGTACCGATCGGTACAGTGTGAGAGGAGAAGGGAGGGAGCGGATGGCAGCGCCAGTGCTGCGGGCTGGATCTGTGACAAATGCAGTCACAGATCCATCCATCCATCCCTCCCTGCTCAGCCATCCCTGCTGCATATACTCTGCAATACTCACCTGGGCATACTCTGCAATACTCAGGCATACTCTGGCAATACTCTGGGCATACTCTGCAATACTCAGGCATACTCTGGGCATACTCTGCAATACTCAGGCATACTCTGCAATACTCAGGCATACTCTGCAATACTCGGGCATACTCTGGGCATACTCTGCAATACTCAGGCATACTCTGGGCATACTCTGGGCAATACTCTGGCAATACTCTGGCAATACTCTGGCAATACTCTGCAATACTCTGGGCATACTCCGCAATACTCTGGGCATACTCTGCATACTCCGCAATACTCTGGCAATACTCTGGGCATACTCTGCAATACTCTGGGCATACTCTGCAATACTCTGGGCATACTCCGCAATACCCTGGGCATACTCTGCATACTCCGCAATACTCTGGCAATACTCTGGGCATACTCTGCAATCTGGGCACTCTGGGCATACTCTGGGCAATACTCTGGGCAATACTCTGGGCATACTCCGCAATACTCTGGGCATACTTAGCAATACTCTGGGCATACAGCAGCCCCTGTCCCCGCGAGCTCGCATGCAGAAGCGAACGCATACGCAAGTCCCGCCCACATATAAAAACGGTGTTCAAACCACATGTGAGGTATCTTTATATCATGTTTTGGGGTTTTATGTATTTTTCTAGCAAATAAATGATGATTTTTACATGTAGGAGAGAAATGTCAGAATTGGCCTGGGTGCTCCCTGCATGTTGGGCCTCTGTATGTGGCCGCACTGTGTAAAAGTCTCACACATGGGGTATCGCCATACTCGGGAGGAATAGCAGAATGTGTTTTGGGGTGTAATTTGTGGTATGCATATGCTGTGTGTGAAAAATAACCTAATAATATGAAAATTTGATGAAAAAAAAAATAAATCTTGATTTTGCAAAGAATTGTGGGAAAAAATTACAACTTTAAAAAACTCACCAGGCCTCTTTCTAAATACCTTGGAATGTCTTCTTTCCAAAAATGGGTCATTTGGGGGGTATTTGTACTTTTCTGGCATGTTAGGGTCTCAAGAAATGAGAGAGGCTGTCAGTACTTCAGGTGTGATGAAATTGATCAATTTTCAGGATTTGGTACCATAGCTTGTAGACCCCATAACTTTCACCCAGACTAAATAATATCCAACATTTTTTATTTTTTTTACCAAAGATATGTAGCAGTATACATTTTAGGCCAAATTTATGAAGAAAAATTACTTTTTTGCAAAATTTTATAATAGAAATGAAGAAAAATTATTATTTTTTGCAAAATTTTGTTCTTTTTTCATTTATAGCAAAAAAAATAAAAACCGCAGAGGTGATGAAACACCACCAAAAGAAAGCTCTATTTGTGGGAAAAAAAGGACAAAAATTTCATTTGGTTATAGTGTTGTATGACTGAGTTATTGTCATTCAAAATGTGAGAGCACCGAAAGCTGAAAATTGGTCTGGTTATTAAGGGTGTTTAAGTGCCCAGTGGTCAAGTGGTTAAACAGACGCAAACCCTCTTCAACAGATTCATCTGGGCCAACAAGTGCCCTCGAATCAAGTGTCGTATTCTATCTTTATCGAAACGTGACTGAGGCGTGTCGGCCCCAGACATTTATAGATACTACCAGGCGGCTATATTGACCCACCTGATAGATTGGAGTAGACATTGTAGTGAGAAATTACGGCCGGGCCTAGAGCAAGCCCAGTGTAACAGTATGCTCCATCGGGCAGCATGGTGTTACAGGGAACTGCCGATAAGCATTAAAAAAAAAAAACATCCTCTGATAGGCCCTACTTTGCAAGTGGCCCCCAGGCTATTTGTGAGGGGGGGGGGACTGTCTATGGATTCCCCGCTCTATCCAATCCTGGGGAACCCGCAGTTTGAACCAGGGTTGATGAAGGGTTCTTTCAGTGGATTAAAAGAACAGGGCCTGGCACAAGCAACTCATTTTTTGAAAGAAGGCTCATGGCATACGGTCCAGGAGATGGTAATGGGAGGGTTGCCCTACCAATTGGATTTTTGGAGGGCACTACAGTTATGGCATTTTTTGGACACTTTGAACCCCCCAACTAGATATGAGCGCAGATTAACAAGGTTTGAGAGGTACTGTGGTGGGAGTGGAATACTTCGGCACTCCCCCCTCAAGAATCAGCGAACTATTAAATATGCCGGAAGAGGACTCCCAAACCCCTTTCTTTAATAAGTGGGAGGTTGAGATGGGAAGACCCTTTACAGAAGAGCAAAATTCTTCGGAATATATTTGAATCATCGGTCTGTGTGAAGACACAGGAGATGAATTACAAGATACTGTCCCAGTGGTACCGTACCCCGGTAGTATTAGGGCTCTTTCACACGGGACGGATCAGTAATGACCTGCCCCGTGCACCTCCGTTTGCTCAGCGGGGATCGCTCCGTTGATTTCCGCTGAGCTGCCGGTTGACAGGGCGGTCCCCAAACACTGTGCAGGGACCGCCCTGTCTTTTCTCCGCTCTCCCCTATGGGGGGATCGGATGAACACGAACCATCTGTCCTTGTTCATCCGATCCGCCAGACAGAAGGAAAAGTAGGTTTTTCCTCTGTCATACTTTGGCAGATCGGAGCGGGTCAGATGTCAGCGGACATGTCACCTCTGACATCCGCGGCTCCATAGAGGAGCACGGAGCGTCCGTTCAGGTCCGCAAAAAAAACTGGCAGGCAGATCTGAACAGACGCTTCGGGTGAAAGAGCCCTTAAAGAGGTGTTATCCAGACACTTCAGACAGATGTTGGAGGTGCGGTAGGGAAGAAGGAACCTTATTGCATATCTTGTGGACCTGCCCTAAGATCTTATGTTTCTGGACAAAGGTTCGGGGAATAGTGCAAACATTTAGCAAGGAAGAACTACCAGATGAGTGGCCCTTTTTCCTATTGCAGGACACGGAGATATCGGTAAAGCGCTATAGGAAATCCATAGTCTGTCATTTATTCAGCATGTGCCTGTATTCCAGGGATGTGGAGACAGCCACAGCCGCCAACCGTAAAGATGTGGCTTAACCGAGTGGAAGAGATGAATAGAATGGAGGACCTGGTTTGGACCTCAAGGCAGAAGCGGAAGGTGTACCTTGACACATGGGCCGAGTGGAATGTGTTTAGATACTCAAGAGGAAGGGAAGGCCTTGCTGGATATGCATTAGTGCAGTGTTTTTCAACTCCAGTCCTCAAGGTATATATTCCCAATTAAGGGATGGGGCGTGGGACTATACGAATGCACTTGGATATGCTTAAATGTTAACACTAGTATTAGTAGCTCTGAGGTCACAGGAACCAACGAACAGACCAAAACAATTTATATATAAAAATATAAATTTTAATATTACATATTATTAAATACATACAAGAGGTTAAAAAAACATGGTCATATAATAGATTGAATGTCACCATTGGTAGATTCTTATAATATTATATACAGTAGGTCCGACATGTTTCGCCCTCGGGCTTCCTCAGGGACGTGTGTATATATAACTCAATCTATGAGTAAATGAATAGAAATGTAATAAGACATTGCAATATTTTAACAGTATATAATTAATATCACATGTGAATAAGAGCGTAAGTACGGTGAATATTCTGATTAAATAGAGTATGTGTACCAGAAGTAATTACAAATTAGAAAGAAAAATTCGTTAAGGAAGAGCAAAATAAATCAATTGAATTATTTGGTGTCTGTCGTTTTTTTCAAACATATTGACATATAGGATGTATAGTTACCTCAAAGATGACCGTGTCTCACTGGCCACAGGTTATTCCAACACTGTTGTGAGGTGGAGTCGCAAATAGCGACTGAGTCCTACAGGCTGAATATGTGAAACCGAGCACTCCTAGTGGGGAATATATGAGTGTGTATTTAAGATCGGAACGCCGATCATAGAGATGAAAAATAAGAATAAAAAAGTAAAAATAAAAAGAGAAAGAATGTAATGATGAGTGGTGCTGGGTTTAATTTGACCAACAGGGTATAGTAGTAGAGTACTGGATTAGAATATGGACATACAAATTGGTTCATGCTTGATTATATCAGAAAATATATAGTTAATGGTAACCAAACAAAAGTATAATAGTATGTACTGAACACAATGTGTTAAACAGTGTTCATATGGTAATTAGTTATTTAGTATTGACCATATTCAATTTGTATTGTAGAACTAGGGAGAAAGAAATATCTACAATGGTTCTAATTAAAGTAATGGCCAATGCAGTATGAGAAATAGAAAGATAGTATGTAGTCAAAATTATAAGGCATATAAATACAGAAAGCCTGGAAAGTTTTTTGTGTAGGTAATAGGTAGTTAAAAACAAAGGAGAGAAAAAAAAAAAAACACAGTATTATATTTGACTTTAACCACTTGACCACTGGGCACTTAAACACCCTTAATAACCAGACCAATTTTTAGCTTTCGGTGCTCTCACAGTTTGAATGACAATAACTCAGTCATACAACACTATAACCAAATGAAATTTTTGTCCTTTTTTTCCCACAAATAGAGCTTTCTTTTGGTGGTATTTCATCACCTCTGCGGTTTTTATTTTTTTTTGCTATAAATGAAAAAAGAACAAAATTTTGCAAAAAATAATAATTTTTCTTCATTTCTATTATAAAATTTTGCAAAAAAGTAATTTTTCTTCATAAATTTGGCCTAAAATGTATACTGCTACATATCTTTGGTAAAAAAAAAAAAAAAATGTTGGATATTATTTAGTCTGGGTGAAAGTTATAGGGTCTACAAGCTATGGTACCAATTACTGAAAATTGATCAATTTCATCACACCTGATGTACTGACAGCCTCTCTCATTTCTTGAGACCCCAACATGCCAGAAAAGTACAAATACCCCCCAAATGACCCCTTTTTGGAAAGAAGACATTCCAAGGTATTTAGAAAGAGGCCTGGTGAGTTTTTTTTTTTTTTTTTTTTTAGGTTGAGTTGCACTTTATTTCCCACACCCAGTTCCTGTTGGGGTGCAAGTCGTTAGAAGATGGGGATGGGGGAATCTCAGGATAAAATCCCGCGTCACATTGCTTACAAAAAACATGGCAGACAAGTCATGACTTCTGAACGATTCACCTTTCAAAAAAGAACAAGAAATCCTTCACACACAAAGTGCGAATTCATCAACACACAAAGCTTTTTCTCCGCCGTGTGCGGAACGCGTCAGTCTTGGGGGCGCGGCACCACGGCTCGTATTGGTAGGTCATAGTTCATTGTTTGTTTCATTTATTTCTGGAGAAATCATCCCACCCGGGGAGTCGTCAAAGGGACGGCCGACCTGACGCTAACAGCCCAGCCCACTGAAAGTTCCGATCTGGTCCAGTTTCATCCCAAAACATCCACGAGAGTTTCCCGATTTCTTTGTGCACCCCCGGAACTTCTTCTGGTTGTTCATGAAATCACTGAAGAGGCGGAGCCAGGCGCGGTTGGGCGGGAGCTGGGAGGAGTCTTGAGGCACGGCTGTATCCCGGGGGCGGGGCCCGGAGATGGACGCCCCCAAATCTTCCAGACTCTCCATGAGTAGGACCTCCTCTGAGGAACTCAGGTCCTGGGATAAAAGATCGGCTAAAGATCAGTCCTCAGTGCTGCTAGACCCGGCTCCTGTGTCACGCTTCTGTAGTCTGAGCTCTTGACGTCATCGAGAAACGATGCAAGTGTAGGATGTGAGGAATCTATGGGACGGTCCGCCGCTGGAGCTCCCCTCCATGTCTCTCCATACATTCCACTTTAAAGTTGTAATTTTTTCCCACAATTCTTTGCAAAATCAAGATTTTTTTTTTTTTCATAAAATTTTCATATTATTAGGTTATTTTTCACACACAGCATATGCATACCACAAATTACACCCCAAAACACATTCTGCTATTCCTCCCGAGTATGGCGATACCCCATGTGTGAGACTTTTACACTGTGCGGCCACATACAGAGGCCCAACATGCAGGGAGCACCCAGGCCAATTCTGACATTTCTCTCCTACATGTAAAAATCATCATTTATTTGCTAGAAAAATACATAGAACACCAAAACATTATATAAAGATACCTCACATGTGTGGTTTGAACACCGTTTTTATATGTGGGCGGGACTTGCGTATGCGTTCGCTTCTGCATGCGAGCTCGCGGGGACAGGGGCGCTGTATGCCCAGAGTATTGCTAAGTATGCCCAGAGTATTGCGGAGTATGCCCAGAGTATTGCCCAGAGTATTGCGGAGTATTGCCAAGAGTATTGCCCAGAGTATTGCCCAGAGTATTGCCCAGAGTATGCCCAGAGTATGCCTGAGTATTGCAGAGTATGCCCAGGTGACTATTGCCCAGTATTGCAGAGCATTGCAGCAGGGATGGCTGAGCAGGGAGGGAGGGATGGATGGATCTGTGACTACATTTGTCACAGATCCAGCCCGCAGCACTGCCGCTGCCATCCGCTCCCTCCCCTCTCCTCTCACACTGTACCGATCGGTACAGAGAGAGGAGGGAGGAACTGGTGTCAGCACATGACGCCGCTTTGTTGACAAGTGATCGCGCCGTCATTGGACGGAGCGATCACGTGGTAAACCGCCGCTATCAGCGGCGATTTACCGTGATCCGTGATGCGCCGGGTCCGGAGGACCCGGCGGTCACGGATGTTCCCGTGTGCGCGCCTCAGGAGCGCGATTCTGAGAGGCCGTTAATTAACGGCCACTTAGAATCAAGCAATCGCCCTGTAGCCGTACTTTCGGCATAGGGCGGTTGCAAAGTGGTTAAATGAACTTACATAGACCTGAAAGAGTTAATGGTTGGATGGGGAAACCGATGAGCAGCTGGCGCATGCTGCAGTATGTTAATTGCTGGTGAAAAATTTGGGCACGATCATGATCTATAGAATATATATTGTTTGTAAGAAAATGTATAGGGAAAAGAGTAAAGCAAAAATGAGGAAAAAAAGAGAAAAAAAAAAGAAGTAGAGTGACAAAAATATAATAAATATAAAAAAATTATATAAAAATGGAAAAAAAAAAAAAAGAATGCATAAAATAATAAATAAAGAAAAAGTATGAATGTGAATGAAAGAATAGAAAGAGGGATTAAAGATGAGGAGAAGGGGGATAAATATATGAAAAAATGATGAAATAATAGAAAGATGGAAAAATGAAAAAGAAAAGGACAAGAAAGAGTGTGTGAAAGGGATGAATGAATAAGAGGGGGGAGGGAAAGGAAGAGAAACCAAGAAGAAGAAAGTTGGTGTTAGGGTTATAAATAGGATGGAAAGAGATAAGTGTTGGTTAAACAAAGGGGACATGTTAGGACTAGGTAAGAATGGGTGTTTACAAATTACATTTGAAAATACCTCTATTAACTTCTTCTGAAGAGAAGAGATGTATCAGATGTTTAAATTATATTGGAAGGAGTGTTCCACTCTCCTCCCCCCTCTTATATTCATTCATCCCTTTCACACACTCTTTCTTGTCCTTTTCTTTTTTTTTTTTTTTCATCTTTCTATTATTTCATAATTTTTTCATATATTTATCCCCCTTCTCCTCATCTTGAATCCCTCTTTCTATTCTTTCATTCACATTCATACTTTTTCTTTATTTATTATTTTATTCATTCATATTTTTTTCCATTTTTATATAATTTTTTTATATTTTTGTCACTCTATTTCTTTTTTTTTCTCTTTTTTTCTCATTTTTGCTTTACTCTTTTCCCTATACATTTTCTTACAAACAATATATATTCTATAGATTATGATCGTGCCCAAATCTTTCACCAGCAATTAACATACTGCAGCATGCGCCAGCTGCTCATCGGTTTCCCCATCCAACCATTAACTCTTTCAGGTCTATGTAAGTTCATTTAAAGTCAAATATAACACTGTTTTTTTTTTTTTCTCTCCTTTGTTTTTAACTACCTATTACCTTCACAAAATACTTTCCAGGCTATCTGTATTTATATGCCTTATAATTTTGACTACATACTATCTTTCTATTTCTCATACTGCATTGGCCATTACCTTAATTAGAACCAATGTAGAGATTTCTTTCTCCCTAGTTCTACAATACAAATCGAATATGGTCAATACTAAATTAACTAATTAACATATGAACACTGTTTAACACATTATGTGTTCAGTACATACTATTATACTTTTGTTTGGTTACCATTAACTATATATTTTCTGATATAATCAAGCATGAACCAATTTGTATGTCCATATTCTAATCCAGTACTCTACTACTATACCCTGTTGGTCAAATTAAACCCAGCACCACTCATCATTACATTCTCTTTTTATTTTTACTTTTTTATTCTTATTTTTCATCTCTATGATCGGCGATCCGATCTTAAATACACACTCATATATTCCCCACTAGGAGTGCTCGGTTTCACATATTCAGCCTGTAGGACTCAGTCGCTATTTGCGACTCCACCTCACAACAGTGTTGGAATAACCTGTGGCCAGTGAGACACGGTCATCTTTGAGGTAAGTATACATCCTATATGTCAATATGTTTGAAAAAAAACTAATTTGTCTTTCTAATTTGTAATTACTTCTGGTACACATACTCTATTTAATCAGAATATTCACCGTACTTACGCTCTTATGCACATGTGATATTAATTATACACTGTTAAAATATTGCAATGTCTTATTACATTTTTATTCATTTACTCATAGATTGAGTTATATATACACACGTCCCTGAGGAAGCCCGAGGGTGAAACATGTCAGACCTACTGTATATAATATTATAAGAATCTACCAATGGTGACATTCAATCTATTATATGACCATGTTTTTTAACCTCTTGTATTTAATAATATGTAATATTAAAATTTATATTTTTTATATATAAATTGTTTTGGTCTGTTCGTTGGTTCCTGTGACCTCAGAGCTACTAATACTAGTGTTAACATTTAAGCATATCCAAGTGCATTCGTATAGTCCCACGCCCCATCCCTTAATTGGGAATATATACCTATTTCTCTACCAGGAACGGTAATGCTACTTGGCTAATTTGATTTACTTACAAGTGCAGGCTCTATATTTACCTTTTTTCCAGTCCTCAAGGCACACCAACAGGTCATGTTTTCAGGCTTTCCATTATTTTGCACAGGTGATTTGATCAATTTCACTGCCTTAGTAATCACCACAGCCATTTCATCTGAGGGAAATCCTGAAAACTTGACCTGTTGGTGTGCCTTGAGGACTGGAGTTGAAAAACACTGCATTAGTGGAGGGACCGGGTGGCAGGGTGAGGCAGGGGGCGGCCTGAGGTTGGGGGGGGGGGGGCTTCCCCCCCCTTCCAAAAATGTTAGGGAGGTTAAAGCTGAGAGTGACATAACAAAGAGAGGCTCAACTGTCCCACCCTCCAGGGGACACTGGATACCCTGGAGGAGGGGAGTCTATTGGCCTGAAGGAGTGAGGGAATGGTAATGGTAACCACAGACTTAAAAGGACACCCGAGGAGTGTATAGTGGATTGGTGTGCTTAAGTCTGAAGAGATAGAGTGAGTTATGAAAATGCAAACTGCCTTTCTTTTTGAAGAAGACACAAGTATTATTTGTGTTTACGGCTGGAATCTTTTTTTTTCTTTGTTATATGTGATGACTTCATGGCCAGAGGAATGGCTTTTCCGTTGTATGTTACTTCTTGTGCTTTAAAACAAATAAAATAAGATTGAAAGAAAAATAGATAAAAATCAATCATATAAATGTACCTGCAGTTTCAGTTTCATTTTTGCATGCCGTTTCATGCTTCTGTAATGTACAGAGCCAATACAGGGCAGTGACTGTTTGGAAAACTAAACTGATTGGTGCTGAGGGGTTTTAGACGCACAGTAATCACACCTCCTTGATTAGTGACCACAGAGAGAAAGCTCCCAGCACTGTGGTTATCAGGAAACAGACAACCAGGAAGTGTGGAGATCAGAGAAGGATTACAGCAACTTGAGAGCGAAAACCAACAATGAGGACATGAAAACAGCACTGCATTAAAGGGGTAAATGTTATTTTTTTAATTTCTAAATAGATTACTTTAAGCTAGTGTATTGTTGGTTCACTTACCCTTTCCTTCAATTTCCCTTCCAAATGTTTTTTTCTTTGTTTTTTTCTTTGTCTGAATTTCTGACTTCCTGTTCCTCCTCAGTAAGGTGTTCAGTAAACTGTTCTAAATGACTTTCCACCGCTCAGATGATGGTGGAAAGCTTACCGAGGAGAAACAGAAAGCGAGAAATTCAAACAAAGAAAAAAAAAACATTTAGAAGGGAAATCGAAGAAAAGGGTAAGTGAACCAACTATGCACTAGCTTAAAGGAACCGATTTAGAGAATAAAAGATGAACCCTTACAACCCCTTTAAGGTAAAGGAAGCTATTAAGATAAAAAAAAATGTCCTTTACAAACCCTTTAAGGCTGTGTCCGTCCATGAACGAAAGAGAAAAGACTACTGCGCATGTGCGCCATGGCTGCCAAACAACTGTTAAAAACAGTGGCGCACGTGCGCCATGGTGAACCGAGTAAAAATGCGCCATCATACAAAAAAAAAAAAACGCTAGACACAAGCAGAAAGAAAGTACCCTTTGCAAAGACCCACAGTTAGCCCAAAACTCCCCCATATGGGCACCGCATACAGGTGTACAGCCTTTAGCTAGCTTGACTGATTTTTACAATTATTGGGAAACCGCACAATATAATAATAAAGGGGTTTCACTTACCCATCCAGGCGCAGGGCCACTTAGAAACTAAGGGCCCAATTTTCACCCTTCACAGTAAGTTCCAGTCACAGAGGACTTTCAGGGACTAGGTACCCTTTCAGTTTTAGGGTCCACTCCCCTGGACCTGTATCACACCCTGCAGGAAATGCCTTAGCGCTGTAGTGTCCAGGATTTCCACTTCGAAGGGTCCAGTGCCCAGAGGGAGCTTACAGGCTAAATCTTGCAGGATCAAGAGAGTCTTCTTTTTTTGGGGCTTGGGTACCATTTAGACATAAAAGCCTGTATTCAAATGGATCCGGTCAATCCCTTGATTCATAGAGACCTGGAGCTCAGAGCTCCAACAAACCGTGCCAGTCACCTCGTAGACACTGGTAAAAAAACTGATGTGCTTCCCATATGGGAGGGGTTATATAGGGAGGGGCACTTCCTGTCTAAAGATCTTTGATCTACCAGTGTCGTTCATCTGATGATGAAGTTTAACCCAAGATGTAATGAATATTAGCCTAAATCTGTGTCCCATGATGTATTAAAAATATAATTGCGTTTCCTAGACCTTTGTGGTAATATCATGCAACAATTTTTTTTTAACTACCACTATTTTCTAGGGTGTCTGCTTCCAGAAAATATAAAAGTTTGGTGTTTTGTGTAATATTCAGACCTAACTTTTTTTTTAAACATGTTAAAAAAAAACCTCAAAAACTGCTCCGGCAGTGAAAGGGTTAAGACACCGTCCTGTTGATGGGTGTCTAAAGGAGGGGGATTCTTTTCAGAGAATGATAGTAGTCCAATTTGGGCTGCATACGGGAGGGTCTTGCACCCAGGGAGTAGACAACTTTTTGACAAAAGCTTCCCCAAAAGGGATAGCACACTGAAAACGTGTAGGTAGCTTAAATAACTTTGTTGGCTGAGAAAAAAGGCTTGTAGATAAAATCAAAAGAGGTCGTACAGAAACACTTTGGAAGACTGTATTGCATTTGTGTGTTCTATATAAGGCACCTAGGGAATCTGATGCATGGGATGGGGAATATTCTATTTTCAAAGTTTCCCTGATGGCTGTAAGATTTGTGACCAACTCCTTCTAGCAAGCCATTTTTGCCACCAGCAGAAGGGAGGCAGATTTTCCGGGTTAAGAGAAGACTTTTTATTCGTCGGTAGTGGACGCTTGCTGGCGGGTTTGCTTAACAGTTAGGGAGTGGGAAGTACATTTACCCCCGGCTAATTGTAAAGTTTATATTTTGTTAATTCAAAAACAAACATCTTATATACTTACCTGTTCTGTGCAATGGTTGGGGGATGCACGTGATGGCAGAGCTGGGGGATGGGCTACCCATGCCACCCATCACCAGCCGATTTAAGAAAAATCTTTGCTGACTGGGAACAAAATTTCAAAGAAAATATAAAAAAAAAAACGACAAAAAAACAAAAACAAACGGTGTCCTACTCCTGAAATGATGCTATAATAAAATGTATATCCTTGCAGCAGATGGGTGTGCTTTTAGTTTAACTGCACCTAACACCCTGCTCGTGTAGGTGGCGATATCAAACCCATCCATCTAAAGAATAGCTGTGTCCTTCAATGAATGAAATATATTGCTGCTGTATTACTGTGACATCAGAAATGTGTTCATGTAGACCTGTAAAGTAATTGAAATGTCCACAGATCTCACCACAAGCAGAATCATGTCACACATCAATTAACACCAACATAAAATAAGGCTTCCTTTATTAGTTTTAATATCAGTCTACAGAGGCGATAAAAAGAGAAAAGTGCAAATTTGTACAGAAAGATGCAGGACAAAAAAAAAAGTGCAAAATGGAAAATTCACAGCTCCAGGGAATCGCACAATCTCATTTATTTCATTTTATTTTCATACAGTGTTAAATATCGGGGGGGGGGAAATTAACCCAGGAAAAGACTCATCTGGGGAGGAAAGGTACAAGATGCAGAATAAATGTAAATACATTGTAAAGAGTTCAGTAGCATTTATTATTTTATTGTGTCCACAGGAAGGAAGAAAGTAAATCAGTGAAAATAATGCAAAGCATGCACAACTTAAATGGAGAAAAAAAAGTTCTCAAACTTGACAAACTGGAAAAAGATATAAAATATGTAAAATAAATATTAATCTGCTGCCAAATGTGCAAATCCCTTGTTGGAATTCTTCTGTCCTGCTTCCAAACACTACCCAATACTTAACCACACTTGCCACACCCAACTTGCCCCAAATAGGGTCAGTCAGCCCACAGATTTCACAGCTACCTCACTATCTCCCAGTGCAAGGCAGGAGAAATCTAGTATTTGTTTTAGTAGTGGGCACTTTCACTTTACAGAAGGAATAGGTCCCTTTACTTTACCTTGCACCTTTTATTGCAATCATCAGACCAAAAAAAATAAAAAAAGACAACCCAAATAGTTTTGCTATAGAAATACATCCTTTATGCTGAGTCGACGAGTCATCTGGGGGACCCTAAAAATCAGGGTACAAGTGAGCAGGGCTTGTAAGTTTTTCTGACCAAGTGCCAAACAGAGCATTGCATTAAAGCGGACCCAAACCCATCGATTTAACAGTTTCAAAAAACAGTTATATTCTCGGCATGCCAACTGTCACAGTTGCTTGTGCTTTCAACAAACTATCAAATGTCTGGTGTCATAACTGATCACATGCGCAGCATCATGGCAGTTGCAAATCAAACAGAGGCCAAGATGGCAACTTCCTTGGCTGAAAAGGATAGGAGGGTTAGTTCCACTTTAGGTTCATGTTCAAGAACAGAAGTTACAGCTTCCTTATTGGTTAAATATACTGTATCTATCACCCTATATAACTAGCAGACACACGACAAACTGCTGCTGGTTTTCCATCTAAAAAGGAAAGACTCTGCATTGTAGGCTGTCTGATCACTTTGGTGTAAACTAGAAAACAACTGTGCAATGGGACAAAGTTAATACTGTTTGCAGGTTATATTTATATTGGTTCTAATTATTTGCTAAAGGTGCCTTAGTGAGGTGAGGCATTAGCAGTTAGATTCCAGGATTCTCTCTCAACTACCTTTTCTAAACAGAAACAAACAATGCACTAAATTGACCCTTCGGCTCTCATACCCCAAGGCAACATTACAGCTTCTAAAATGAAAAGCATAGCTTTTGTATCCCATGTATTTCCGGGAAACGGCAATACCTTGGCAGATAAAAACCCAAGTCCTTCACCAAGAGGAAAGATTACATGGTGACTGCTTGATAGCCATATGCTAAATACTTCCTTATTCACTTCTAACTTCCAGCTGAAGCTGTCCCTAACCAACTCCATGTGTACAATATAGGACAGCGGTACAACTCCAGCATGTATTTGTCACTTACTCCAACCACAAGACTCAGACCACCTGCTGCACTCTCTGCCTCTCTCTGGACCTGCCAGCACATTAGGTTTTACTAAAAGCAGACAATACTTATGTGTCCCTGCTGGGGGACAGAGAGGCGCAGCCACAAACCAGCTCTCTCCCTCCTTGGAGAGGAATGTCTCTCAAGGCACCAAATATGCAACAGATAACCGTGGGACAACAAAGCTAGGTTCAAGTTCTGTACAATTTTACATTCACATTAAAACCAATAAAAGGACAGGACAGAGCCAAAATGATATTTTTTTTATTAAAGTGACTGATGAGGAGATAGGAGCGTGATGTTCTGGTTTTCTCTGTAACCTTCTTAACATTGCGCTATTTTATCATAACTACTAATGTTGTCCAACAACATAAATATATTATATCACAGTGTATCCACATCATAACTGATGGCAGAGTATTGTCCTCACCGAACTTTCTTTTTTTTTTTCAATTACTTTTTATATATTTATATATATTTATATATTTACTTTAATTCATACAAGTATAATGCTGCAGTCAATAGCCGTTAAAGAGTTCTTAAATTGAAAGCATTAATGACCTATATACCGTAAGAGCAGAGAAGACAGCAACCCCTATTCTGCTGCTCATCAAACGGGGTCTGGAACCTCCCTCACTCCCGTCTTCCTGAATGTGCTACGGCCATTGTGCACAATTTCAGAGCGCTCACAGCAACCTTTCAGATGGAACGGGGTCCCGCCTCCTTGGACGGAGAAACAGGGACAGAAGCGAACGCGAGAGGCAGGAGTAATAGCACTGTGGGGCTTGCGGTGGCTGGGAAGATCTTGTAGCACTCTCCCCTCCTGCTCTTTCCCTCAGTTTTGCAGTATTTGTCGGGGTTCTCCTGCCATTCTCCTGCTAGGTAGTCCTCAGGTTAGACCCCTGAGGGTTACTGATTGATTTTTGAAGGTTGCTGATGTTAAAGTTCTGTAAGGAAGTAGTCACAGTCGGAGGGAACTGGTTGATGGGCTGGGAAGATGGTGGTAGTCCAGGACCACTCCACTGCCCTTGGAAGGCTGCGCCAGAGAAACCGAACTGCTGAGGGGGGCAGACGCCTTTGGGATACTGAGCCAGGGAGTTGGCAGAGGCTGTAGGCATGGAGACTGGTACCCCAAGGGAAGAAGGCAGATTCATGCACAACTGTCCAGGGGCAGAAAATTTCCGAGCCATACCAGGACCCTGAGAAAAAGAAGAAACTCTTTGAAACATATCAACCACAAAGGATGTGTATGTAGTGGAAATACAGAGCCTATTTTATCTTGTCTCTATAAATGGATTTACAGTGCACCCGAAAAGTATTCAAAGCACTTCACTATTTCCATATTTTGTTATGTTCCTGCCTTATTCCAAAATGGATTCAAATTCATTATTTGCCTCAGAATTCTACAAACAGTACCCCATAATGACAACGTGAAATAAGTTTATTTAAAATATTTAAAAATGTATTTAACCACTTCCATACAGGGCACTTATACACCTTCCCGCCCAGACCAATTTTTAGTTTTTAACGCTGTTGCACTTTGAATGACAATTGCGCGGTCATGCTACACTGTACCCAAACTAAATTTTTATAATTTTGTTCCCACAAATAGAGCTTTATTTTGGTGGTATTTGATCACCTCTGTGATTTTTATTTTGTGACCAAAAATGTTGAAAAAAAAATATCTTTTTTTTTTATTTCAGTTATAAAAATTGTAAATAAGTTTTCTCCTTCACTGATGGGCACTAATGGTACTGCACTGACGGGCACTGATAAGGCGGCACTGATGGGCACTAATATGAGGCACCGGTAGGCGGCACGCATGGGCACCGGTAGGCGGCACGCATGGGCACCCATAGGCGGCACGCATGGGCACCCATAGGCGGCACGCATGGGCACCCATAGGCGGCACGCATGGGCACCCATAGGCGGCACGCATGGGCACCCATAGGCGGCACGCATGGGCACCCATAGGCGGCACCAACGTATGTGTTGTACTAATGGTTGATCACGTGGTAAAGAGTCTCCATCGGAGACTCTTTACCTAGGATTGGTGTTGTGGGGTGTCAGACTGACACCCTGCAACAACGATCGCCGCAATGACGTCCACTCAGGATACTGAAACCACTTTACCGACGTCTTTTTGCATATGGGGGGCGGCAAGTGGTTAAAAAATAAATAAATCCCATGTACATAAGTATTCCCAGCTTTTGCCATGACACTCAAAATTTTGCTCAGGTGCATCCTGTTTCCACTGATCATCCTTGCAATTTTTCTACAACTTGATTGGACATGATTTGGAAAGGCTCACACCAGTCTATATAAGGTCCAAGTTAACAGTGCATGTCAGAGCACAAAGCAAGCCATAAAGTCCAAGGAATTGTCTGTAGACCTCAGAGTATTGTATCGAGGCACAGATCTGGGGAAGGTAACAGAAAAATTTCTGCAGGAGTTTGCCAAAAGGCACCTGAAGGACTCTAAGACCATGAGAAACAAAATTCTCTGGTCTGATGAAACAAATTGAAATCTATGGCCTGAATAGCAAGCATCATGTCTGGAGGAAACCAGGCACGGCTCATAACCTAGGCCAGTGATGGCGAACCTTGGCACCCCAGATGTTTTGGAACTACATTTCCCATGATGCTCTAATACACTGCAGAGTGCATGAGCATCATGGGAAATGTAGTTCCAAAACACCTGGAGTGCCAAGGTTCGCCATCACTGACCTAGGCAATACCATCCCTACAGTAAAGCATGGTGGTGGCAGCATCATGCTGTGGGGATGTTTTTCAGCGACAGGAACTGGGAAACTAGTCAGGATAGAGGGAAAGATGAATGCAGCAATTTACAAAGACGTTCTTGATAAAAACATGCTCCAGAGCTCTCTTGACCTCTTGTCATTATAGGGTATGGTTTGTAGAATTTTGAGGAAAATAGTGAATTTAATCCATTTTAGAAGGCGGCTGTAACATAAAATGTAGAAAAAGTTAAGCTCTGTGAAGACTTTCCAGATGCACTGTATACCTCCACACCAAAGTTGTATGCTTTTTAAAGGCTGCCCTTTGTTTTAAATGTGTGTAAAACCAAAAGCGAGTTTTAGACCAGTGAATGATTCAAAACCTATTAGGATTTATTTTGTTGCTGTCTGTATCCAATCTCTGCAGTTTCCCTTCCATTCCTGCTCTACGCAAAGCCACCAAAACTGAGGAAAGCGCCTCTTTATATACAGCTGTCACCAGAACAGGTTTACTTGTTGAAAATTCTATTTCTGTTCTTGTGACAACTCGAACATTTTTGATTTCTCATCATTTCCTATACTGCTAACAATGATTACCAGGACAAATAGGAGGGCGAATCCGCTTTGCAAGGACACAAAACAGCAAAATACACTTTTCCCAGGTCAGGATCTCAAAGTATGAACGCACAACAAGCAGGTGGAGTACTAGAAGATGTTGGTGTGCAGATTTTGTGCAATGATTTACTGTTATGCTGCAAGTTGCCCATGCAATATCTTCTACCATTTTGGGCACACACCGCTGAATTAGATGAGGGATTCCCTTTCTATTTGTAAGCTCAAGCTGGCCATGTGATCTTGTATTCCCAACCAAACAGACCAAAAATTAGCAGAGTTCCCCTTTTAAGTTTGCAACTAGAAGAGAGGGGAAGGTAGGCATGCAATACCTCAGCTGAGTTGGGTCAATTGTTTTTAAGGAAAGGGTTCTGGAACATTTTAATTTTGGATAAAGATGCCAAAGTAATGAAATAATTTCTAAAATTAACTCATCAGGGAAGCAGGATTCTTAAACTCACTTCATAGTTGGGGTGTCCGGGTGTTTTGCTGCTCTTTTTTCCAGTTAGGTTCATGGCATCCCGGGCCCAGTTATCGACAAGCTTGTGCAGATCGTCTGTGAATGTCCCTTTGCGACTGGAGGACACCGGGGCTGTGCTGGTTTGCGGGGCTGGAGCAGTGGAAGTGGCAACTGTATTTGTACTGCTTGTCCCTAAAATAAAGAAAACAAAAATGTTCAAACCAATGGCACGGCTTCAGACAGTGACGTTCCCCATAAACAAAGAATGACAGCTTACAGAGACTTTCATGACAATCCAGCTTTTTTACATTCCCCCATTAAAGGTGAAAGCAGAAAGGCCAAAACACTCTTCAATTCAAACTTCATGTGACCTTTTATACTCTGCTGAGTCGCATCTATATCTTGTATTCCCAACCACGAGCACCATTCATGCCCTAAGTTTACCAGTGTTTAAGAATATGAGGGATAACTGACCACTGCTGCGCCTCTTAAAACATTTTTTTTGGACAAAAGCAGTAAAACGTGTTTTCTAAATAAGCAGTTCAGAAAATATGACGTTCCAATTTATTTTTCGTTTTTCACCCTGAACAAGCGTTATAAATGTCCCATTGAGTAGATTTCCAGTACTCTACCTTTGTATAATATATAAGTGCAAAGTAATGCAAAACGTCAAGTTTTCTGCTGGTTACTGAGACTCCACTATATGACAAGACAGAGGGTGCAATATGTGGGTCACACAGGGCTCTCAAAATTTGTACAATGATGAGCAACAGTTTGCAGAAAATGAAACACAGAAATGATATAGATATATATAGAAAAGATAGTTACTACAGAGCTGGTTGCAAGGGCAGACTTTTTTCACCATCTTCCCTGAAGCAGAAAGAGAGACATGTGTTAGCACAGAGCTGACATCCCAACAACAGAGATAGCTGAGTGGGTGAGGGGGGATCAGATAAAAACGGAGCACAGGAAATGGGCAGAACCAAGCAGAGGGCAATAAGCTCCACCAAGACCCCGGCCAATGGCTGCAGATTAAGCAAAAGCGGACCAACCAGAAGTTGCAAGTTCCACCACCTAGGCAAGGCATGCTGGGTATGTGTGCATCTTCAATGGCTGGGTAATAAAATTAGGCAGATACAACTCAATGAGTTAAACTGGGAAGGGGAGGGGATATTGCAGAAAGTGTAAATATTCTGCTGATACAGAGAAAGTGTAGAAGCATGAACGCGGTTTTGAATGTTTGCAAGGTCCCAAGCATTACGACTCCAAGAACTAAAATGCCAGCGGCTTATACTAATGTAGGAAGTGGTAAAACATAAGTCAAAAGGAGGTGCTCATCTGCTGGTCAAATGCAACTGTAATGGAACCCTGAAGCATCTCGAACTCCAGCTAAATGTGACAAACGCAACACTGCATTTGCCCATGTACACAAACTCAAAAAACCTGCAATGAAGACAAGAACATTCTGTGAAGCAGAAGCAGGGGGCAGTTGGCACAGCCATTCTGCAGTATTTCTCCCAGAGGCATACAGAAAACAAAATGTACCACTTCAAAAATTTAGCAGCCCAAGAATAATTATTTCATCATAGAATTCCAAAGTTAAGCCATCTAGTTTCAGGGGCTAAAACACGTCTTGGTGTTACACACCATTATATTTAGGGTTGTCCCGATGCCTCTTTTTTAGGACCGAGTACAAGTACCGATACTTTTTTTCAAGTACTCGCCGATACCGATACTTTTTTTAAATGTGTCCCCAAATGCAGCCATGACCCCCCCCCCCCCACACACACACACACACATATATGCAGCCATGTCCCCCACATATTCAGCCATGTCCCTCTAGCCATGTCCCTCACATATGCAGCAATGTCCCATGTCCCTCTAGCCATGTCCCTCACATATGCAGCAATGTCCCATGTCCCTCTAGCCATGTCCCTCACATATGCAGCAATGTCCGTTCAGCCATGTCCCTCTAGCCATGTCCCTCACATATGCAGCCATGTCCCATGTCCCTCTAGCCATGTCCCTCACATATGCAGCAATGTCCGTTCAGCCATGTCCCTCACATATGCAGCAATGTCCGTTCAGCCATGTCCCTCTAGCCATGTTCCTCACATATGCAGCCATGTCCCTCACATATGCAGCAATGTCCGTTAAGCCATGTCCCTCACATATGCAGCCATGTCCCATGTCCCTCTAGCCATGTCCCTCACATATGCAGCAATGTCCGTTCAGCCATGTCCCTCTAGCCATGTTCCTCATATATGCAGCCATGTCCCATGTCCCTCTAGCCATGTCCCTCACATATGCAGCAATGTCCGTTAAGCCATGTCCCTCTAGCCATGTTCCTTACATATGCAGCCATGTCCCATGTCCCTTCAGCCATTTCCCCCTTACCTTTGCCCCAGAAAGCCGCATGGAGAAAATCACAGGATTCATTTGAATAGCCCGCCCGTATAGACACTCCCCCTTGCTCGGGATTGGACAGATCACGATCACCCATCCAATCCCGAGCAAGGGGGAGTGTCTATACGGGCAGGAACACTACAGCTATTCAAATGAATGATGTGATGTTCCCACACGACGTTTAACCCCTTGCAGCGGGTATTCTATTTAGGCATCGGGAGTATTTGCGCGAGTACTCGGCATCGGTCCCGATACCGATACTAGTATCGGTATCGGTACAACCCTAATTATATTCCTTTGATCCCCAGTGGGGGGTTGGGGCGTTGAACTTGTGTGGTGCTCTGGTTTTCCCTACACCTTCCTATGTAAACCTAAGGTGGTTTTGAGGTCCTAGAGTGCTAGAGAGCCACCTGACCAGAGTTATTGTACTCTACAGTTGGGCTTTGCTTCACACCTTGGCCTATGATATTTTTTTCCAGAAGTGACAGACACTGGTTTTCTCACGGTCAATTTAGAGACTGAGGGTTGCTCACCTGCAACTGGATCTCCTGCTAACCATAACATACCATTTCTGGAAGAGACCTTCTTGTACTGCGGTGTCTATTGCCTAGTAGGTGTGTGATTTGCCATTTGTTAGGCAACCTTCCCAGTGCAGCTCCCTGCTCATGACAAACATGGTTCATCAAACAGAAGAACTAGTAAAAGCTGATCACAATACCATGCCGTCTCAGGCTGAAGCCATCAGAGCCCTCATCACATCCCAGATTAACTATGGTCAACACTCTCCTCTGTAAATGTCCACTGACCAGATTGGTGACACTCCAACCCAACCTAATCTGTTCTGCACTTTCGCCATCTTTTCTTGCTTTTCTGTCCGCCCCTCTACTTGCGCACAATTAGGTAGAATTAAAGTCCAAATAGCGAACTCCAACCTACAAGGCTCTTTTCCTGGATCCTCTATAACCCAAATTTAGATATCATCTCCAGTCAATGACCCGAGCATTACCTCTTTGCCAACCCGATAGAGCACAACCTTGCCTTATATATTGATCCAGCATGGCTTCCTTCTCCACTATCTTTTAAGACACACTATGCCTACCTTATATACAGGTGGTAGATGACCCAGCACAGCTTCTTCTGCCACTATCTGACAAGGCCCACACAGTCACTTTATATACAGTTTATGGATAAACCACTGTTTCCACTATCTGGAGGCACACACTATCACCACTAACATTTTGTTTCCCTATCCCTATCTCCTCCACTCTTTGGCATGGCATGCACTGCCAGCTTATATACAACACTGCTTTCTCCTCCACCATCTGGGAAAGCATACCCTGTTCGCTTATACTGTATACAGCTTACTGATCCAGCACTGCTTTCTCTTCCACCATCTCACAAGGTGCACACCCCATCAGTGCATATGCAGCCAACTTATTCCCCTGTCAGTGTAGGTACTTAGACAGCAAAGGCTTGCAAGTTTGCTTTAATTCTGTTGACTGAAAGGCTTGCAAGTAACGCTCAGATCGGTATGTACATTTGATATAAAGAAAAATATATATGTATTTAGATTATCTTTATTTACCGCTTGCCGATCGGCTCATGACGTATATCGGCAGAATGGCTCTCTTGTGCAAACTGACGTCAGTCTGCAAAAAATAGGATAGTGGGCACCACAGGAGTGTGCTTGTGGGTCCCGTGGACTTGATGTCCGCCGATGGCCCTCGATCATGGCGAGGAGAGGCAGAATGGGGAACTGCCTATGTAAACAAGGCAATTCCCTGTCATTGGGAACATCGATCTCTGTCATGTCAATGGTAGCCCATCCCCTCTACAGTTAAAACACTCTGACCTTTGATTGCCCCCTAGTGTTTAACCCTTTCCCTGCTGCTAGTGACATTTGTACAGTAATCAGTGGCTATCGGTGTCCAATTTGTCTGCCACAATCCCGAAAAAAAAAAAAAAAAAACGCAGATCATGACCATAACTAATAAATAAAAAAGCCATAAATCTATCCCTTATTTTGTAGACGCTAGAACCTTTGTGCAAGCCGATCAATATACACTTATTGTAGTTCTTACCAAAGATATGTAGAATACATATCAACCTTAACTGAGGAAGAAATTCATTTTTTTTATATATATTTTGGGGGTATTTAATACAACAGAAAAAAAAAACAAAAAAAAAAAAACTTTTTTTTCCAAAATTGGCGGCCTTTTTGGCAGGGGTGTATTTAGGTTTTGTGCTACCCTAGGCCTGACTAAACTTGTGCACCCCCAAATTGAAATATGACCCACCCCTTCCTGTCAAGTCCACGCCCCTTTCTATTTAAGACCCACCTTGACATTTTTCAAGTAGGGACACTAGTTCTTAAAGCGGAGTTCCACCCAAAAATGGAACTTCCGCTTATCCCACTCCTCACCCCCTTACATGCCACATTTGGCATGTAATTTTTTTTTTTAGGGGGGGGCTTCAGGAGGAGTGGAACTTCCTGTCCCACTTCCTCCTTCCACCGAGGGGCTGGTAAGGCAATTAAGCTTAATCGCCTTATTGCAGCCCCTCCCTGTAAGCGATGGCCTAGGACACTGACAGGTCCTAGGCGATCGCCTGTCCAATGGGACGGCGCAGCGCCGGGCCGCGCGCATGTGCAGTGCCGCTCGCGAAGCCGAAAGCTGTCACGGCCGGGTGCCCACAGTAGCAATGAGGATGCCGGCCGGGGAGGGGGGGGAGCGGAGCCCCGGCCAGCGCATCGCTGGAACAGGTAGGTGTCTGTTTATTAAAAGCCAGCAGCTACACTTTTTGTAGCTGCTGACTTTTAATAAACATAACATTTGGCTGGAACACCCCTTTAAGGCCTGGGGGGGGGGGGGGCAATGGATTCCCTTAATTTTCATAGATTTCCTCTCGCTTCCTGTGTGGCTATGGGGCAGGAAGTTAAGGGAAATCTCTGCAATGGGACAGGAATGGTAAAAAAAATAAACTGACAGGGGCTATAACCCTCCCTTACTCTATCCAAAATGAAAAAAAAAAGTGTTGCTTAAGAGGACTAAGAAGATATAACTATGCCAATGGTGCAGACATATAGCACAAAATTAGAAGCAGTTTGCATTACACTAAGCTGGCAGGTACTCTTTCCGTGCTGCCCCCCTGCAAAGTGCTGCCCTAGGCCTGGGCCTTTTTGGCCTAGGCCAGGATACAGCATTGCTTTTTTGTTTATAGTGCAAAAAAACAAAAAACGCAGAGGTGATCAAATACCACCAAAAGAAAGCTCTATTTGTGGGGAAAAAAGGACGCAAATTTCATTTGGGTATAGTGTCGCATAACCGTGCAATTGTCAGTTAAAACAACCCAGTGCCAAATTGTAAAAAGTGCTCTGGTCAGGAAGGGGGTAAAATCTTCCAGGGCCGAAGTGGTTAAAGATAAACTCCAGATATGTTTTTTTTTTCTTGTGTATATATACTGTACACTAATACAGCTTGAACCAATCTAAGTATACATGTTCGAAACCTGGCTGATCCCTGAGGAAGCAAAGAATCATTGTAGTCGCTATCAGTTTCTCCTTTCAGCCTCTCCCCACTCCTCATTCAAACAAAAAAGGCTTTGTAATCATTAGGAAAAGATGCAAGTGCCAAGCAAGCAATCTCATGTTCACTACACTATGTAGTGGGACAGGCGTTTGGCATTGGACCCGGAAGACAGAGAGGATCACTGTAGTAGCAGCTGCTACAATGATTCTTTACTTCCACAGAAATCAGCCAAGCATGGAACATACATACTTATATTGGTGCAAGCTGGACCATAGTAACGATGAAAATAAAACCAGACCCGGAGCTCAGCTTTAAACATCCTCATTTTTGCCAACACTATACAGCAGGAGTGCCCAACCTTTTGAAGAGCAAGGGCCTCTTAAGTGACTTATTAATCGGTCGCGGGCCTCAATGAGCACGCGGATGGCATGTCCACTGTGCATATGCAAGGACACAGCCCACCATACTTTTTAGCTCAAGGCTGCTTTCACACTGATGCGCTGTAGTTTACCCGCACCACGGATACCTTTGGCTTTCCTGCACTTTGCAATAGATTTTTCTTATATTCTGCAGGTTTGGTACTTTCAGAAAGCTCACCAAACTTGTGGGTAATAACATAAGTCTATCACTCAGTGCAGGTACCCCACAGGTAAACTGCTTTGCACCTGTGGATCAGTTTGAAAGCAGCCCAGTAACCACTGCAGATATGCCCATATATACACTGTGATTTTAGTAATTTTTAGTAATAAACTGACCTTTAATAACAGTATTATATTCCATCCCAGAGCAGGAGGTCACGGGCCACATCAGAGGGCTCCGCGGGCCACTGGTTGGGCACCCCTGCTATACAGCAACCCAGCTAGTGATGTTGATAGGCATTGTTAATGTCAGTAGAATCAGCAATACTGATACAGATTTCACTGTGTTTATTAATAAGCCAAAAACCACGCTAGTAGTTATTTAATAAACCAAATCACTGTATCAGCATTATCAAAGGGCTTAAAAAAAAAAAAAAAAAAAAAAAACATGGAACAGAATGCCGACATAACATGCAAAGGGGGCAGAAAACCGCTCTGTATGCAGCAAATTATGGGATCTGTATGTTAGGTTATACTGTGTTTCCCCGAAAAATAATACTGTGTTTCCCCGAAAAATAAGACGTACTCTGAAAATAAGCCGTAGCGGGATTTCGACACAAGATCGAAATATAAGACACCCCTCCGAAAATAAGACTTAGCGATGGCGTGGCGAATCTCCGAAAATAAGACGTAGCGATGGGCGTGTCGTATGCGTAACGGCGCGGCGCGGGAAACAACGCGTGATAGGCGTACGGTACTGTACTGGAGCTGAAGTGAGGAGAAGAACGTAAAGCTGTAAAGCTTCTCCCCAGCACTGACCAGCAAACCCCTCTCTCACCCCACACAAACACCAGGGGATAGGGGGAAAAGCTGCTACCGTACTGAGCCCAAAGAGATCACCCCAGCTCCACTGTGCTCCACATCAGCTTTGCTGGCCTATCTTTCTGTACAGCCAGACAAGATGAGTGCAAAGAGAAGAAGTTGGATATCCGAATGGTCCAAAAATGGCGTGCAGAATACGATAATCTCAGTCTACAGGTGGACAGAGGAAATGCTAAAAAGCGCAAGTGTGGTTCAGGTAGGCAACCTTTATTTTCTGTAATAAAAATAAGACACCCCCCGAAAATAAGCCATAGTGTGATTTCTTGAGGAAAAAAATATATAAGACGGTGTCTTCTTTTCGGGGAAACACAGTAGAAGCCTGTAGTGTAAGCTGCAGCAGAAACTGAGGCCAACAGAAGCAGTCAGGAGGGTATTTAAAGTGCTTTGTTATATTCAACCAAGATCTAACTTGGCGTTGTGTCTGTGTGATCTGCAGATACTGGATTTAGGCTGAATTATGGGCCAAGCAAAACATTTCTAAAATACAAGAATCATTCAAATTCTAGCATATTTCACCCAGAACTGTGCAGTAATTCAGCACAAAACTGCTCCTGCACTTTGCTTCTCTCTCTTTGTGCTAGGTGGTCTTGTACCAGCTCACCTCCTGGCAGATGCAGAGGCAGCCTGTAATGGAAGAACGTGCTGGGTCTCACCCACAATATCAGGTGTGTGCACAAGTATTGGATGCACACTAACCAGATTTTTTGGCATATAAGGAAAAAAATGTAAAGTTTAGCTTTTCACAGGGTTACACTCGGCTGCATTTACCTCCATGGGTGATTAGTTGTCACTGCCCACACAGCTGGTGCAGCAGTCTGGAATTTTGAAAGCCCTTCTCACCTTCCCCTTCTTTCTTTTGGCCTGCCAGGAAGGATCAGAGCAATTTTGATTGGTCCCATGCTGGCATGTGACCACTCTGAGCAATCAGAGCCCCAATCTTTCAGGACAAACTTCCTTTATATTTTCCACACTACCACAACTCAGCAACTTTTGCAGGATGGCCATGTTTGCTCTCCTGATAAGTTGTAGCAAAATAGTTTATATAGACCAGTGGTATCAATAAAACAGCTAAACACTGAAGATGACCGCTCTCATTTCTGCCACAAGGGAAGGGAAGAAAAATCTGTTGCATGCCAATGTTCAGAACTACGAATCGACAATACAATACTTAAAAAATATATTCTGGCCCTTCCTTATTTTTTAGAAAAAAATAGCAGAAGCTTTAAAAAAAAAAAAAGCGCAGTTCAAAAGAACGGTATGAGACTTATGAAAGTGCACAAAAAAAAAAAAAAACTACCCCAAATCCCCACTGTTCCTCTTCTGTCTTAGCAGGAAGCAGATCTGCAGCTCATGGCGAGCGGGGTGCATGCATGGCAGGAAGGGGGTGGGAGGGAAAGAGAAAGACAAGGAAGGAGTAAAGAGTTACACACAAAGAGCCAAGCAGGGCGTACTCAGAAATCGCGTCCTCCTGCCAGCAACTTTGAAGGATACCCGCTCTGATGCACAGTTAAACTTGGCCCAGCCTGTGGTGGAGATGGAATAAAACAGAGACAAGAGGACAGACAGACGCTGCAGAGACAGTTCACAAATCACAAGACAGCACATGTAAAAGGGAAACTTTGGATAAGAGTGTTTGAAGTGGAGTTCAATCTGTGCTGCTCTGTCCAGCTTTTTAGTGCCAACACAGAGCAGTGCAGAGGACAGTGAGAGAAACCAAAAAAGTCAAACATCAAGTTCATAACTTACGATGGCTGAACTACTACTAATTCATTCCCCCCCCCCCCCCACCCCCAAGACTGCTGAACTACTTTTTAAACCCTTTTTTGGCAAATTGCAGGCAGCATGGAAGCCATACCAGCAACTACGTCTCCTGCCCATAGCAGGATAATTGGCTCTATATTTAGACTGCACCAATGCTGTAAGCCAGCAGCTATGTATGTACAGTTGGATGAATGGTTATATATTCAGGATGTGTTATAATCCAGTCACTTCATAAGTACGGTTGGAGGTGTGTGTAAACACACACACACACACACACACACACACAGTGTAACAGGGCTTTAGATTTTTTTTAAAAAGCTCCATATTTAGGCCATTTGTGTGATATAAACCAGTAGCTTTGTACCGTTCGATTGTAGCCCAAATACTAATAAATATATTTATCTAAGGTCTCTGAATGGCCAGTTAAATGGTTATTTAAGTTTATATGTTCTATCTAGGAGAAATATGCATAGTTCAAATCAATATTTAAACTAGGGAAATAACCTTGCTTTCTAAAGCTGTATTTAGAGTCAGAGGAGCCTCTCACTAGCACCTGTGAAAAATGGGAAGGTGTCAGAGTATTCCCAGCTAGATTTAGAAAGGTAAATGTTCCCAGGGTGTGCCTTTTGGGTTTACCTTGTCCCTGGGCGGATAAACTGGGCACAGAGAGGGCAGCGTCACTGGTGAAGGCAGAGCAGAGGATGTCACTGGAGGGTGAGGGTTTCAGGTGGTGTCCGGGGTCCGGCACACTAGTAGTAGGGGGAAGGAGAAGGTTCTGCTGGGGGGGAATGGTGGCGGGAGCACTCTGTGTGGACAGGTCACCTACAGGTAAAAGAATAGAATAGATGAGCCAGAGAGGATTATGGGAGGAGTGTTATATTTCCAGTGGGTTGGCCTCTGAGTTAGTGGTTTCCAAGGCACTCACTACCTTCCCTGTCTGTAATGAAAAATACATTATATATGTAATATATATATAGACTTGCTTCTCCTAGGTACCTGAAAGCTGAGGACTGCGGTTCCCAAGAGAGCTCCCCCTACTGGACTTGCTGCCTTTCCCTTTAGTGGGTCTCCTCCTCCGACCTGAGAGGGGCGCTGCAGGAGGGATTATGACAGCAGGAGGGACTTTGCCTAATGTTGAGTACAGCTGCTCAATTTCCTGCTTCTGGCGACTGTGTAACTCATGGATCTCCTTCAGGTGCCTGTGGGAGAGCAAACAAATCATGTACATGATGCAGAGTTCCCATATACACCAACAAAAAAAATTAAACAAAAACACGTGTAGAAATACTTGTAAATATGTGCAGATCAATTACCAAAGCCTTTCTCAATTAACCACTTCAGCCCCGAGCCTGTTTTTCAGATTCGGTGCTTACGAGACTAAAACAGTTTTTTTTGCTAGAAAATTATTTAAAACCCACAAACATTATATATATATTTTTTTCTAACACCCTAGAGAATAAAATGGCGGTCATTGCAATACTTTTTCTCACACCGTATTTGCGCAGCGGTCTTACAAGCGCACTTTTTTTGGAAAAAATTCACTTTCTTGAATTAAAAAATAAGACAACAATAAATTTGGCCCAATTTTTTTATATATTGTGAAAGATAATGTTACGCGGAGTAAAATGATACCCAACATGTCACGCTTAAAAATTGCGCCCGCTCGTGGCATGGCGTCAAACTTTTACCCTTAAAAATCTCGATAGGCGACGTTTAAAAAATTCTACAGGTTGCATTTTTTGAGATGCAGAGGAGGTCTAGGGCTAGAATTATTGCTCTCGCTCTAACGATCGCGGCGATACCTCACTTGTGTGGTTTGAACACCGTTTTCATATGCGGGCGCTACTCGCGTATGCGTTTGCTTCTGCGCGCGAGCTCGTCGGGACGGGGCACTTTAAAAAAAATTTTTTGGGGTTTTCGTTTTTATTTCTATTTATTTTATAATGTTTAACACTGAAAAAAAAAAAAAAATTATCACTTTTATTCCTATTGCAAGGAATGTAAACATCCCTTGTAATAGAAAAAAGCATGACAGGTCCTCTTATATATGAGATCTGGGGTCAAAAAGACCTCAGATCTCATATTCAGGCTTAAATGCAAAAAAAAAAAAAGTCAAAATGTAAACAAATTAAATGTCTCTTTAAGACGCTGGGCGGAAATGACGTTTTGACGTCACTTCCGCCCAGCAGAGGTATGGGGACGGCTGAGGGACATTTTTTCCCTCAGTCGCATCCCCGGACAGCCAGCAACAGGACCCGATCGCCTCCGCCGCTACCGACGGCTACGGTAAGCGGCGGGAGGCACCCTCTCCCGCCGCCGGTAACGGCGATCTCGCGGCGAATCCGCCGCGATGACCGCCGTTATCATTAACAGGACCGCCCCACGAAGAGATGGATATCTCGGTTGTGGCAGCAGCTGCTGCCGTTACCGAGATATCCATCTTCAAAAAAATGACGTCTTTGGACGTGGGGCCGGTCAGAAGTGGTTAAGAATATGACCGCTCGGCTGTTTCTTCTTTAACCACTTTCTGGGCACTTAAACCCCCCTCCTGCCCTTTCAGCGCTCTCACTCTGACAATTGCACGGTTATACAACACTGTACCCAAACGATGATTATTTTTTGTAAAAAATAAAATAAAAAAATTAAATACAAAACAGTTTTATATTTTGTTATAAAATTTCGCAAACGGGTCATTTTCCTTCTTCATTAATGTATGCTGATGAGGCTGCACTGATGGGCACCAATAGGCTGCACTGGGGGCACAGAGGCGACACTGAGATGTGGCACTGAAGGGCACTGATAGGTGGCACTGAGAATTGGCACTAATAGGTGGCACTGAAGCGCACCTAAAGCGCATTGCAAAAAATGGTCTAGTCATTGAGCAGCCAAATCTTTCAAAGGGTGAAGTGGTTAAGTTTTGACAAAACAAAAAAAACACTGAAAGCCGATTGGTTTCTATGTAGACCTGCACCTGAAATGTATTAAGCTGTAAAAACTGAAAGTCCACTTGGTCCTGAAGTCAACAGTAGTTAACTTGTAAGCATGACAGGCCTCACATGTAGGCTCTTGTTATCACCAAACATCCAATCACTAGAAAAAAGGGAAGTGGCTAAATAGGGGCATTTAACAAGACAGTGCGCATGGGGGGGGGGGGGGGGGGGGGGGGCATGTGGAAAGAAAAATAGTCCTGAATATGACACATAAGAAAACAAAACATTCAGTAAAAAGCTTTCAGAAGAGCGGGGTCACTCACTTATCCCGTAGCCGCCGAAGCTCTTTCTTTAGCTCCTCGTCTTCTATATCGGATTCATTGTCACTACTCATGTAGGAAGAGTTAAAGGAGTTGCTGAGACTTTGCAAGCTGGCCTTTGAACCCAGAGGGTGAGGCATAACAGGGCTCCCCAGGCTGTCATCATGGACTCCTTTGGGTGGATCGCTTAGGGTGGCTGATGATTCGGGATGGGAAGATGGTCCATTGAGATGGGGTTGCATCTTTGGGGAAGAAGCTCGTGGCTGCTCTGTCTCTGTGCGACCCGATGATGGATCATCCTGTGCACGAGATACTGAAAAGCGGCCTACTCTATCAGTGACGGAGGTGGTAACCTGGAAACGCCCCACCTGTACAGACTGTTTTGAGGAGGAGCCATGTGTGGGAACTTGGACTGGTCCTACACCATCCACTATGTCCAAGGACCCAGAAGCACTGAGCCTTGGCTTCACCAGTGTACTCTCTGGGCTGCTACATGACATGGAAGAAGAAGAGGTGGTGGATGAGGTGGATGAAACTTCCCGCTGTGGCAATTTTGGCTCCTCGCTTAGCTTCAGGACATCGTCTACAGCTACAGACACCTACAGGAAAAGAGAAATATGAGAACTTTGCCTTCTTGCTTAATACACACCCAGACCCCGTATCAGCATATTTTTATCTATTCCGTTTCTACAGAAGAAACTTAAAAGCCCAACTCTAAGGACATGGTGCTATTTTCTGCAGCATTCCTGTGTAAGCCCAGAGCAGTTTAAATAAATATTAAACTGAAGGTCCACGAATGAACATTTGTCGGATAACCTACATTTTGTAGGTTTGTAGCAATGTACATTTACCAATAAGTTTGCCTTCTAGGAGGGCAATAACCTTGGAATCGCTTCTTTCACTAAGCCTTTTTGATAAAAAAATATATATATATCTGAGTCTTGTCTTCAGGTGAAGGTTTTTTTCAAATGTGAGCTCAATACATATGGTGATTGTAAAGCTCTTACAAAAAACAGAATTGCACAATCTTAAGTGACAGACTTTTTCTATAAATGTGAATATTACTTGTTTCGGACTGCAGGTTACAACATGTGGGATGCAAATGAAGGACTGCGAGTCCATATAGGGTTTGTGCATATATGACCCACCATGTCCAGACAATACAATGTTGCTAAACATGTAAAGTACACAGGCGCAATGTTTTTTTTTTTTTTATATACATACTGATATTTCTGTATTTGGAGAAGATTTATGTAGATGTTTATTTCCTCTAGAAACATTTGGGTCTTTAAAAGAGATATATGACCAAAGCTTTTTTAGCTATACTTCTCTACTGGGTTATTTCTGCTCGCCTACGACCCAGATTCCACCAACAAATAGTTAAAACTGTCTGTCAGCTGATGTCAGAGCTGGTCCAGGCTCTGAAGGGATTCCGAAAATTTTAAAATCTGCCCAAATGCCTGACCACCAGCTAGCGCAGCCTCTCGGTGTGCTGCTAAGAGCCTAAACCAGCTATCCCTGTAACCTGCAAAACCTGGCACAGTGAGCAGAGTAGAGAGCCAGTGTGCGATAGTCACCAATCTCTGCTTAGTGATGACCAGGACTGAGCAATTAAGCTATGTGATTGCTCAGTTATTAAGCCGGGAGATAGTTGCAGCATCAGACCGATGCCGCAGCCACATAGGCGAGTATAGCTATTGCTTTTTTATAGCCCACACTTCTACTTTACGTTTAAGACCAGAATGCATATTTTTTTCCTTCATGCTTTTAGTTTTTCCCTTTGTTCATATGCAATGTTGTACGCCTATTGTGTCTGGTAAGCATTTTTATTTATTTTTTTGATGACGTTTTTAGATGTGCGATTTCAGTACTTTGCTACTACTAGGGCCAGGACTGGCTGAAACATGGTAGTTTCTGTATTGTTTTATCCTGAACTTGTTCAGAAGAAAAAAAAAACTACATCGTGGGAAGAAGCGTTTTTGTGCACTGCCTGCAGGTGTAGCCTGAACTGTCTGTGGGCCTGAAACCAGATCGATCTACAAAAAATTGGGGGATGGTGTCATTCTGAATATGAGCATATACAAAGTGCAATGAATGGGCACTGCCCAAATGCACAGCTTCCAGAAACAGGTTTCTCTGTACATTAGACGTACGCTGCTTGTAATATATCTGTTAAGTCAACAAGAACATGAAATTACTTGAGAAACCAACCTGAAATCGGCCCATTTTTAGGACTCCACCACCCGTCTCTGCAGCGGGCTTGGCTTTTGCCTGCTCTGGAACTGAATGAAAACATTAGTTAGAAAAAGGTATACCTACATTCCACCATTAGTTCTCTAAATTAAATTGTGTAAAAACCAGGTAGAACACTTATGTTCTGGTGTAAATAGCCTGACCCTACTTGTGTTGACATGGCATAAAGGATGCTAAACAAAACAAGACATAACTTGTATACAAATAATGGTCAGTATTCTAATCATGAGAGGTGTTGGCCGTATTTCACTTCCAAATTCACCCATCGGTCCCTCTCCGAGTGTGTCAAGTCTCATAGTTTAGAGCAACCTTTCTCAACCGGTGTGCCATGACAAAACACTACCAACAAAGGCAAATACTGTACCAACGAACAAAGGGTGGATGAAGTAGCTTGATCCAAGCCTGCCTTAGACAGCTGTACTAGTATATGTCCGACCCCTTGCAGGGCTGCCCGCCTGCGTCCTACCAAACGATGATATAATCGGTTACCAAGGAGCAACAGGTTATACTTACCTGCTCTGTATACGTGGTACCTCCCTTATGCCAAGTGCCCTTATAGAAAGCAGCTTGTGGACCCCTGAACAGGCTCACTCCCAAGCTTCTCTGTGTCCATTCACACAAAGCGCAACTTGGTACCGCTCCCCACTCTCTCCTCATTGGCTTACAGGCAGTAAGCCACAGGTAGTGGGAGCCAATGGATCCAGCTGCTGTCTCAGTCAATGAGAAGGAAGAGACCAGGGAGAGTGGCTGCTCTTGTGCACATCGCTATACCGAGAGGCTCAAGTAAGTATCGGTGGTTTTACATTCATACATAAGAGTGCATGGAAAAAAAAAAAACTTGAGCCTTTACAACCACTTTAATTTCTACTCATTTGACTGCAAGGCCACATAGAGGGAGATATGCGTCGACGGCAGTGGGGATGAACAGTTGAGTTGCCTATGGATCGCCCCATAGTTGGGCATTTATTTCTCCCTTTTGCACCTTGCAGAGTATTATGGGGCCTAGCTGGTGCTCAGCAACTTAGGCTTGGTCAGCCAGTTGGTGGACAGGACCAGGGGTGTGGTCACCTCCTTACATCCTCCCAGAGGTGGGAGACTTGGCTGATCCAGCAACTGAAAATAGGGAGCAGAGATAATAGGCCTGCAAGCATCCAGCCCTGCGGTTAAGCGTTTGTCTGCTCGCTGACTGCCTTGCCTCTACATACTGCCCTACCAATAAACATACTCATCACAGACCACCACACCCCACCATCTTTTTTTTCAGTCAAGGCTCTTTTGTGCACTTTACAGCTGGGCTATCAGTGTTGCTCCTTTTGCTCCGCTCTGGGTTCCTTTGTGCAGTGCATGTGTCCTATGGCTTTTGTATTCACAGGGCAGCAATGTGTTGCCCAGTGACAAGAAGCTCTAGCGGATGATAATGCACTTCCGGTGTGCTCTCCTGCATCACTGACTGCCCTGTTGCTACATACCGATCACTGTCCATCTTACCACTACATATTTCTCACAAATTTGAATATTGTATAAGTACCAGGCAACTCGTTCACATGGATGTACTTAAAGTGGAAGTCCAGGCTAAAACTAAAAACCCTGCATCTTTTAGCCAACATTCTAACACTAACCTATCTAGTCATAAAAAGAAAAAAAATCTGTACGCATACCTTTTCTGCAGGCACTCCGACACGATCTCCAGTGGCATAAGCTATGCAGAGGACACAGCCGACAGCGGCTATGAAATGAATGGGAGGTGACATCACCCATAGACCCACTATGTGGCTTACATTGATGGACGTGTCCTCTGCACCAATCTACACAGCGAAGCAGGGGCTCACAGCTTAGCGTGGGACCAGAGCTTCCCCCACTGGAGATTGGGTTGGATCGCCTACAGAAAATTTATGTATACCGATTTTTTTTCTTCTTGGGACTAGACAGGTTAGTGATAGAATGTTGGTGGCTATAGATGCAAGAATTTTAGTTTTGGCATTGACTCCCACTTTAACCATACACCGCTATCCTATGCATCCACGTGCAGGCAATCCTATTCATGCCAATTGGGAAGCAGCGAATGCACAGAGTTGACATTTGCATGGGTGTCTGTCCTGGAATGCAGAGAGCTTGAGTTCAGGGATGTCACGCACGCAGGCAACCTCCATGGAGGCAGTGTTCTGGAAAACATCTGTTTCTGCACAGGTTTAACAGATTGTAAAAGAAAGAAAGAAAAAAAACTTTGCAATACAGTACATTTTAACAAAGCCCTTCTGATCTATAGCTGTCATATGTCGTCAATCTTTATGTAGATTAAGCTGATTTGGTATCTGGTTTGAACAGCTCATTATGACAATGCTGTGATACACTTACCATCAGTGGCGAGCTTGGGCTGGATATCCACTGGACCGGCAGCAGTTGTAGTAGCTGTACCTGGCACAGGCTAAAAAATAAATAAATATATGTAATGTATAGGTTCTGTTGTCTCCCAACACAAAAAAGATGCCAAAGCCAGATATCACTAAAGGAATACACACCAAATGTTTAGCACTGTCACCCACACTACAGCTGGCAGTTCAAGGGACTTCAGAACACGAAGTAATGGATCAAATTATTTTTTTCTGCAACAAAACAGTAACCACCTAAAGGCACTTGAATATACCTTATACTCTCTACAGTCCTTTAATGATGATGGCAAGCCAATGGGTATGAATGTTGGGACATGTGTGACAGAGCCACTATCAGTGCTCATGTTATTTGGAGTGGGGTACAGTAAAGGACACAGCAGATTCTTAGACCATAGATTCATGTGTTGCTATTTGGACACTGGCAAAAACTGCACTGGGAATGGCCCCCAGTCTACCAATAGAACCCATGAGGCCCAGTTTTTTTTTTTTTAGCAAGGAGCAAAGAAGGGAGGGAGAATTATATCTGCACTATATGCCAACATATGGAATTTACAGGCATGTAAAAATTGCCATCAAAGGTTAA
Organism: Rana kukunoris; assembly: GCA_029574335.1. Taxonomy (NCBI): domain Eukaryota; kingdom Metazoa; phylum Chordata; class Amphibia; order Anura; family Ranidae; genus Rana; species Rana kukunoris. The sequence continues at coordinate 410,618,491 of CM056051.1, forward strand.
GCTCACTTTAAAAACAAATGCAAAAATGAGTGAACACAATTTTCAAAGCATTGCAACCGCAACCAGTGGATCAAGGGTGAATAGCCGCAGCAGGATTTTTTTACCTTAATATAGAGAATAAATCAAGGCAAAAATCCTTAAGCCTTCAGAAAAATACATTGAGGGGGCCCCGGAGGGGTACTGAAAAATGCAAGTGTATCAAAAAAGAGGCAGAAGACAGCGGACAGAGGGAGAACCGGAGAGAAAATGGAGAAGACCCAGAGAGGGGAGAAAAACCGGCAGAGGCAGAAGTGCCAGGGAGGGGAGAAGGAGTTGGAAGAGACGCCAAATCTGCCATAATAAATTGAATGAATGGGTAGGAGTACAATGTACCCCATACTCATCAACATGGGGACAAGGTGCTTTGGGGTGCCCCAAAGCACCCCCCCCCACGTTGAGGGCATGCGCCCTGGTACAGTTTGGGGGGTCCGGGGGTGCTCGCTCGGCCCCAGCCCCTTTCCTGACCTACCGGGCTGTGTGCTTTTTTTCAGCATTGGGGGTTCCCCTTAAAACCCATACCAGACCCTCTTGGAGGGGGAACCCATGCAGTTTTTTTTTAAATTGGCGTGGAATTCCCCTGGGGACACAAAGCCAGGCAGTCCCCCTGTAATGACTGCCCTGGCAGATTCCATATTGAATTTTTAGATTTTCAAGTACTTATTGAGGACCTTCAAGTCTCAATTTGGACTGAAGTAAAAGCCTCAAAACTTTTCCTCTAGAGGTAAAAGCTAAAGACTGTGCTGACTGCAGAACAGAGATTCAGTGTTAATTTTGTCGACTAAAACATTTTAGTCGATCAACCTAATACCATTTTAGTCTACTAAAATACGACTAAAACAATTGAGATGACTTAAATACAACTAAAACTAAAATGGCATTTTAATCAAAAGACCTTACGAAATTGAAATTTGACGTCAGACTTAAAGGAAATTTTTTTTTGCTGAAATTACGGTTTACAGGGTATAGAGACATAATAGTTAACCGATTCCTTTTAAAAATTATTAAAAATAGATAAAAAAATCAATCATATAATGTGCCTTCCGTTTAGTTTTTCATCTAGTTTCATGCTTCTGCGAGGTACAGAGACACAGAGCCAAAACAGGGCAGCGTTTGTTTTTAAAATGAAACTGATTGGTTCTGAGGGGTTTTAGACACAGTAATCACACCTCCTTGATTAGAGACCACAGAGAGAAGCTCCCAGTACTTTTTTTCACAGGGAAACAGACAACCAGGAAGTGTGGAGATCAGAGAAAAATTGCAGCAACATCATAGCAAAAACGAACAATGAGGACATGAAACCAGGACTGCAGTAACGTAAAGGAAGCTATTTAGCTAAAAAAAAAAATATATATTTTCCTTTAGTTCCTTTAGTAACCCTTTAACACTTGTCTGTAGTGCATGTTCATACCTGAATACCATAAATAATAACACATTAGATTTTTCTCTCCAGCAGTATATAATGAGTTTGGAAATTGTAGAGAAATGCTTAAATACTGCATTACAATTTAACTACACTCATTCGATTTAAGATGACTAAAATTACTTTTAGTCGACTAAAATGTATTGAAGATTTTAGTTGACTTAAAGGTAGGACATTTTAGTCCACTAAAATGTCCTAGAGATTTAGTCGACTAAATACGACAAACAATTGCAGAAAACTAAAATGGGACTAAAACTAAAATGCCATTTTAGTCCTAAGACTAAATCGAAATTTGCTGTCAAAATTAACACTGGGCAGCTTTAAAGTAATGAAGCTGGGAAGGGCCTTTAATTGACGCTCCAGTTTGTAAACTTGGTTGATGACAGACTGAACCCATACCCAGGACAGCCTAGGCGCCCAACAGACATCTCCACATTCGAAATAATGGGGTATTCTGTCATTGGGCAGAAGACTTGCAACACGTGTTTGCCTTGGAAGAGAAAACAGTGTTTAAAAGAACATCTCTGTCTACATGAGCCCTAAGCAAAAAAAAACACCTGCAAATGAAGGTTTACATCACCTCGCATGTCCTGCTGCATATTTCTTTGACCTTTGCTCCCATGCAGAGCAACAGGCACTTCACATCTGATACACTTTTAGATGCGAGGTACCCACTGTGCACTGTGTCACCCCTTGCCACAGCACACAGAAGGGGGTGCAAGCACCCAAACACTCCTGGAATTGCAGAATGTTAAGAGTATGCTGTAGTTCTTGAAAAGAAGAGCATAAACCCCCTCCTATTTTTAATACTGCAACAAAGTTGATTTAACATGTACAATACCTTTTACAAAAGAAACCGGGTAAACTTCTATATAGGTACATCTACTTTTACGCTTTAGAAACCCAACAATTTAGATCCACATATCCAATTCTCCTGCTCTAAAGCCCGGCCCACCGCAGTGAGCTATAATTATGGGAATAGATCTGATTTGCATACATTTTAAATGAACATTAAGTGGGAGAGCAAGACTGTAGAAGCCAATAGAGTACAGATGACAGTGACAGTTACATTATCTATATTATATCTTAAACAAGGAGTGAAGGGGGAGGGAGGGGGTTAAACAGAAACCCTCAACAGCCTTTACACTCACACAGCTGGGTGCAGAGGACACAGGGACACTTTCTGGGCTCAACGTTCTTCTCAACTGGAAATCCAAGTCTTCCAGGGGCTGCTGGGACTGTAATGAGAAGCAGGGAGGGTCAGAGGAGAGGGTCCTTGGGTTACCCCTGCCCTATACTGAGCTCAGTATGGCTAAGCAGTTGGAATCTAAACCTGTTTTGCGGTCTTTTCACTCACTATAGGGTATGATTATGCTGAAAGGGTGACAGACAAGAAGGTATGGGAAAGAGGGTAAGACAAAAGGGCATGCACAAGACGAGGGGAAACATCCATTAAGAGGTTACATGGAAGAAAAGAAGGTTCATGCTGCACCTGAGTTAGTGAAGGTCCAGGAAGAGGAGGTGGCTGTTCGCCAGGCGGGCTCCCCACTGTGCTCTCTGCCCCGGCCGGGAGCACCTACAGGACAGGGATATTTAGTGCCATCAGACAACGTTTTACATACAAAACCTGTTTATCTTTGCTGTAATACTCAATAATGCTCCACCTATCAGAGATAAGACCACCCGTTATCTGCTATGGTATCTTAACAGAGCAGCCTCAAGGATTGGCTAGAACCTCTTTAGGCAAAACCACCAGGGTGAGGTTTATGAGAACACAACAGATCCAAAAGAAGAACAAAAAGCACTACCTATTCAGGGTAAAGTGACAGTGTCTGCACATAGGCCACACCCCCATTATTTAATTACCATGCTCCTTCATTGCCCCTCCACAGTGATGAGCCTTTGCTAAAGCCAGCCATACATGGATTGAAATTTGGCTGATTCAGCTGGGACGGGCTAAATTTTGATCCATGTATAGGCACTGTGGTTGTATAGAAATAGTTCTGCCAATCAACTTCTGTACAATCAGCTGGTTGGCTATAGCCGGCAGTGTATTTCAATATAGCAGGGTAGTCTCCTCACTATTTGAATACAAAATAGCTCATTGGGTGTATTTCCCCATTCACCACAAATGTATGGATGAGGGAAACGGCGCTTTTTTTATTTAACCAGCAGGTTGAATGAAAAAAAGAAGGACTAAATCATGGGCGGCCTTAGACTTGTTACTGAGAGGTTTTACCACTTGCTGCCAATCATCCTTTCAGCAGGGCATCCGATTTTAACATACTGAAAACAAGGTAAATGCTGACAGGTGGGTACATTTCTCAGGAGTAAGCCATTAAAATCACATCCCTAAGGGCCACTTCACACTAGAAGATTGGTAGCATAAATAAGTAGATTTCCTTAACATGTGACATCTCATTATGCCACCCCCTCCTACCCAATATCCATTCAAAGCCCTTCAAGCAGCTAGTTTTTTTTTTATTTATTTTTAAACGCTAGAATGATGAATGGAAATGGCTTGAAGAGGGAGACGCTGAGAACATGGTTACAAAATGTGTTACTCAGTGGAATGTATAGATTTGGAGTGCTTCATTTTTAATCTTTTCAAGATCAGATACAACTGTGTTAAATTAATGTAGTAGGCAGTTGGTCACTATTAGGAGCCAGAAAACATAATTTGAAAGGGACAAATGTCATGAACTAAAAAGATCCTTAAAAAGGCATACCTATAAAAAAGACTTAATATTTACATCGGCCAAGGGTTGCAGCAAAAAAGTTCTCAAATGCCCTATCAGCACAGACGTTGTTTACAGGGGAATCCCTCTGGCAGGACCATTGTGTTCTCCAGGTGGGGCAGGGCAGGGGAAGCAGTCCCCGCTGGGAGAAGCCCGTGACTATTGCTAGCGGATATAACCACGCGTGCAGTAATCATTTAAAATCCAGCAGGCTGGTTGTAATAAAGTTGATCAATCAACTTGGGTACATTCAGCCTGCCCAGACATGATTCGAATCTCGGCCGGTTCCTGAGATTCAAACAGTCTTTGCCTGGCTTTATGTTTTCTGCTGCCTACAAACGCAACACTGCTTCTGAGAACTGGTCACTCCTTCCCCATATCCCCAGTCAGCTGAGACACATGCTCTTTAAAGGGGTTGTAAAGGTTTATTTTTTTTTCTAAATAGGTTATTTTAAAGTTAGTGCATTGTTGGTTCACTTACCATTTCCTTTAATTTCCTTTCTAAAGGTTTTTTTTCTTTGTCTGAAATTCTCACTTCCTGTTCCTCCTCAGTAAGGTGTTCAGTAAGCTGTTCTAAATGACTTTCCACCGCTCGGATGATGGTGGAAAGCTTACTGAGAAGAAACAGGAAGTGAGAAATTCATACAAAGAAAAAAAACATTTAGAAGGGAAATGGAAGGAAAAGGTAAGTGAACCAACAATGCGCTAGCTTAAAGGAACCAATTTAGAAAATAAAAGACAAACCTTTACAGCCCCTTTAAGGAATGGTTATATACTGGGTCCAAGGAAACTCACAGGAGGGACCACAGCGAGCAGCAGGGGACCCAAGAGATCAGTACACACCCAGAAGTGTTTGTTTTCCAGCGAATTTCAGTGCAGTTTCTCAGGATTGGAATGGAACTCAGCAGCAAAAAAAAAAAGAAGAAGAGTAAGCATTCTCCATTAACCCTTTTGCTCCCAAATCAATTTTTTTGCATGTTTAAAAAATAATTTTAGGAATTAAGATTACATAAAACCAGCAGACAGGAGAGTGTGTAAAACACCCGCTGTTGCCAACGTATACCAAACATTGTTGGCAGTGAAAGGATTAAGAAATGTAGACATTTCCTTACCCAATAATAAGTTAGGGTCCTTACACACGGAGCGGTCCGTTTTTCGGTCCGCTCCGTGTGTCCGTCAGCTCAGCGGGGGGTCTCCGCTGAGCTGTCGGGCGGACGGGGCGATCCCCGCACACTGTGCAGGGACCGCCCCGTCTCTCCTCCGCTCTCCCCTATGGGGAGTCGGATGGAAACGGACCGTCTGTCCGTTTGCATCCGATCCGTTTGCCCGGACGGAAGAAAGATAGGACATTCTTCCGTCGGATGCACGGATGCGGATCGAGCGGACGTTAGCGGATGCATCATCCGCTAACGGATCCGCTCCCATAGGGACCCATTACAAGTCCGTAAACGGACTTGTAATGAGCGGACCGTTCGTCTGCTAGTGTGAAAGGGCCCTTAGGGTGAAGTTAGTACCATGCTATCTGAATTAATTTTAGATGCACCATCTTCCTGGTATTTGCTCAAATGTGGAAATCCTCTCTTATAATGTCTAGTAAGTTGTGTCTGCCACAGAAGAAGTCTTGAAGGTCACTGGCTTCTTCTCAAGGACCAACGTGACATCATACACAAGTCACTTAAAGCGGTATTTCACCCTAAATATAAGATCTCCCATGCGATCCAGCATACTGGCGTCAGCGCCAGTATGCTGGGTTTTTTTTTTTTAATCGCACACTTACTGTATTATAGTGGAATTCCTTTTTTGTCCCCCGTGGTGGACGGCGCCAGTATAGCGCGTCACATCTTCCTAAAATACCCGATATGGACTCGGGTAATCTCGGCGAAAATGCGGCGCCTGCGCACAGACCTAGGAGCTGACTGCGCAGGCGCCGTATTTCTCCGAGTCCTACGGCTATGGCGCGTCACGCCCTCCGAAATAGGACTCGGAGAAATACGGCGCCTGCGCAGTCAGCTCCTAGGTCTGTGCGCAGGCGCCGCATTTTCGCCGAGATTACCCGAGTCCATATCGGGTATTTTAGGAAGATGTGACGAGCAATACTACAGCCGTCCATCGCGGGGGACAAAAAAGGAATTCCACTATAATACAGTAAGTGTGCGATTAAAAAAAAAAAAAAACCCAGCATACTGGCGCTGACGCCAGTATGCTGGATCACATGGGAGATCTTATATTTAGGGTGAACCTCCGCTTTAACTAAGAAGGTCTGCCTGTTCTCATCATGAAATGCAGCCAGTAGAGAGGACATATAGAGAGTTAGGATAGAATGTGACAGCGTCTCAAGCTGCTGAATTTAGATTAGAAGTGAGCATTCACGTTAGTCCTATGGAAAAACAGAAGAATGACCGATTGTCTGAAACATTCCTAAGCAGATGTTTAGTTCTTTTGTCCCTAATGGCATAGTATAGAATGAATCGGTTGATTGGGAAAATATAACAAACCTGTTTTCTGACAACCACATTTTCTAGAACTTAAAAAACAAACATGTTACAGGTCCCCTCTAAATACAAAGATTAATTTAGTTAAAGCAAATCCAATACAAGAACCAAAAACACAATATAATGCAGCTTACCAGTCTTTAGAAGCGGTGGCTGCAAAATCTTTTCTTTATTTCAAGGTTTTTTTTTTCTTTGTGATAAAAGGTGGCCACACACAGATCGAAATTCAGCTGGTACAACAGGGACTGGGCACATTTCCAACCATGTGTGGCCACTGTAGTTGAACAGAAGTCGATCCACCCATCAACTTCTGTACAACCCCCGTCAGTTAAAAGCCGCTCGATATGCAGCTGCTGCCAATTGGGGGAGGGGTCTCCCTGTTGTCAGAAGATCACAGCTGAGAAGATTTCCCCATCTACCTTGAATGTGGGGATTTTTATTTGCTGGTTGAAAGAAAAAAAAAAAAGAAAAAAACTGAACCGTGTATGGGCAGCTTTACTGTTTAGGCAGTGTTGTCACCATAGGCTGCTCAGCTGATTTATAAAACAGGTCTTCTCCATTTCCATTATAGGTGGGGGGCAGGGGATCGGTAGTTTACATTGTATGAGATATCTGGTTAACTCTCAAAATCTAACAATAAAAGCAGTGCAGCGAAACCTAAAATGTAAACACTAATAAAATAAATAAATAATGTCCATGAGAAGAAACAGTCCACAAGTGATTGTGAAAAAGCACAATGAAAATGACGGCATGCAATGTGGATCAAACGTGGCCAGAAATCCCTCCACCGCACACAGAGTGGCCTCTCACCTCACTAATTCGACCTCTAATGGGTCACATGGCATGTAACTCATTCCCAGTATAACTACTTAGAACAGGGGTGGCAAACTCAAATTCATCAGGGGTCGCATCAGAAGTTTGATTGCCCTCAAAGGGCCGGTTGTATCTGCACTCCAGTTTTCTTGCGCTGCGTAGGGTTCAGGAGTGCGCTGCGTAGGGAGCGCACGGTTCAGGAGTGCGCTGCCTCCTCCTCTCTGGTGTCACTGGTGTCCCCCCCCCCCCTCCTCTCTGGTGTCACTGTTGTCCACCCCACTCCTCTCTGGTGTCCACCCCCTTCTCTGGTGTCCCCCCCTTCTCTCTGGTGTCACTGGGGTCCCCCTCCTCTCCTCTCTGGTGTCACTGGGGACCTCCTCCTCAGTCACCCCAGACACCAGAGAGGAGGGGGACCCCAGTGACACCAGAGAGGAGAGGAACCCCAGTGACACCAGAGAGGAGAGGGACCCCAGTGACACCAGAGAGGAGAGGGACCCCAGTGAGGTTGGGGACCCCAGTGACACCAGAGAGGAGATGAGCCCCAGTGACACTGGTCCCCTGCTCTCCTCTCTGGTGTCATAGGTGTCCACCTTCTCTCCTCTCTGGTGTCACTGGGGTCCCCCTCCTCCGCTCAGTACAATATGCCATGTACAACAGACATGCTCCCCGGGTGATGGGGTCTCTCCTACCTGCAGGTGCAGATCTCTCAGTTCTCCTCATGAGCTGAGGCGGTGCAGAGTGTCACGCCGTGCACTGGTTACTAGGCAAGCTGACTGGGGTGGAGCAAGATGGCGGCGGCGAAACGTCACTTCCTGACGAGACAGCCGCTGCCGGGTGTACCAAGATGGCCGTCGCTCCAGAGCTAGGCCAAAGCCGGGGACTTTCCTATGGCCGAGGCTCCCGAGCGGATCACATGGTGTCACGGATCGGTGACAATCCGTTGCACCAGACGCGCGGGCCACATGGCAAGGCCTGGCGGGCCGGATTCGGCCCACGGGCCTTGTGTTTGCCACCCCTGACTTAGAACATCCAACCGATCAGCATACCATAGGTGTCGATTCAGGTCCTGAGCTTTGTCTCCAACATTCATATGAAACCTAAATGAAGACAATCTAGTGCTCTCTGTATAAGGAGTGTTTAATTGTAAGATAAAACAAAAGCGAAACTACTCGCAAAGATGGCACTCAGACGCGAGTTCTTACAGACAGCATAGAAAACAATTGCAACAGCGATGTCTGTGGGTGAAGTTGGAGGAGTCAGGACAGACGTCACGTCACCTACAGCCACTTGTGGACTGTTTCTTCTCATGGACATTAATTATTAGTGTTTACATTTTAGGTTGCGCTGCACTGCTTTTACTGTTATATTTCTTGAGGGATTTTATATTTACCTTGAGTGCGGGCTTGCAACCATTTTTTACCGTTACATTTTTTTTAGCTCTGAATTATTTTCCTATCTAACTCTCAAAATCAACACATTTTCTGAACCTGCCAAAAAGGTATTTAGCAACATGCGGTTTCTGTGGCCGTATTTTTAAAAAGGTGCAATAACCTTTCTGTGCTGGAAATGCAGGCGCAATAGCTCATTAAAATGAATGGGCTGCCGTGCCTGTGCAAACGTGGGCCGCAAATCTGCACAAGTGTGAATGTAGGGTAAGCACTCTTACACAGGGAGTTGATCCGTTCTGATCAGCGGAGGGATCCATGTTCAGATCCCCTGCCGAATCAGAGCTGAACAGGACAAAATGTCAGTTTTAACATCCCTGCCCATTCAGTTCATGTCTGGCAGACACACGTGAACCTTTGTTAGCTCTACGTGAAACTGGATGTGAATGGACTCTGGGGTTGGTTTACAGGATGCTGCCACCCATCCATCATGTTTAGGTCTGGAAAAAGGACACAGATTTTGGTTTTATTTTTTTGTACCTGGACGGACAAAGGTGTATGTTGGTGTATGCGAACACAAGACCATTTCTATCTGCCTGACCAAAGAGCTGCACAAATGTTCTGATGAGAAATACCTGAAAAACTAACAGGTGGACCTTATCGGAAAGCCTGCGTGAAAGGGCCCCAACACTGACTGGGGTGCTTACAATTGCTAGCTTTTAATAATTTATGGAAAACCTTTACTCAAAATAAATAAACAAAAAACACAACAACGCTGCAACCGCTCAAAAAAGGGTTTACTTTAAAGTAGTTGTAGAGGTCGTTTTTTTTTTTTTACCTTAAAGCGGAGGTTCCACCAAATTTTTTTTTTTTAAAAGCCAGCAGCTACAAAAACTGCAGCTGCTGACTTTTTAAATATTAACACTTACCTGTCCAGCGCGCCAGCGATGTCGGCAACCGAGGCCGAGCAATCGCTCATCCCTCAGCTGCACCCGCCGCCATCCTCGGTAAGGGAATCGGGAAGTGAAGTGTCGTGGCTTCACTTCCCGGTTCCCTACTGCACATGCGCGAGTAGTGCGGTGCGCTGTCACTGGTCCCCGTGAATCCCGCATGAGTCTATTCCCGGAAGTGGATGCAAATACCTCCCCGCCATATCAAAAACTTGATATTGGGGGGGGGAGAGAAACGCTGGGAGGACCCCAGGTGAATCAGGGCTGCTCTGCACAAACTCAATGCACAGAGCATGTTTGTTAATAAAAAATAAATAAATAAATGTTTACAATCACCTGCTAGTCAAGTCCATCTAAATCTGCTAGTACATCTAACACTACCCTTTGCCCAGATTGACGATACTGCTATCAAAAAGGTGTCTGTGTTGCTCCTCCAGTGGAGTGGAGGCACCCTAAAATCTGTGTGTTACTGGCTGGATCAACAGATGAAAAAATAAAAAGTAAAACATTTTTTATTATAATTTTATATATATATATATATATATATATATATATATATATATATATATATATATATATATATATATATATATATATATAAATAATAATAATAATAATAATGTAGCCACCACATTAATGGACTGGTAAGCTGCAATAGAATACATTTTTGTTTCTGAGTTTAATACTGCTTTAAAGCAGACCCAACTCCATAGATGAGGTTCATTGTATGACCTGCTCTGGTCACTCAGCTTGCCTTTTGCTATGACAGAGCTAGATTAGGCCCTCAAAGATACAGAAGTGAGATTACCCGTCATCGCTCAGCATCCTAATTTGGAATTAAATCTTTCTAAAACCCAATCCATCTTACAGCTGCCATTTGTAAAATGTGAGAGTAGGAAAGGCAGCAATTATAATTGACACGCAACCCCAGCAGCATAACTAAATCAGTACTACATAGGCTCTTGTATAACCAATCTCATTACATTTTTAAATACAGATCAAGTAGCTAAACTAATTAAAAATTAAATAACCATGGATTATGCTGAGAAGACTGACTTGATGAAAGCTAGGGTTTGAATGATGGAAATGTCAAGTTTCACATATGTAATGAGGACACAACTTACCGGTACTCTGCTGAGTGGGGGCTTTGAGGGAGGGGTCCCAGCTTTTCCAGGAGCTGCAGTGGCAGGAGCTGCAGTGGCAGCTGCTGCAGATACATAGGTGACAGGGGTACCAGCCTGTCCAGGAGTCACACCTTGGCCCAAGATGGACATACCAGACTGTCCTAAAGGTAAACTGGTGGGTGGTGCTGTAGATGTAGGCTTGGTCTGGGTGGAGACGGTGGTTGATGGAGGTCCAGGCAAAGGAACCCCCTCTTGTCCAATTGGAGCTTCTTGTGGGGTTAAGCTATGCTGTGTGCCAACACCACCATGCTCACTGAAAAGCGACCTCAGTTTCTCTTCCAAAGTCTTGATATCATCTATTCCAGACTTTGTCAGACTGTCTTCACCTTCAATAGAATGGGTGTGAGTAAGTCCAGGGCCCGTGCTAGGCAGCGTCTGACCATGTTGCAATGTGTGCTGAACAGCGGGGATCTGGTTGTTTACAGGCACAGCTCCAGACATAGGAACCTGAGAGGCAAGTGGCGTGGACACTGTTCCACCTGTTTGTGATATAATCGGCGTTGTTGCAATAGCGGTTTGAAGATGAGTGGGATGAATACTAGGCACACTATCAGCCACCACTGCAATACCAGAAGCTGCCACTCCTGCGTATGTGAGAGGCGCAGAGATAGGGAGGGACATACCCATTGTACTTATGGCAGCGGTGACCTCTGCTGGTTTCTTCGTGACATCTAGATGAGCAGCACTAGAGGTGACACTTTCCACAAAGCTCGGAGTGGAGGTGCTACTGCTCAGCTGAACTTGCGCTGGTGTCACAGTGCTCATAACTGGCGCTGACACAGATGTGTGAGGCAGGGTACAAGCAACATTGCCTACTGGCAGCTGCAGTGGAGGAGATGTAACGGTCTGCGGTATGACTGCAGCAGTGCTCGCCGTTGAAAGTGACTGTGTTGGGGGTGAAGTCACTGTTCCAGGTGCCACAGGCATGCCCACAGCTAGAGGCAAACTAGGAAGTGATGCCACAGCTGGGGGTACACATGTGGACACAGAAACCCCAGATACCACTCCTGTAGTGAGTGGCTGGGTAGACACAGTGGTGATTGTAGGCACAGTGCTTGGCATGGTGCTATGGGCCGACACTCCTGTAACGCTAGGAGTCACAACACCTTCCACCAGCAGCTGGGTCACTCCTGATTGCAGGCTGCTGGGTGCAGCTGTAGATGATGGGGGCAGACCAGATAAGCCTCCTGAGAATGACCCAACAATATTCGTCAGAGATGTTGGAAAAGGAGGTCCAGTTTGATTAAAAATTGGTGGAGCCGTGCTGGGACCATCAGCCATCTGAGCCTGTCGTAGCTCTGCAAAGGCATTATGGAGACTGACAGATGATGCAGAATGAGAGAGGTTCATCCCAGGTGCGTGAGAAGTGGGAACTACAAAAAAAAAAGGAGGAAAAAATATATCTCTTAGGCTGCTATAATTGTAGACACACACAGAGATGCGAAGGCACATCTACTAATCACAAGGCAAAAAAAAAGGTAAAAAAGTAGAAAGCTGCTCATTTTAGTTTTAAAATTAATAAAGCATCAATAATAATAATAAACATTTTTTTTTCTTTAAATACAGGCAGCCATAACACCTGCACAAGTTTAACCTATGAAATTATCAATGTATACATTGTTGAATCTAAAGGGGAACTCCAGCTGAATTAATTTTAATATCGCTATCAGGTTTTTGACTGAAAGGTTACTTTACACAGTCTATCAAAAGAGCAAAACTACAATAGACTTCCTGAGAGGAAAACGGCAACAAGGGATCTTCTACAACAGGTCTTTTATAGATACCACAGAGCATGCTTACCCGTCATCTGTGAATCCTGTGATGGTGTATTAAAGAAGGTCGGCTCCCTCAGTCGACTTTCTGGAACTGGACTGACTATGAACCGTCTACCGGCAGAGTGAACAACTTGGGCATGGAGGCCGGGAGCGAGTTCTAAACAAAAAAATAAAAATAAAAAAAATCACAACTCCATAACAAAAGATGAGGGAAGAAAACAGAAGGCGGAAGTGATGGAGAAATATATGCTGTTTTTAGACTGATTTTATACTGGGGAGTACAGATGAAGATGGTCTATTGTGATCATCAGCTGATTCTTTGTAAATATAGATTTTTGGGCCTGGCTACTCACTTCGGTTTTGAGACCCTTCACAAACACCTTACACTGTTAAAACAGGCTTGCTGGACTAATATTTAGGCATAACTGCCCATTTCACAGCTCTACCTTCTCAAATAGAGAACCAACATTTATTACCAATTGACAGGCATTAGTTTAAAAAAAAAAAAAAAAAAAAAAAATTGACTGTACTGGCTAGCTTGAATTTATTCAGCCCATCCTGAAAAATAAAATAAAACATTCTCATTTGTTTGTGGTTGAAGGAGAGTTAAAGGGGTTGTAAGGGTTAGAAAATAAATAAATAAAATAACATACATACCATACTTGCCTCCACTGTGCAGTTTGTTTTGCACTGAGTGGCCGCGATCCTCGTTTTCTGGGGTCCCTCGGTGGTTGTCTCGTCTCCTCCCCGCAAGAGCTAACCCCCTTCTGAGAAGTGCTCTCCTAAGGGGGTTAGCTTGCGGGCACGCTCCCGTGCCATAGCCACTGTGCCGAGTGTATCAAATCAGCCCCGGCTTGCCGCATCATTGATTTGATTGACAGCAGCAGGAGCAAATGGCTGTGCTGCTATCAATCTACAATGAAGAGCCACCTCAAGCTGGGGGAAAGCATCGCGGGATTGCGCCTACGGAGTTTCGTGGCTCAGGTAAGTAAAACAGGGGGCTAGGGGGGGCGGTGTTTTTTTACCTTAATGCATCCTATGCATCAAGTAGAAAAAACACGTAGCTTTACAACCCCTTTAGGGAGGTGTGTTAAATATTATACAATGCAGGAAATGGACAGTACATTCCACATTTTGAAGTTTAGTACAGGAAGTCAGACTGAGTTATAGGCCAATTCCCCAAGGCGATTTGACACCGACAGCTTTCCTGGGAAAGCCCTCAGTGTACCCTTATATAACCCCACCTTCTTCACGGGACAAAGTTTTGTAGCAATCAATATGGAGAAAACATATAAAGAGGTGAGGGACCCGTGTTGTGTACTGAAATCCAAGATATAGAATTTACTACCAAGTTACAGTTCCTAATACAGGCGGTGCCCTACTTCCAAACATCCGACTTACAAACGACTCCTACTTACAAACGGAGGGAGACAACAGGAAGCGAGATGAAATTTACACCTAGGAAGGAGAATTCACTCCTGTAAGAGTTATTATGGGGAAAAGGTGTCTCCTCTCCACGGATGCTTTATCACCAACAATCCAACATTTTCTAAATCCAATTGTCATTGGACAGGAAGGTGAAATCTTCTGAACATGGGGCACAGACAGCAAAACAAATGTTACAGGGGCGATAATCCTTCCCTATGCCATCCAAAAAGCTTAAAAATATTTTTTTTATTGGCTGAAGATACACTTAAAAAATGTACATGTCCCGACTTACAGATTCAACTTAAGAACAAACCTACAGTCCCTATCTTGTTTGTAACCTGGGGACTGACTGCATCTCATACAGTACAGACCAAAGCACAGAAAGTCAGACCATGGGACATTCCAAGCAATAAAACAGAGTTGGGCAACATGGCAAACCGCAGCAACAAGCCCAAAAGAGGAAGAGTCACAGATGACAGCATGAAGCACCTTGCAGCTTATGTTTTCATCAGATGAAGATCCACCCAGTAAAACTGAAAAATTCTAAATAGAAGACCTGGTGACAGCCTTGCAAAGCTGCAAAACTGATGCTGAAGGTCCCAAGACGCACCTACAGGTCTGGCGAAATGGTCCCCAATAGAGAAAGGAGGAACCTGCACCTTGCTGGTGTAGGCCCTGAAAAACAAACAGCCTGAGCCATCCAGCAATAGTGAAAGAGGAAGCAGAATGTCCCTTCTTTAGACTTTAAGAGAGGACAATGAGGGACTTTCTAAAGGAAGATGTTGAAGCTAGGTCAACCCTATATGCTCTGACCCGAGTGAAATCTCCTTGGCATTTTGAAGCAAGACCTAAGGGAAGATAATATCCTCATTAAGGTGAACAAAAGACCTATTCTCAGAACCAACTTGTTCCTAGGTAAGGCAAGAAAAAGCTACTTACTAGAGAGAGCGCCCAACTCAGACAAGCATGGCTACAAGAGGACATCTCACTTGTGAGATCCCCCAATCGGAAGGCTCGAATCCCCTCCCGCCACACTGCCCTGATCTCCCGTCCCACCGGAGAGACCATCTGGCACGTTCGGCTGTTTGAAGTCCCGAACAAAGCCAAAAATGGCTTTAATCAGGCTTCCTGTGTAAAAACACTGAAGCGTCACTTCTGCCAATGGCGTTGATTTTTTTATAGAGGAAAAATAAAAATCGAGTACCTGTCACCGCCTATTATTGTCACAATGGATGTTTACATTTCTTGTGACAGCAATAAAAATGATCAGATTTTTTATTTATTTTTTAAAAGGGACAGTGCTCAAAAATAAAATTTGGATTTTTTTTTTAATTATTTATTTAAAACGCACCCTGTTCCCGCAATGTCTGGCACCAACAAAACCACATTAACAAATCGTGCCTGCAAATGTAAACGTCTTCAAATCACATATGTGAGGTATCGTCATGATCGTTAGAGCGAGAGCAATAATTCTAGCACAAGCCCTACTCTAACTCTAAACAGGCAACATTAAACAATTTTAAACGTTGCCTATGGAGATTTTTAGGTACCGTAGTTTGTCGCCATTCCGCGAGCGCATGCAATTTTAAAGTGTAACAGGTTAAGTACCTTTTTACTCTGCGTATCAACATCTTTCAAAATATGCCCAAAATTTGGGCTAAATTGCAATTGAAAGACCACTCACTGCGCAAAAACCACGTGACATAAAATATTGCAAATACTCACCTGAGCCTGATCTCGGTCCAGCGATTGACATGCCGGCAGTAGCTCTTCATCCCTCTCCCATCTCATGGTCTTGGCTGAGAGCAGCGGGAGCCATTGTCCCGACATCTGTCAATAGAAGCAGACTGCAAGGCTTGAGATTGAGCATGCAGAAGTGCCCCTCATAGGAAGTGGCTTCCTGTGGGGGTCCTTAGCAATGAGGAGCGCTGGCGTTGGACCCCAGAAGCGGAACTATTTTGTAGTTCTGGAAATGAACGATTGAACCCAAAGGTCCAGAACATCACTCATACAGACTGACACGAATGCCAACAGATGTTTCCCCATGCCAGACAGCAAGGGTGCGCCTTAACTGTGAGGGCCAATATGCTTGGAGGGTTTTACGGTGCAAGGCTTGTGACGAAAGGATGGACCTGCCTTTGGCATAGAGAAGTATGCGTGGGTAAAGCGAATGGACACCATTCGGTTGGATTGTATTAGTAGACATAGTAATAGTAGGCTTAGGCTCTTTTTGAGAGAGTAAACATATGTTCTCCCTGTAACTTTCTTGATTATCAAGGGTTTCCTCAACTAGGCATTCAATCTTTTACAAGCAGGTTCAGCTGCTTCAGGTTTAGTCTGGCATGATCGTAAAGCTTTGTGTGCCGACAACAGAAATGGCAGGATCTTCTACCAGACGGACCATTTTTCATGAATTCTTGGCAAAGCGTTTGAGGAGAAATAACTTTTGGATTTGGCCAATCTTAATGCACAGTTAATTTTCGTTTGCAGGGGAAAAGTCTTTCTAGACTTTGCCAGCTGTTTTGTGCTCATAGGAGCTTATTCAGGCTGAGGAGAATTTTGTGCTGCTAGTAAAAGGATAGCATGCTCTGCATCAATAAGTGAGCACACAGTAGCAAGCTTATGGCATTTCACTTAAAATGCAGGTGGAAATCCCTCAGCAGGATTTCCTTCTTAAATACTGTATCTTCCTCTGAGACATTAGGAGGTTCTGAAAAGATTCAGTAGGCAGAAGGCCAGAAGGGTCCTGGAAATCGAATGACTCTAGAAGGGCAGAGAGTCTCTGGAGGACTTTCGTGCAATAAAATTTGCCTTAGATTGGCGGTTTGTTGTGTGCCTGAGAGGGAAATAAAATTGGAGAAAGGGAGTTGCGTCGAAATGGGACCTTGCCCTAGCGCAGATCACCCCAAGAGTATTGTAGGTTTTCCTCAGTGCCATCTGTAACACTAGTACCACAAGGTCCTTTTTCCCTTTTTTTTCCCCAGCTCCTCTGTGCCTGGTTTCTGCTATAGCCAAGTGATTGAATCCCTGGCGGCGTACTCACAAAATAGATGCAGAATGGGAGGATATTTGCGTGTCCAAGAAAGGAGCTGCTGAAACCCAGGCACTGACTAATGTCTCATGGCTGTCCCGGAAAAAGTAGGCATCCAGGAGACCAGCAGATGTGCGCGAGTTTGACAGAAATGCATCTGCTGGTTTGCATGCTGCAGCTAGGTCAAACCCAAGCAAAAAGGTATATGCTTTAATGATGGTACCTCCCGCCAAAGTATTAGACACATTTACAGAGGAGGATAACATAATAAAATAGACAACAACCCACATAAAAAATAAATAAGATAGAAGGACCTGGCCACAATTACGAGGGAGCCCTGACCTTATCCAGGTTGCAGGTTTCTAAAAGGGGACCAAACTTCCGAAGGGGTCCTCAGGGTTTGGGTGCAATATGGATGGACCATGGCCCTGGACCTAGTACCCTGTAGCTATCTACACTTGTTGTATCATATGGCAACCCAGTGCATGAAGCAAACATTACAGGCTGTCCCCTGTACGTCAAGGATAACTAACCTGGAAACCGACAGTGAGCCTTAAAAAAATAAACAGTTATAGAACATTTGGTTGAAGTGGCCAAGAAAAATAAAATAAAATGGTTTACAAAACTTGTTCATAGGAAATGCCCATCACCTAAAGACACTAGCCAGGAGGTGAGAGGGGGGGGGGGGGTTATACGAGAATGCACTAGGGCAATTCCCAACAAAGCTTGTGCCAGTGTCCAATCACTTGAAGGTAGTGGCATAGAACCCATGGTCTATGATTTTCTGTCTCATGTCCTGTGCTATACTTTTAAGATGAGAGCTTTCTAAAAATATTTAGGGCCGAAATAACTAATCGATTAATCGACAACTAATCGATTATGAAGTTATTCTATTACAATTTTCATAATCGATTAAATTGGCCAGTAACATAATGGGGTTAAAAATTACCCCTTTATAGTACAAAAAAGCAAATCGCTACTGTAAGTATTACTCTCACTGTCCCACAGTAAAAAAAAAAAATAACCCCTTACAGTAGCGATTATTTGCTCTTTTTGTACTTATTTTAGTTTTTTTAACCCCATTATGTTACTAAACATCTCAGGCCTGTTTTTTTTTTTGCAGTAACACACTACAGTTCATTTACATGTTTTCCTATGGGACACGTTCACATCCATGAGTTTTTTTTTTCAACTGCTGCGTATTTGGAAAGGGCAAGGACTTTGTAACGCAAAACGGTGCTATTTTTATTTCTTTTTTTGGTTCAATGTACTTCAATGAAGAATCTGCAGAAAAGCATGTAATGTGTTTTTGCAGCAATTTGTGTTTTGTAATCTGCCCAACAACAAATTGGCCCCAAAAAAATAAATGCTTTTTTTTTAAGGCCATTATCCGATTAATCAAAACAATAATCGGCCAACTGATCGAATATGAAAATAATCGTTAGTTGCAGCCTTAAAAATATTCCCAAGGTTGCTACATTAGTTACATCAGATAGCTACCTGCTCTTTGGGGTAAGTAATACACTGGATCCGGCTTTCTGAACGCATCCTCCAACTTCTATCCAAAAAAAACAAACAGATAAGACAAGCGTGGTATGGCCACAGCCATCTTATGGGAGATAGAAAGATAAAGGTTAATGAATAAAAAGGGCTTCCATACCTGAGATTCTGGGTAATACCCATCCTTTATCTGCATACTCTCCACCTCTTGTTCGCCTTCAGGCTCCGCACTGACATCCTCATTAAGCATTTCATCTGCCTTTTCTATGATGTCTTTAACCTGCTCGACAAATGAATCTCTCTCTGTGGCCAGGATGAAGACATTGTGAACCTGGTGTCCAAAGGAAAGGTACCGAGATTGGCTGGTGAATCACGTATCGCATATAATAGAATGGCTACCCTCATCATAAATCTCTCATCTTACTCACCATGATGGTCGCTATTTCCTCTGGATTGTCTCCATCTAGATCAAATTTGAAGGTGACCATCTTGCGGTTGTGCGTTTCCAGCTGGCATTCCACTACTCTGTCTCCCTTGTTTGACACCTACACCATTAAAATAAAAATTACCATGTACAAACATACAGTACATCTAAAGCAATTATTTTTCAAATACAGTTGTAAGTGGAAACTGTTTTTTTGTTTTTGTTTTTTGCTGGCCATCATTTACTTAACCCCTTCTTGCTCCAATACACACAATTGCTCTTCAGTCCAGCACCAGATATTTTCAAAGGAGAACACCACTGTAATTTTGCCCATTTCCTATGAGCCCAGCCTGTAATTTATAAGAAGCCCCGCGAGGGGCTGCGTCATCACACAAGCTGGGCTTAAAGTACTGCTGGATTGAACAGCGTACACAAATCGTTATAGGAGTGCAGCTTATTACAGGAAGAATGCCTGCCTCCCGCCACCGCCAAAAAGTGGAGAAGATGCTGTGGCCTCACCAGACTGGCGAGAGATGACTGCTGGAAAAAATCACGTATAGCAGTATAAAAAAAAAGGAGAATTGAGGGATTGAAGGGAGGCAGGAAAACATGACTGAAGCAACATAAAAATGGAAGTACGATTAAAAAAGATAAACCAAGACCTAACAAAGACCTGCCATTATATTTAAACAGCGTTGTAGGTTTAGCAAATAAAGGAACTCACATTAAGAATTCTAAGTTTCGGGCGTGAGGTTTTCTCATGTCTTGAGCGGCTGCGCACAGACTTTCGGTAGTGTCGTTTGGTGGTGCGGCCTTCGTGTCTACCACTGGAGCCAGAAACTCCCTCGTTACCGTCACTGAGCCCAGATGCCACATCCGAGTGGGCGCTGAGAGAAACACAATTGTTAACACAAAAGAATGGCAGCTGAACCTGTTATCAAGTTGCTAATTTGAGAAAATATTAGGTATTCTGCTTAAATTTTTAAAGAAACCTAAATCAACAGGTTGGCTTTCAGATCCACCCAAAGATGGCTGTCTTCCCTGCAAAAGTCCATTAAGTTCACCAAAATTGTATTTTTACCTGTCAATGGAGGACACCACTTGGGTAGTTTGAGTTGATGGCATCTCCACAGGGGCAACTTGAGAGGCAATTTGTGGGCCCTGAAAAAGATTAAGACAACATTTATCAGTGATTCTAGCAGTCATGAGAAAACAAACAAAAAATGCACTATGCAGGCAAAAGACCTTGCAATGTAGACATTTCTCTGCCCAATGTTACTGTAATGTTTAATACTTTTTCTACCTGTGATTTCCACATACACTAATGTTTTTGCTGCTACCTGTTTTTCACAAGCAAGAAGGTTAGAATGCAGAATATATATATATATATATATATATATATATATATATATATATATATATATATATATATATATATATATATATAGCTAACATTTGGTCGCTAAATGTGCTTATGGAAGATGCAGAGTCTGGGGAAAATGCTGCAGAGCAGCTTTCACATTTTTCTATTCAACTTCTCTGCCCTTGCTGCTTTGACGGACTGAAATCCACCCTGCCACCAGGTCTGCTGGGGTTCTCAGGATGCTCCTTGTATGGCCTTTCCTGCTCTGTATGCACAACCAGGGCTAGAGTTGGGCTGAGACTTAATTCTAGTGGGTGAGGAAAATTACTAGGGTTGTCCCAATACCACTTTTTTAGGACCGAGTACAAGTACCGATACTTTTTTTTCAAGTAGTCGCCGATACCGAATACCGATACTTTTTTTAAACGTGTCCCCAAATGCAGCCATGTCCCCCCACATATTGCAACCATGTCCCCCCACATATTGCAGCCATCTCCCCCCCATATTGCAGCCATGTCCCCCAAATACAGCCATGTCCACCAAATACAGCCATGTCCACCAAATACAGCCTGTCCCCACATATTGCAGTCATGTCCCCCCATATTGCAGCCATGCCCCCCCCCTACCTCATGATGATGCCGCCGCATATACAAAGCCGCCACCGCCGCGAACATTATAGACACCTTTTGTTTCAATAGCTCTTTTCCCTGCCACGCGCCATGTAAAGGACACTCCCCTTGCTCGGGATTGGACAAATCCGAGCAAGGGTTAGTGTCTATACACGCGCAGCGGGAAAACAGCTATTCAAAAGGTGCCTATAATGTTCGCGGCGGCGGCTTGTATATACGGCGGCGGGGTCGGATTTGCTTATACGGCGGCAGCGTTAGCGGCGGCGGGGGGAGCGCAGTATTCTATTTGGGTATCGGAGGGGGGGGGGGGGGGGGTAAGTATTCTATTTGGGTATCGGGGGTATTTGCGGGAGTACAACTACTCCCGCAAATACTCGGTATCGGGACAACCCTAAAAATTACAGTAATTTCCAAGCTTAGGAGAAACAAACCAAAAGGAGGCTTAAAAGGCAGCAAGAAGCTCTATGTAGTTCAAGAGAGCCAATGTAGTAAAAGAATTCACATTTTTAGGCAGAACTTTACTTTTCACAATAAATAGAAGACTTTTACAATGTCTTTTCTGCCCTAGCCATCCCAATGTGCTTTTCTCTCACTTAGCTCATCCACGGAAGCTTTGAATTTTCACCCGTTTTAAATGTTAAAAAAGGGATTTTTATAAACGGCTTACCTGTAAAATCCTTTTCTTGGAGTACATCACGGGACACAGAGCAGCATAGCCATTACCATGTGGGTTATAGAGTCTACCTTCAGGTGATGGACACTGGCACTCCTAGACATGAAGTCCCCTCCCTATATTAACCCCCTACCATACCGGGAGTACCTCAGTTTTGTAGCAAGCAGTATCCCAAAATCTTCCTCATAAGAGGACTGGGAGCTCAGTGATGTACTCCAAGAAACGGATTTTACAGGTAAGCGGTTTATAAAAATCCCTTTTTCTTTATCATACATCACGGGACACAGAGCGCATAGCCATTACCATGTGGGATGTCCCAAAGCAATGCTTAATGAGGGGAGGGACACATCAAGTTCAAAGAATGAATCAAATTAAATTAAAGAGGAGTTCCACCCAAATTTGGAACTTCCGCTTGTTCCACGCCTCACATGCCACATTTGGCATGTAATTTTTTTGGGGGGGGAATGGGGGCTTCAGGAGGAGTGGGACTTCCTGTCCCACTTCCTGCTTCCGCCGAGGGGCTGTTAAGGCGATTAGGTGTAATCGCCTTATTTCAGCCCCTCCCTGTAGGCGATGGCTAGGACACTGACAGGTCCTAGGCAATCGCCTGTCCAATCAGCGGCGAGCCGCGCGAGCATGCGCAGTGCGGCTCGCGCATGCACAGTGGGTGCCCGGCCGTGAAGCCGAAGGCTGTCACGGCTGGGTGCCCACAGTCGGGATGGAGATGCCGGCTGGGGAGGGGGGGAGAGGAGCGGAGCCCCGGTCGGCGCGTCGCTGGAATGCAGGAGCAGGTAAGTGAGTGTTTATTAAAAGCCAGCAGCTACACTTTTTGTAGCTGCTGACTTTTAATAAACACAATTTTTGGCTGGAACACCCCTTTAAGTTAAGGGTGCCCTGAGTGTGAAAATCTTATACTGCAGCCTACAGCACCGCCTGCCCAAAGGCTGCATCGGCATCCCTTCCAACGTCCAACTGCTAAAACGTTGTGAACGTGTGGACTGACGACCAGGTCGCCGCCCTGCACACCTGAGCCATAGAGATCTGGTGATGTGCTGCCCAGGAGGCGCCAATGGCCCTAGTAGAATGGGCCTGAAAAATTAACAGTTTATTCCACCTAGCAAGAGTGGATTTTGCTGCTGCCTGACCCTTCTTAGGACCATCTGGTAAGACGAATAACACGTCAGTCTTTTGAATCTTTTCTGTGGCTTTAAGATAGATCTTCATGGCCCGGACAATATCTAAGGTATGCAACAATCCTTCCTTTCTCGAAGTAGGCTTTGGAAAAAAAGCTGGTAGGATCAGATCCTGGTTCAGGTGAAAACTTGATATGGTAGGAAGGATGGGTGTGGGCGGAGAACCACTCTGTCCTTATGTAGTATGAGGTATGGTTCTCTGCATGACAAGGATGCCAACTCTGACACTCTTCTAGCAGAAGCCATAGCCATAACCAAAAATACTAACTTCCTAGTCAGTAACAATAATGAGATCTCGGCCAGAGGCTCAAAAGGCTGTTTTTGCAGAGCTGACAGGACAAGGTTTAGGTTCCAAGGGAAAAGGGGTGCTCTGATTGGAGGATTAATACGTAAAACCCCCTGCAAGAAGGTTTTAACCAGAGAATGGGTGGCCAAAGGTCTTTGAACCCAGACTGACAAGGCCGAAATCTGCCCTTTGATAGTGCTTAGAGACAGCTTTTTGTTTACTCCACTCTAGCTGCAGAAACTGTAAAACCCTGTCAATAGTATACTTATTGGGATGCCACCCCTGCGACTCACACCAGATTACATAGGCCCTCCATACTCTAATAAATCACCCTGGAAACTGGTTTCCTAGCTTTAATCAATCAGAGTGGAGATTACCTGGCTAGACATGCCTCTACCCCTGAGAATTAGGGATTCAGCCGCCAGGCCGTCAAATTTAGATGCTGTAAGGCAGGGTGGAGGATTGGGCCTTGCGAGAGAAGGTCTGGGCGGAGCGGGAGCGGCCAGGGTTCCCCCACCGACATTCCCACAGAGTACCACGATCTTCGGGGGCCAACAGAATAACTGGTCTGTGCTCTACCCTGATTCTGCGCAACAGGCAGGGTAGCATCTGCAACGGGGGGGGGGGGGGGGGGGGCATACAGTAGAGTGAACTGATGCCAGGGACACACCAACGCATCGGTTCCGCAGGGATCCTTTGTTCGAGACATGAACCCATCTAGTTTCTTGTTGAACCTCGACGCCATGATGTCTATGCCTGGGAAGCCCAACCTCTGGCAAATCTCCTTGAAGACTTGGGGGTGGAGAGACCACTCCCCCGTGAGCAACCGTTGGCGACTTAGGAAGTCCGCGTGCAAATTGTCCACTCCAGGGATAAACACTGCAGAGATGCAAGGCACATGAGATTCTGCCCATGCGAAGATCAGGTTTACCTCCCTCTGAGCGGCTCGACTCTTTGTGCCCCCCCTGGTGGTTTATATACGCCACGGCCTTGGCATTGTCGGACTGCACACTCACAGGTGACCCCTGTAAGCTGGGTGTCCAAGCCTCTAGGGCTAACCGTGCAGCTCTGATCTCCAAAACATTGATGGGTAGGACTTCCCCAGATTCTGACCACCTTCCCTGCTGGGTCTGTCCTTCCAGGACCGCCCCCCCCCCCCCCAACCTAGAAGGCTGGCATCCGTGGTTATTACTTTCCAGGAGATGGGACTGAAGGACCTTCCTTTTAGCAGGTTCTGAGGCACCAACCACCAGCACAGACTTTGCCGCACCCTTGGGGATAGGGCTAAGGGAAGCTCTAAACTTGTGCCCTCTTGTTTCATGCTGAAAGAATGGCTGCTTGCAAGATTTGGGTATGGAACTGAGCGTATGGCACCGCTTCGAAAGTGGCACCAGTTTCCCCAATAGTCGCATACATAGGCGAATGGTTGGTTCCCTCTTGCTCAGGACGAACTATCATTTCCCTTATAGATTATAGATTTTTGTTTGGGGCAAAAATATCCTCTGGCGTTCTGTGTCCAGCAGCATGCCAAGGTATCCCGGCTGCTTTGTGGGTTGTAAGGCCGACTTGTCCCAGTTTAGGACCCAGCCGCAAAACTCAAGGTATTGTACCGTGAGGGCTACTGCTCGATCTAGGCTGGAAGCTGAACAATCTATGACTAGGAGGTCGTCTAAGTATGCCAGGATCGTAACTCTCTGTGTCCTTAGATTGGCCAAGATGGGAGCTAAAACTTTTGTAAACACCCGGGGGGCCGTTGCTAGCCTGAGTGGGAGGGCCACAAATTGGTAGTGGCGATGAGCCACTGCGAAGCGAAGGAACGTGTGATGTGCCTGGAATATAGGTACATGAAGGTATGCATCTTTTATATCCATCGACGCTAGAAAATCGTCCTGCTGTAAGGCGGCTGCCACTGAACGTATGGACTCCATCCGAAAGAAACAAACCTTTAGGTAATAGTTTAAACGCTTCAGGTCCAGAATTGGCCCGACGTCGCCATTGGCTTTTGGTATGACGAAGAGATTGGAGTAAAAACCTAGTCCGCATTCCTGGGCTGGCACCTCCACAATTACCCCCTGGAGTAAGAGGCGATTCAAGTGATGCCCTCTTTACCGGGTCGCTTGGCAAGCTTGACCCCTGAAAATTAGGTGGGGGGAATTCCCATAACTCCAGTTTGTAGCCTGCGGCCACCGAAGTGCGGGCCCGTATGTCGGGGACTCTGGCTTCCCATATTTCTGAAAATAATTGAAGCCTTGCCCCCACCCGAGTGAGTGGGGGCGCCCCTTCATAAAGCTGATTTGGGGGCTGGTTTTGCTGGCTTGCGAGACCAGGGTCTCTTGCCACCTGAGGCCTGTCCCTGTGACTTATTGCCAAAGCCTGATCGTCCGGGAGGCTGTCGATACTGCCTGGAGGCTGAGGGTCCTGGGGCTGGTGAAGCCTGTCGTTTAAACGTGGGCCCTCAAGATCTTTTCTTAACAGGTAAGAGAGTACTCTTCCCACTCGATATTGTCTGTATGTACTTATCTAGATCTTTTCCTTGAAAAGTCTTCCTCCATGAAAGGGGAAGCCTGCCAAGAGCTTCTTGCACAGAGTTTCGGCCGACCAGTTCTTTAGCCACAAGAGCCGAAGCATATGCACCAGAAACAGTGACAAACGGGACGCCTGTTGGATGAAGTCTTTTATAGCGTCCACCGCAAAACAGAGGGCTCTGGGGAGGTCGGCTAGTTCGAGGCTGTTGAGCCGGAACGTCCCTTAAAATCTGTTTTGTCTGCTCCTTTAAAGCTTGGCAAATACCAATGGCAGCCACAGCAGGCTGAACCACTGCCCCTGCTGTGGAAAAGGAAGCTTTCAGCAGCGTTTCTAATCGTTTATTGACCGGATCTTTAAACATTTGTATGTTTTTCAACCAGACAAGTTAAGGACTTATTGACGCAGGAGATGGCTGCGTCCACAGTAGGGAGCGCCCTCTTTGAGAATTTCTCTTCCATAGGATAGAGGACAGAGAACATTTTGGGAGGGATAAAAATCCTGTCAGGTCGTGCCCAATCCTGAAATATCAGGTCCTCCAAAAGAGGGTGGACAGGAAAGACCGCTCTACTCAGTGGTGCCCTCAAAGAGCCCAGTGAGGACACCGCAGGAACCTGAGGTCCTGGTAAAGGCAGCTTAAACCCAGTGCGGACCATGTCCGTCAGGGACTGAATCCACAAACTTTCTGCTTGGGAAGCCGAAAATGGTTCCTCAATAGTGGATTCCTCGATATCGGACCCATCTAGGTTCTGGTCTGTTTGATCCTCTTGAAATTCCAACTCCTCAGGGGAGAGGACCTCTGCATCCGAGGATACCAACCTGGGAGATGGGGATCTAGCCAGTTTCCTCTCAGGCAATGAGGTCGCAATCAAAGTTGTCAACCTTCTCTCCAACCCTCCCAGGGTGGCCGCCAGCATCTCCTCCGTGACAGACGGGGTTGGGTTTGATAGGGCCAGCCACCGCCTCAAGCAACCCTGATGGCTCATCCAGGGCAACGACCACGGGTCTATTCGGTGGGGATGGGACTGCCGAAGCCTGGCCCAGATACTCAGAGCCCGAAGGGAAACCCTTTTGTTTTTTAGAATTTTTTGCAGCCTTAGCTGTTCCCGAGCCCTTGGGAGCCATTGCACAACCTTGAGGTACTCCTGTTGACAACAACGAACTGTTGCAGCAAGAAGTTATAAAAAAAATAAAAAAATAGTTCCAGGGCCAGAAGACCCCCCCTGAACACCTGATTTATGTCAACTACTACGTGCTTCTTTTTTCTTTTGTTCCACTTTACCTTCTTGACAGGTTCCTGTGATTGGTCCTTACTGGTCTGGACCCGGACCTGGTGCTGGAGGGACACTTAGTTTAGTTTAACTTGCACTAGGTTTCTGCAACTGCTTCCACCTGTGTGGTCTATGACCCCGAATAAGTGTTATGTACCTCTTACTGCAATTGTTTGGCTGGGTGAGCTGATCCCACCTGTCTGTCCCATTTCGCGAATGGGCCAGACCGAGGTGGAAACGTATGCCACTGCTAGTGAACTTATCCCCCCTTTCCGAGCGGAGATAACTTCACGCTAATTGATGGGAGCTTGTTCTCCCGCTGACACACTGTTTTTGAAGTGTGTCTTTTTCTCATTTTTTTATTTTTTCATTATTTTGTTGCTCTCTCTGTTCTTTGATAAAGTACCTACATGGATTACATTATTTGAACGCGAGTTGATGATTGCCTTACTGTTCTTTATACGCTTTTTCTTTGACTATAATCTGACTCTTTCTCTTCCCCCTCAAGCTCATCTCCTTTTGGGTGCATCCTCCTGCCTAGATGAACCATGTACACGTCGTTCGGGGTCTTCCAGAGGTGGACATTTGAGGCTTCTAAACCGTGAGTACAACGGACTGAACCATCATGGCTAACAGACCACTTATGCAGTATTCCATTTTAACGCATAATGTTCAGGGTTTTAACTCACCCGCTAAGAGAACGAAGGCCTTCCAACAATACTATAGGATGGGGATAGATGTTCTTCTCTTACAG
This sequence comes from Rana kukunoris, assembly GCA_029574335.1. NCBI lineage: Eukaryota > Metazoa > Chordata > Amphibia > Anura > Ranidae > Rana > Rana kukunoris. Next base: position 410,646,362 of record CM056051.1, read on the forward strand.
GAGACCCACTTCTCTAGCTCCTCGGCCCCGAAATATCTAAACGCAAAATACCCGTCAGTTTACTTGTCTAACGGACCAGACAAGAAGAAGGGGGTAGCCATATGTTTTGCCAAGAAGGTCCCCTTCACGCCCACAACGGTGATTAGAGATAAGGAGGGCAGGTACGTTATGGTGGCAGGGAGGGTTAATGATAGTGCGGTTACCTTCCTCTCATATTATGCCCCTAATGTAGGACAATTATCCTTTTTCCGCACAATGCTGGAAACCATAATGCCTCATGTGACTGGGCACGTAATTTTTGGCGGGGATAGCAATGTTTCTCTGGACCGGATCCTTGACAAATCCGATCCTAGGAAAACATTCCTGAAACATGCCTCTAGGCAGAGTAGTGTGATGGCTCGCCTCTTACATAGCTACGATCTAATCGACGTATGGAGGGATACTCATCCATCTGAGAGGGACTACACGCATTATTCTCATGTCCATCAGACGTACTCGTGTATAGACCATGTGTTTACGCTCTCCCCCCTGCTGTCGTTTGTATCATCTGCCAAAATGTATCCTATGTCATGGTCTGACCATTCTTCGGTCCAAGTAGTCTTGACTGGCCTCTGGACCAAATCAAGCCCATCGTCGTGGCGACTGAACGAGTCATTACTAAACGACCCTATATTGGAGAAAGAAATCGAGCGATCCATACAACAGTTCTTTACGGATAACTCGTTATCGGTCTCCTCCCCGGCGACGCTATGGGCGGCTCACAAAGTTACCATTCGCGGCGAACTAATACGACTTGCTTCAAGAGCTAAACGGGAGCGTGATCAGACGATTCGTCAGCAGGAAGGGGAGTTGCGTCGTCTCTCACAGGAACAGAGGGGCAACCCTCACCTTGATTTTAGAAATCAAATAGATGTGGCACGCACAGCTTTAAATTTGAGCCTCACAACGAAGGCAGAGAAACATCTTAGGTGGATGCGTCATAGATTCTATACCCTAGGAGACAAGCCAAATGCACTGTTGGCGAGAAAATTGACCCCCAGGCCTTTTAACCCTGCCCTCCCCAAATTAAGATTAAAGGACGGCCAGATTACTCAGAACCCCCAATTGATAGTCCGGGAATTCTCTATATTTTACTCCGAATTATATAAATCTCCTGAGAATTTTAACAAGGCCCTGGCCGAGGACTTTTTAAACGACATATCCCTCCCCACCTTGTCCAAAGGCCATGCTGATCTGATGGAGGCAGAGTTTACAACAGAGGAAATATTAGCGGCCATTAAGTCCCTGAACCCGTCTAAGTCACCTGGCCCAGATGGGTTTACAGGCCACTATTACCGCAAGTATGCGGCTATTTTGGCCCCACACCTCTGTGCCTTTTTCAATAGCTTACGTAACGGTTCCCCTCTCCCACCCCATGAGAATAGAGCATTTATACATGTCATCCCCAAACCTAATAAGGATCACAGCGACTGCACTAATTATCGGCCGATATCGCTGATAAACGTGGATCTCAAACTGCTAACTAAAGTCTTAGCCACCCGCATGAATTTGTTTCTACCGCAGTATGTTCATCCCGACCAGGTGGGGTTTGTGCCTCACAGACAGGCTTCAGATCAGACTAGGAGGGTCATTGATATAATATCTGCGTTGAATTCAGGATGGGACGGCGGAGGCCGGAGAGGAGCTTTGCTGCTATCATTAGATCTGCACAAAGCCTTTGACTCCTTGTCCTGGCAGTATCTTTTCTATATACTGGAGAGGTATGGGTTTGGCTTAAACTTCCTAAAGACGCTTCGCATGATCTATAGCGACCCTGCCGCTAATCTGTCAGTTAAGGGGTATAAATCTGAAGATATTAGCATAGGACGGGGTACCCGTCAGGGATGTCCCCTGTCCCCCCTGTTATTTATTTTAGCTTTAGAACCTTTGGCAATTAAAATTAGGTCACACCCAGACATACTAGGGGTTGGCTGCGGGGGACGGGAACATAAGTGCGCGTTATTCGCGGATGACATTTTGCTGCTCCTCTCCTCCCCAGTCACCTCATTACCCAATCTCAATATAGTACTGGGGGACTTTGCAAGGATTACGGGTCTGTATGTAAATCAATCTAAATCGCAGGCCCTCAATATATCCTTACCGCTACACATAGTTCGGGCCCTTCGGGAATCCTTCTCCTTTCATTGGCAAGACGAAGCCCTACCTTACTTGGGTATATTCTTAACTCCTACTCTCCATACGTTATATGAGAAGAACTATCCCCCATTATTCCGTAAGTTGTTGGAGGACCTTCGAAGGTGGTCAAACAAACCCCCGTCATGGTTCGTTCGGTTGTATTCGGTCAAAATGACCATACTGCCTAAGGTACTTTACCTTTTTAGGACCCTCCCGATTTCAATCATAGGTAAAGACCTGAAGAACTTCCAGGCTAAACTTGTTGATTATATATGGGACCACAAAAGACCTAGGGTGAACAGGAAAACTCTATATACCCCTAAATCGGGCGGAGGTCTGGGAATGCCCGATCTCCTTAAATATTACCACTCTGCCCAACTGGCTCACTTACTTAAATATCATACCTCCCGATCCAGACCGCTCTGGATGGGATTGGAGTCATCTCTGCTCCCAAATAGGGAGATCAGTCATCTTATGTGGCTGAAAAGCAGAGACAGACCTTCTATCTTATGCCCATCACTGTCTCTCTCCCTGAGCCTTTGGGATCGCCTAGCCTCTGCCCATGGGTTTAAATCACCGCATACGCCAATGGCGTCCCTGTTTTATAATCCTTTGTTCCCCCCGGGTCTCCGTCCCCAGGATTTCTCATGGTGGATCAATAAGGGCCTACTGAGAATAGCATATCTCTGCGATCATAAGGGAGCTTTGTCAAAACTGGCCCTGCAGGAGAAGTTTGATCTTCCGGACGCGGAATCCTTCCGTTATGCTCAAATAGCAAATTTTTTGGCGTCTTTAAATCGCACTTCGGATCTCTCTTCCTACACGCCTATGGAACGTCTTTGCAGGACCATTGACAAACACTCCGGCCTTATCTCCTTACTGTATACCATGCTGTCCGCTAGTACTCAAAAGCTGGCCTATATGCAAAAATGGGAACAGGATGCTGACATTACACTAGACATCGCCGAGTGGCACAAACTGTTACTACATGCATCCAAGTCCTATATTAACACCTCGTTGATCGAGGCTAATTATAAGGTTATGATGAGGTGGTATATGGTCCCGGCGAGAGTGGCGACCTTTGCGCCGGGGGCGTCCCCGCGGTGCTTCAGGGGTTGCGCCACAGACGGTACTATGTACCATGTTTGGTGGACATGCCAAAAAGTGAGACGATTTTGGATACGTACGTACAACTTAATATACTCTCTGACTCAGGTCAACCTTACAAAATCGCCCCTGCAGGCACTACTGGGACGCCCGGTGGAGGGTACATCTAAACAATTGAAAAAATTGATTGCCTTTATTTTTACAGCAGCCAGAATCTCCATAGCAAGGTCTTGGAGGTCCTCCTCTGTCCCCTTCCACCTTTTGAAATCTAAACTATCCTGGATAATGGTAAATGAAAGATTGTCGGCTATTTTAAATGACAAAGTCGCCATGTTTCATGAGGTGTGGGACCCATGGATCACATACCTTACGAACGCGTACTGAACAGGGGACATGACAAAGGTTCCTTACGGAGCAGGAGCGCACCACCCCCTCCCTCTTCTCTTACTCTCTTATCCTTTCTTTTCTCCCTTCTTCCTCTTTTTTTTTTTTTTTTTCTTCCTTTTCTTTTCCTTCCTTGTTTTTTTTTTTTTCTTTACTCCTGGAGGTCATATTGGGTTAGATGATTTGCTGATTTAAATATTGTTTATTGTTATTTAGTAGCTCCTTGAGAGCGATCAGTACACAAGCGGATGATCCCCAAGCTGCGTTCGAGTTCGCCTTGCTATGTTTGAGCAATAGGCCTTGAAGTAGTATTTGAGATCAAGAAATATACCGGGCTTAGATTTGTTAGTGATGCTTCTGTTATTTGTTGTTTTTTTTTGCCCATTGCCATAGATGACCGCTGTACTTATGTTTCTCATATTCCTTTTTTATTCATCTAACATATGTACCCCCTTTAAAACTTCAATAAATACATTGAAACAGAAAAATAAAAAAATACAGGCTACGGTAATGTCTTAGGCAAAACCTAAGCTTCCATAACCACTAGGAGGGGAGGCAACACTGAGGAGAATCCACCGAGTACTGCTACCCTACACTGCCAGGCTAGCTCTGAGCACACAAGGTTGTAATACTGCTCAGACTGCTGCATCTTGGTTGAAATTAAAGAAATTGGTCCATGTAGAGCAAGCTCCAGACCTGCAGATCTCAAAACCGCCACTGGGTGTCACTACAGCACAGCTAGATACTCAGAGGAATCAATGCTTTCTGGCAGCCAGCTGACTGCCGCTCTGTGTCCCTCCAACCTGCAGACTCTGGCATCAGCTTTTAAATGAGAAAATCTGCCGTGACGTCGGCCGGGAGAGGAACGCCCCGACGCTGATGGGGCTGCCCCCCTCCGCCTATCTAAAGACGTGCCTGGTAATGGCTATGCTGCTCTGTGTCCCGTGATGTACGATAAAGAAAAAATGCTTTCCGTTTTCTCCTTCCTCATTACTATACCAACTCTTTATTACCACCCACTTTCCTACTTAATCATATTGGGGGATTGTTAGCCCCCTGTGGTAACAAAGTTAAATGAAGTAAAAAATATTTTGACTTTGCTGTGATTTCCATATCTTGGGAGTACAGATACAGGCTGAATATTCATAAACCCTTGTTATAGACAAAATACCTTTAGGTGATTGGACACTGGCTAAACTTTGCCAATTCAGAGACATATCTTGCTACCAAGGCTGTTTTGCAGGACAGATCATTCAAAGAAAGTTGTCTGAGGGGCTCAAAGGATGATCTCAGCAAAGCAGAAAGATAAATCCCAAGGAAGCACATGGTGCTAGAAGGGTGGTTTAATCTGTGAAAAAAACTGAATAAAAGGTTATTTAAAAGGGTAATATGAGGCCAGAGACCTTTGGAACAAGATGGACAGAATGGAAAGCTGTCCCTTAATAGTACTTAAGGCCAAATGTTATCAAAGTCCCAATTGTAGGAAGGCCAGAATGCAAGGTTAGGCCCCCTTCATACTCCGTAATGCGCATCCACCTGCTCAGCAATGGATCTCTCGGCTGATCCCTGCTGAGCAGGCGGATGACATGCTATGCAGAGCCTGTCCGTTTCCATCCGGCTGTCATTCAATTGGATGGATGACACTGGATCCCCAAATCCGTCGGCTTTTGACAGACAGGATTAAATGCCAGTGGACACATGGAGACAGCATTAAATGCCAGTGGACACATGGAGACAGCATTAAATGCCAGTGGACACAATGGCTGGTCTGATCAGGACCGCCTGAAATACTGACAGGCAAAGCTGATCGAACCATCCATGTGAAACCAGTCTACAAAGAAATTACTGGATTGAACAGCCTGTGATCACTCACAGCCAAAGAAGGATTTCCCAGTACGATAGCCACTATCAGGAGAGAAAAAAATGACTGAGAAATGTGGGAATGAAAGAATCCAAAGATACTCCTGTGTTCCACAAGATCTGGTTTTCAATGGCCACGTCGTTAAAGCCAGTGACTGAGAAACAGGGGTCCCTGAGAAATGTCTGGCCTGTCTGAAAGAGGGCAGGGATCAGCTTCTAGAAGATTGATCATGCGAGACTGGGCCAGTCTGGAACATCGAGAATCACCGGTTTCTTCTCTTGCTCTATTCTGTAGACCAGTCAAAGAGTCCAGGGAATTATCAGGGCATCTAATGCCAGCGGTAGAGGATCAACATTGATCGAGGGGGGTGGTCTCAATGAGGCCCAGAGCTTTTCTCACAGAGGTGTGTCTCTTTGATCATAAGATCCAAGCATGAGATCTAGGAGAGGGGAATTTGGTTTTATGGAAAGAAGACTTTTGCTTGCCCTGTGTCCAGGATGAGGGCCTAGAAATCTAGGCTTGGTAGACTTCTGAAAGTGGATTACCAAACCAAAGGCCTGAAAGTCTTTGGAACATTTGCAGATCATAGGGGGGGGGGGTCCTTAAGAACTGGGGGCATTCAGATAACATGGTACCTAGACTACCTTTTTCTTAAGAGGATAAGAAGGGATCCAAGTACTTGTGAAAAGGATAGACCAAGTAGCAGTGCAAAAAAATTGGAAGTGTTTGTCCCTACTGCAAAGTGCAGGAAGCCCTGAATGGGAATATGCAGATAATCAACTTCGATTATGCCAAGTATTCTCCTAGTCTCAGAGAGTCAATGACTGACCTTGTGGCTTCCATGTGAAACTTTGAATATTAAGGTATTTGTTTAGAAATTTTAGGCCCAGGATAAGACAAATATCCCCATTGGGTTTTTTGTAGCATATAGAATCCTTCGCACCTGGACAAAAACCCTGTACTTTGTACCTGGAATGAAACAACCACTCCGACAAGGAATGGTCCATGGCAGTCTGCAAATCTGATTGACAAGATTTCAGTTGGTTTGAGAGAAGAAATGTTATGAGGTAGTAGAGTTTTGTACCGATTTGAAATCGATTGAACCCATAGGGTCTTGGATGTCTATGACCCAGAGAAAGGCAAACTAACAGACCTCCCCATTCTTGGGAGTGAAGTTGCCTCACAAAATAGACACCCTCCCTCAAAGTGCACATGGGTAAGGCAATGTTTTCAAGCATCGACCAGGCTTTTAGTGATAAGATTTTGTGCATATGGAGCAGCCATTCGGCAGATCTGTGCCATGACTTGTTCTAGGGCATCAACACAAAACAAGAGTAAGGCAGAGGGCAGTGTATGCAAATGCCCTGCTAATGCTTTTTGTTCATTGCCATAGTCCAATGACCTGCAGTCTAGCAAACAGAAATAGCAGTAACTAACGGTTGCAGGGCTGGGCCTGTGAGGTAAGAGTCTTTAAAAGCATCTCAATTTTATATATGAATTTTTAAATGACGGAACATCTTCTATAAGTACAGATGTTTTATGACTAAGATAGTAGGGTCTACAACCAGCACAGAATATTTATTAGTACATAATTTTTCCACTGGATAGAGTCTAGAAATGGCTTTCAGAAAAAAGGTGAAAATATTTTCAGGATTACCTAGTCGACACAAATAGCTGATTTTTTTATTTTTTTTTCATAAATGGGAAATGTCTTTAGAGTTACCCGGCCACTTAGTACTTAAGGGAACATTGTGGGACAGGGGAAAGGAATGCAATGTGTGTCCTTTAGGTGAGGCATTTCACTTTCTGACACAGCAAGGGTAGAGAAGGAGCCCGGCACTTTTAAGCTTTGGACCGTGGTAGCTGTATAAAGCGCTGTTCACACTGGCATTAAAAGCAGACATTTGAGGCTTGTTTTTAACACCCCTCAAACACCTAGTAAAGCAGTCAGCAATTGACAATTTGGACAGCACACAGAGCTATTCACATTATCAAAACATGAAGAGTTTGCTTTAAATTGCTGCGCTTCAAAAATGAAGCCACGTGTTAAATTAGGAAGGCTTTAAAACATTTCACTTCCTTACATTCAAGTCAATAGTTATATGGATGGACCAACACCCTTGTAATAGCACCCCGAGTGAAATAATAAACTAGTTAAGCAAAGAATTATTTCTTTAAAAGAAAGAAGAGGTCCATCGCCAAGGTAACTAGCATAAAACTGTGGCGTGAAGTAGGGTTATAGGGGTACACACAGGGGAGTGTTCAGCAAAGTTTTGCCAGCGTGAATAACCAGCCTGTGTTCTGTGCTGTACGTACACACAAGAAAAAAAAAAAAAAAAACATATGTGTAGAGAAATATAAAAGCAACTGCACCACACATTGGGTATCGTCACAAACCTGTCAAAGTGAGAGCAAGAATTCTAAAGCGATAATTCACAGGCAACGCTAAACTGGTAATCTGTAAAGGCTTTCGATGTTGGGTACCGTTGCTTTTTGAGGCTTGACATGTTTGATATCCATTTACTTGACACAATTTTTATATATTAGAAGAAAAATGGGTATTATATTGTGTTTGTGCGCACTAAAATGTATCTTAGTATATTTAATCCTGAAAGTATAGATTTGATAAACATTTGTGCAAATACAGTGCTACAAAAAAAAAAAACTGCAACCATTGTGTTCTACAGGGTCTCGACTTTCAGAAGAATATAAAAACACAGGGACTTAAGTATTAGGTTAAGAAAAAAAAAAAGATTTTAAAATTTGTGGAATAAATTAACCACTTTCAGCCCAGCCAACGTATATAAAACGGCCGGGAAGATGCTCTCCAGTTCCAGGACAACGTAGCCGTATGTCCTCCCAGAAGCTCGCGAATGTGGATGTTCAGACTTCAGGACGAAGATCGCCCATAAGTATAGGTATCAAGCTCAGCAATAAGAAAATTCACCAACTAAAAATTCCAGGAACCAGCATTTAAACAGTATAGTGACCCAAGCAACGCTGTATCTTGGCCTAGGCCAACAAGGCCCAGGCCTAGGGCTGCACTTTGCAGGGGGGGCAGCATGAAAAGAGTCCCCGTCGTCTTGCGCTACACTTTGCAGCGCCAGTCTTATGAGGTGGACTGGGCCGCAAGACAAATCAGTCTGGTAACCCCATAAAGCGGCCACACTGCTGCCAGTATGATAGGAATTGTGCAGACCCAAGCGACACTGACATGGTCACCTATACCTGTCAGGTAGTAGGACTCTCCTGTGATCCTTTGCTTTTCCCATTATATTAGGGAATCTTAATTTTATTTCAGTTGATTGCTGATGAGAAAAATAAACAGATGGATTTATTGTTCCTGCCCCCAATTCTTCCTTTGCTCACAGCCTGGACCACATACCTTCATCACTGTGCTGCCCCATAGCCAAACAGGAAGTGAGAGGAAATCTCTTCAGATTAAGGGAATCTCTCCCCCCCCCCCCCCCCCGAAGGCATATTTAAATTAGGGGGTGCACAAGTTTAGTTAAGCCTAGGACAGCACAAAACCTAAATACACCACTGGACCCAAGCTCTGCATATAAGGACCCCTTGTCCATGGTCATATGCTGACCCAAGAGTCCTTATATGCAGAGCTTGGATTGCTATACTGTTTACATGCTGGTTCCTGGAATGTTTGGATGCTGAATCCGCACTGCTGTGCAAATCCACATGCTGGTTCCTGTGACCTTAAGGTCCTATCAGTTCTGCTTGTTTGACTCCTTGCTGCTGGCAGGTAGTTCATACCATTCGGTAAGAGTACTCTATTACCTTCATTGGTGGTGATTGCACATTGGATAGTGACATTTCTTCCTGCTGAGCGGAGTACATATATTTATGGGTGATCTTCGTCCTAAAGTCTGAACATTCACTTTTTACCATTCAAATCAATTTCTCTTCATCACGTTCACTTGGACTTATTCACATGTCCCTTGATGCAGTTTGATGGACATTAGTTTTTTTTATACATGTTTATTCACATATCTTCTTACTATTGTGCACAATATGTTTAGCACAGTAGGTGATAATATTGATCAATTGATGTGTAATTTTGCACTGTCACTTTATTTATATACATTTTCACATTTAGCGCTGCATTTTACACCCTCATTATCGTCACACAATATGTCCAAATGTAGCACCAGCGACTCACTTAGGCCCCGTACACACGGCCGAGGTTCTCGCTGAAAATCAGCGAGAACCTCGCTGGAATGCACATTCCAGCGAGGACCTCGGCCGTGTGTACGGTCTCGGCGAGCTTCCCGTCGGGAAGCCCGTCGAGCCGAAATAGAGAGCACGCTCTCTATTTTCTCGACGGCCCGCCTGGATGAATGGCTGGTTGCCATTCCCGACGGGCGGGTCGCCGAATCCGACGGCCGGGAGAGAACCTCGACGGGCGGAACGATGTGTTCTGCCCGTCGAGGTTCTCTGCCGTGTGTACGGCACCTCAGGGAGTTAGGTTGTAATTTTTATCTACCCCCCCCCCCCACTTATTCTAAAAGATAGCGGTCATAATTTGGACTCTGAAGCTGCTCCTTTGGTAGTTATAAGGTTATTGCCTAACTGCTGATGAAAAGCAATATGTCATGCAACAAACCAGCTTGCAGTTGCACCACCAATTCTCAATCCAGCTAATCACTGTGAGGCTATCTGTAAGGCTGGAACCTTTAGAGAAAATTTGTGCATATATACCAGCGCCACCAAAAGTTATTTTTAAACAAGAAAAAAAATTATTGGACTTTGGAAGCAAGCCTTTTTTTTGTCTTGCATGCAATGCAACGGCATGAAAATGTTCAAGGTAGTGTAAAGAAGTTGACAGCGTAATATAGGGAAAAAATTGTTGGCAATTACTATTGCAGCCTACCTCTGGGACTGGCTGTGCTGAGCCAGGTAAAGGTGCTGTTGGTTGCGAAGGTGGGAAGCCCTGTGGAGGTAGACCACTGCCCTCCAGGTAAGGTTGTGGTAAGCCAGTGCTGTACCCAGTTTGTGGCAGGCAGTCTGTGCGGATGGTAGGTGACAATGATGAAGGGTGAACAGAGGCAGAAGGAACGCCTGTTTCTACAGGCATCTGAAAGGTTACAGGAGGTTGGAAGGCCTGGGTAAAAAAATAAAACATCAATGAGTAAAAAGTTTAGTATTTACACACATACATAATCGGATAATAGGACATACATAGAATAATTCAACCGTAAACTAGATAGTTTTTTAAATCCTCCTACACATAACACTTGGCTATCTAATACTAACAATCTATCTGCTACACTACAGAAAATTCCATACATGTATACAGCGTGTGAGCTGATACCAAACGTTTCCAGCAAGGCCCAGAGAGGGCAGTACCTGGTATGCAGCATCTCCAGGAGGAAGCAGAGGCTCAACAGCTTGTCCCAGGGTGGTTGAAAATCCAACAGGTGGAGGCACAGGATGCACAGTCAGAGGTGGGACCTGTCTCAAGGGCTGGAGAGCAACAGGTATGTGGCTTGGAAAAATAACTGCCTGTCCAGGAGGAAGCACTGGTGTACCTAAAAATGAGGGGGGCAAGCCTGGCACTGCCTGGCCAAACCCAGGGGACATAGGCACAGGCAGGGCAGGAAAGCCTGTGTGTACAATTGTGGAAGGCACAGTCATTGGCAACTTAGGAGCAGTGAACTGAGGGATTAGAGGGATGGCCATTAAAGGTTGAGTTAAGGGTAAATACTGGGGTGGCATGGGGGCAGTCATGCTCGGGGCAACATGCGACTGTGGGGTTGGAACTGTTGGAGCAGGAACCACAGGCTCTCCTTGGGCAGCTTGTAAAGGCTGAGAAACTGGCAGCTGGGAATTAAGAATGAGTAAAAGAAAGTAAAGATGATTGTTTTTAGCAAGCAAGGTTCAGAAGCAGGGCTTGTAAATATTAAATCATAAAAAAATTAAACACATTAAACATAAAAGCAAAGTCTGTTTCATAAAGGCATGCAGTCAACAAGCAAAACAGAAACCAGCCCACGAGTCTGTTGTGAACAGAAAAAGGAACAAAAAGATGGAACATGAAATTATGTTGTCCAAATTAGAGCTGGATTGTGAAATACATGCATGGTTACTATTATACATGCTGAAAAACTTGTAATTTTGTTGAACAGAATGCTATGGTTTTCTGCCATTCTGCACAAACATCAAATAGAGGACACAAGTTTTCTTGGTTCAAGAATGTAATATTGTGTCCTCTTTTTACCTCCAGCCTGCTACCTGGACAATCAGTATAATCACCCTTGTTCAATGAGCAGGGTGATGATGCAGGGAGAGCTAATGCCAAATCGCAAAGTAGAAAGAGCTTAAAGGGCAGATGTGTTTCACACACGGGTTATACAAAATTACAAATCCCTGAGCACATAAAACAGGAGACCTGTGTTTGAACGCTGTTTTTAGCCATTTTGGAGTTCCACTATATCAATATTGACACCAAACCTACAGATCTAAATACTATTTAAAAAAAGAAGGGTTAAAAAACCCTTTAGGTTTTTCACCTCTATGCATTAGGGTGAAATACCTTCTGTAGTGCAGTCCCCCAGAACCCCCCTTTTACTTACCTGAACCCGATCTTTTCATCGATGAGAATGAGTCCAGCAGCTCCAACTGCTGTCTCGGGTCCTCATTGGACAGATTAATGGCAGCAGGAGCAAGTGGCTCCCGCTGCTGTCAATCAAATCTAGCGACACAGGAGCCAGAGACCTGCTGTCTGTGTTAATGGACGCAACAGCAGGGCTCAGGAGCACGCCCGCACGAGTGCCCCCTTGGAAAGTGGGTATTCGAGGGAGCGCTCGATGCAGGGAGGAGCTAGGCACACCACAGGAGGACTCAAGAAGAGGAGGATCTGGGCCACACTGTGCAAAACCCTTGCACATAGGAGGCAAGTATACCATATTTGAAATTAAAAAATAAATAAAGCTTTACAATCCCTTTAACTCTTGTCTACACATCAGAGGCAGCCATTAGCGGTTATCAGATTCATGGATATGCGTTGACGTTTACGTGTTTTAACATGACGTGCTGAAAAAAATGAAGTTCGATGCTTCCAAGTATGAGTCGACCTGATTCTGAGCATGCATGGATTTTTAACCGATGGTCGTGACCTATCGGTCAGGCGTCCATCGGTTCAATTTTAAAGCAAGTTATATTTTTTTTGACCGAAGGATAACTGACCGATGGCGCCTACACACGATCGGTTTGGACTGATGAAACGGACCTTCATTTTGTTTTCATCGGTTTTGACTGATCGTGTGTTCGTGTTTGATCATGTGTACTTGATTGATTTATACAAAGAAAAAAAAAAACAATGGCTCAAACAGGAAAGATATTTACGCTAACGGATACAATATTTAAAAATCTCACCGTATTAGAATAACCACAAGCCCTTGTATACACTTGCAATTGATGGGCAGAAAACCCCATGTTTTTACTGCCCCTCAACCACACCCCCTGTTACTACCAAGGCAGTGGCCTGGGGTATACATATGCTACGGTCACAATGCTTTGCGGCAGGAACTATACCCTCTAACCCAGAGGTGGCAAACACAAGGCCCGTGGGCCGAATGCGGCCCTCCAGGCCAATTCATGCGGCCCTCGCACCTCTCCAGTCATCCTCCAGACCCTTACTTTCTGCTTTCAAGCAATGCATCCAACTTCTTCGCAGCAGCATAAGGAAAGGGGGGTGCACTGTGATGCAAGGGAGAGGGGGGACTCAACTTCTGATGGTGGAAGGGGGCTCTTGACATCTAATGTAAGGGGAGGGGATGCGTTGGACATCTAATCTTACAGATACAACCGGCCCTTTTGAGGGCAACCATAATGCTGATGCGGCCCACACTGAAATTGAGTTTGACACCCCTGCTCTAACCCATTTAAGTGAATGGGACTGTGCTGCAAGCACGCATGATTAGAGGGTTAAAACAGGCAGTGAGGAGGCAATACAATGCTACAAAGCTGCTTTTGCCTCCATCAAGGTCTATGCGGATGGCCTGTTCCTCATAGTGCATCAGTGCCAAAATGTTTTGAGGCTGATTACCTGTCAGGGGGTTCTTGCACAAGCCACCCATCTGCATGCACCCCGGGCTGAGTGCTCATTAGATCCAAGGGCTAGACTGATTTTAACTTGCCTATGGCCGATAAGTATATTATTACTCATCGTTTCAATCATGAAGATCACTCTCATCCTGAAGAAGAGTTTTTCTCAAAAGATATTGGGCAAGGGCACAATTTCATCTTCATCTGTTGATTACTACATTCCCAACAAAGTATATATGCAATCTACAATATTTTGTTTGCTTGCTTATGGATATTCAGATATTGATATTTTGAAATATTGTATCCATGAGTGTAAATATCTTTCATGTCTGTCTGAGCATAGTTTTTTTTTTTAAATGTATTATTGGTATAAATAGAACTTAATTAGTTAGAACTAGAAGCATCAAATTCCAATTTGTACAAGGAGGAAGACTGTATTTTCGTGATGTCACTGGTCTCTATTTAATGGATAGGCTGTATTCTCAGCGATGTGACTGGTCCTTAAAAAAAATGGATAGCCTGTATTCTTCATGGTGTCACAGATCTCCAGTAAATAGATAGGCTGCACTCTTATTGATGCCACTGGCCTTTAGTGAATGGATATGCTGCATTTTCTGTGATGTCACATAGTCTAGAAAACAAACGGTATGCAACCTCAGTGATGTCAAAGGTTTCTGGCGAATTAATAGGTTGTCTTCTCCAGTGAGGGCATGGGTTTATTTACAGGGATGTCTCTAATAAGTGGATAGGCTGCATTTGCAGCCTTGCCATCTGTTCCTACTGAATAGATAAGGCTGCATTCTCAGTTCCGTTTCTATTTAGTGAATAGATGAGGCTGCACAGGTCTACAATAAACAGACAGGCTACATTCTCAGTGATGTCACCCATCTCTAGTGGATAGTCTGCATTTTTGTGACGTCACTGGTCTTCTATATATGAATAGGCTGCACGTCTACACTGCAGCATCAACAGAACATGGCTGCCTCTGTTGCATATACAAAGAGGGTGAACAGCAACTGAAACCCTTATTTTCAGATTTTATCCCATTGCGGTTTTGTTTGTACGCAGTGTCACTGATGGTTCAATCTACCAGAAGATTGATAATTAAGGAAATTAACATAGAATTTAAGCTTTCAGTTCACTTTAAATTGTTTGGGGCAGGTTTCCATTACACTTTAATGCAACTTCTACGTGTCCTGCAATGTACTGTAATACGAGTAGCTACATACAGCAAATTTAACACATTTCCAACTTGCCATCTGCTGCCAGAACTAAATAGGCTGAATTCTTTTCCACCATTCAGGAGAAGTTCTGTATATTTATCAATGAATACAGTGATTCTGCTGATTGATGGAGGAGGATATTGAGATGTCATACACCCACCTTTCCACCTCGGACAATTAGCAGGAAGCTTTGTATTCACCAATATAAATATGAGGCTTCTCCTAAATGGTGCAGGACCACTCAGGTTGACTACTTCTAAGGTCCAACAAATGCAAAGTCACCTGTACTGCTGAGGGACACAGCACCACTTACCGTTTGTACTACTACAGTACAATGCATGCACAGCATATACATCCATGTGTAATGAAAATCGCTGGAGCCAGCTTTGTGCAAAGAAACTTTCAAGTGAACTGAAAGCGAGAATGCTACTTTAAAATTACACTTGCTAACAAAATATTTAGAAAGTCTTCGATTTTTTTCCTTTAATTGACATGAGATGTGAAGACAGCTAAAAATGCTCTTGAAATACAGATTTGATTTTGTCTTAACAAAACTACTCCTCAGTTAAAACAGGAGAAGAGGTCTTCAGTTGCCATGTGTTGTCACCTAAACAAGAAAAATTAAGCTGAACCCTGAGACACAATCCCGAATAATCTCCAGTTGTAATGCAAGGAGTAGTAATAGCAACATTTCAATAAAGTTAATTAAAAAAAAAAATAACTGTGATGCGCCACGATCGGCACAGCTGACTTCCCACGGCACACCAGCACTGATGCTCATAACACCACCAATCCACACACCATAATGAATGAAGAGGGAGGAAAAAGCAGACACAAGGTAACCATGCAAAGGGGAAATTTAGAAGGATGTGGGTGCAGGGTCATCCCAAATTAAAAGTTGGTTAAGAGATCTAGGTAAAGGGTGTAGAAGAAGTGCCAGGTAGTGGAAATTCACCACATTCCATAGACCAGCTGCTGTGATTGTGTCTGGTGCAGACAAGAATTTACCACCCATATTGAAAGGCCTTTTCCATGTTTATTAGCATCTCCAGAGTGCCTTACATGCATTCAGAATTGCGGATTTAAAAAAAAAAATAAAGCTAGCAGAAAACGGCACCAATGTGACCCTAGTCTACAAATGATTATGTTCCATCTTACAGTAGAACTGTCATAACAAACATGGAGCTGCCCCATAAATCTCAAAATCACACACATGTTCTGGGTGTGTGAATATGTAGTGAATGTGATGCATGAAACTAGCAACTTCTGGGAGGCTCCACATATCAATCATAAATGTATCACATTAAAGAATTTCAGACAACGCTGAACATTCTTCTCTGGAAATGCAGTTTCAATTTCCGCTCAAACATATCAAAGATAACAGCATGAGAGCAACCTTTTGCATCTCTGGGTTTAAGCCCACGGGAACATATTTAAAATGCTTACTATTTGGAAAAACTAGGATTTCCACTGCTGACTTCTTCCTAAAATGCTGGCTACATAGGGCCAGATTCAGGTACCTTCGCGCATCTTTAGGCGGGTGTAGCGTTATGAAAAAAAAAGGAAAAAAGCAATCCCCATCCGGGTGCTCATAGTATGTTGCGAGGATTTTAACAAACTTTGTTGCAGATATCTACCTGTTTCTGCTCTAAAGGAGTAATTACAGGCATACCCCACTTTTAAGTACACAATGGGACCAGAGCATGTATGTAAAACGAAAATGTACTTAAAGTGAAGCAATACCTTTTTTCACTTCTAGGGTATAGTGGGAGGTCAGGTGCTATAGTGGGGGTGTCAGAAGCTGTAGTTGATGTCTCAGGTGCTGTAGTGGGGGTGTCAGGGACACACTGGGACAGGGCAGGCTATGCTCTTGGAGCTTCAGCTCCTCCTACTGCAGCTGCAAAATGTCTCTACAGTACTTGTAAGGCACTTTACATACACTCGCAAGTAAGGACATACCCGCAAGTGTATGTAAAGTGAGT
Organism: Rana kukunoris; assembly: GCA_029574335.1. Taxonomy (NCBI): domain Eukaryota; kingdom Metazoa; phylum Chordata; class Amphibia; order Anura; family Ranidae; genus Rana; species Rana kukunoris. The sequence goes on from CM056051.1 coordinate 410,663,155, forward strand.
GTACTTAAAGCGGGGTATGCCTGTATTTTGTAAACAATGTCCTTTGCACAGTGATTCTGGATTGAAGAAACTACTTCATTTTAAATCAGATGCCACACTTTGAGTGTTCTGATGAGAAAAGCTGTAGCGTCCGTTACCCATTTAGAAGTAATTACCCCTTGGAAATTATCCCACGGAAAATGCAATTTTTTTTGCAGAGGATGCCTGAAATCTTACTTATATCTTAATGCCGAGTTCTTCACCCAAGCAGGAGATTACATTTCCAGGGGCATTCTGTACACCAACACTGTACAGAACGCCTTCAGGTTGCCATATTTCATTGAATTTTACAGAAAATTACAATGCTGCAAATTGAAAAGGAAAGGTCACTTTTAATAACATTAGATTAGAATATGCCTTGGGTAGCAAAAACAATTCTGCAAAAGTGGAGTTTCCCTTTAATTGTCCATTTATCTCTAATTACAATTTGTTTAGCCCCCTAAACAAGTTTATGTGACTAAAACCTCCATATATAAAATAGACTAATGGTATGTGAAAATATCAAGGAACCTGCAGAAATCAGCAGGTTTATTCACATCGTGTCTGTTGGGCTGCAAACATGTATGACGTGAACAGACACATCCAAAACATGTACGTTTTTTTATGTGCCCTACGGACAAGCCCTAAGACTTTTCTTCTAAACTGTAGACTTGCCTACCTAGCTCTGAAGCCATTATGAGCTCATAATTATGCAGCTATACTGAGATGATTCACTACAGCTTAGAAACACTATAGAACAGAGTTTTCAGCCCTGGTGATATTTGTTGGTGAATAGATGTCAATAATAGTCGTGCCTACAAAGCTGGCATCTACTTTGCATAACACAACAGGTATTTGTCAGTTCTTAGTACCCGTCAATTCTTAAAAGGAACCAAACCATTGCAAAGGTTCTGGAAAACTTCCAAACACAATGTAAAGGAGAACCAAACCCATCAATTTAACGCTTTCCCAAAAAAGTTACACTCAAGGCATGCCATAAATGATCATTGTCACAGTTGCTTGTGCCATCAACCAAACTGTGAAGCCATCAAATGTCTGGTGTTGTAACTGGGTGACATGGGCATGACCATAGCCACTACAGATCCAACAGAAGCTAAGATGACAGTTTCCTTGGCTGTAAATGATAGAGGGGTTTAGCTCTGTTTTAAAGTACAATATTCTATTATATATAAGCATATAACATCTTTCTATTGCACGCAAGCACACCAACTGCACTGACCTGGGGGGCAGGAACAGTAGCTTGGGTAATGACCGTTTGAGTTGGTGCAGGCAGACTGGGCATAGCTGTTGCCACTGGGTACTGTGCTGCCTGATGAGTGGGGGAAACACCCTGAAACACAAAACGCAAACTCAATGTTTTAAAATATCAAGTTATTATAATCAAATGAATAAACTGACATTTAAACATTTTTGGAAAAAAGTTGTTGAAACAGAAGTCAATGATATAATACACAGTAAGCTCCCCAAGTTATGAAATTAGGGTGGCATCTTGCCATAAATAGAGAGCAACACTTTTTTTTTCTCCCTTTGATTTTCTTAAAATAGTCATGTTCTGTGCCCCACAGAAAATGACTATGAATAGAATTCATCATAAGCTATGCTCATTCTTCAGTCACAGCTAGCCTTATCATATGCAGTATTTCTTCTCTGTTGCATTGAGCAATTTTCCATCACATTGTACTGAAGAAGGATTTGGATATAATACAATCTTATAAAAGATGAGGATATCTACATACATCATTTTGGAACCCTCAGGACTACAAAACATGAAATGAAGAAAGTTGCAATTAATATTGACAAGCATAATAAAGTGTAATGGGCGCAGGGGACAAGTGAACTTACAATAGGATTATAGAGGAAAAGGTTTTAAACATTACTGGTTCTTCCCTTAAATAGAGCACTGTTCTTTAGCAAACATTTCACCTCATCCACTTCTACTACCACTTCTGGAAAATCCTTTTTTGTACCAGGCCTAGAGTCCCAAGCACATGCCACTGGTGGACATCTAAAAATGTATTTATACTTCTTTCTAAATGGCAACTATTTACTCCTAGGGGAAAAATCGGGAATACATTTCAAGCACTCCACTCAGGCATTTCTCTCTACAGCAGTGGTTCTCAGCCTTCCTAGTGCCGTGACCCCTTAATAAAATGTCCCAGGTTGTGGGGAGCCCTAACAGTAAAATTATTTTCAAAGCGTGGGTTGTGAGCACCCAAGGCAAGACAAGTAATTTGCACCCTAAGCCATTAACATTTAGAGCTCCAGAGTTCCTTCCACTTGTACAATATTAAAACCCCTTTGTGGTGTCTCGTAGCAGTGACACCTTTGCTGAAATCAGGAGATAGGGTCTCCCCCAGCCCCTCCCACTTCACATTCATCACTAGTCAGCTGACCGCTAGTCTCTGCCCCCCAGCCATGCCATGAACTGAATGGGCGACTGCGAAGAGGCTGAGGGGGCAAAAAGGCTGGGAGAGCGGTGCAGGCTTTTGGAACAGCCCAGGATTCGGTGACCCCTGGCAAATCATCATTCGACCCCCAGGTTGAGAACTACTGCTCTACATGCAAATTAAACAACTTTTTTTTTTTTTTTTCAGTTAAAGTCCCTTCTCAACTATCACTTTTTGAACACATCTGTTACCACCCAGCACTCAACATTGCCGTTTATTCACAATGTAAAGCCCAATTCAAGGCTGCCACTAGACTCGTACACCTTACCAAACGTTCACCGCCACCCCTCTCCGCCAATCTCCCCATTGGATGCCACTAGCCCAACAAATTTAATTCAAAATACCAACAATAACTTACAAAGCCATCCACAACTTGGCCCCAGTTACATCACTAACAGTCTCAAAATACCAACCAAATCGTTCTCCAAGTTCCTCCCAAGACCTCCTGCTCTCTAGTTCCCTTGTCACCTCCTCCCATGTTCACCTCTAGGACTTCTAAGCCTCTCCCATTCAATGGAATTCCCTACCCCAAATTGGTCCGACTATGTCCTACTTTGTTCCCTGAAAACCTCTCTTCGGAGAAGCCTATCCCCTTAGATTGCAAGCTCTTCAGCTTAATTCGCACAATTTAATTTCCGTTGTCAGTGTGAACCTGTGCTAAACCACCCTCCCCTACCAAATCTCAATTTAAAACCAACTACCTACAGTGGATATAAAACATGTACATACCCCTGTTATAATGTCAGGTTTCTGTGATGTAAAAAAAGACAAAGATAAATCATTTCAGAACTTTTTCCACCTTTAATGTGACCTATAAACTGTACAACGCTTCAGATCACACCACAGATTTTCAATAGGATTCAGGTCTGGGCTCTAGATGGGCCAAAACTTTAATCTTCTTCTGGAAAAGCTATTCCTTTGTTGATTTGGATGTATGCTTTGGGTTGTTGTCATGTTGAAAGAAGAAGTTCCTCTTCATGTTCAGTTTTTCCAGCAGAAGTCTGAAGGTTTTGTGCCAATATTGACTGGAATTTGGAACTGTTCATAATTCCCTTTACCTTGACGAAGGCCCCGTTTCAGCTGAAGGAAAAACAGCCCCAAAGCATGATTATGCCACCACCATGCTTCCCGATGTGTATGGTCTTTTGGTGATGTGCAGTGTTTTTTTTTTCACTGGTGTGACATCTAGTTCTTGGTAATGTCATGGTTGTGCCATATTTTCACCACTTGATGATGACTGTCTTCACTGTGTTCCACGGTATATCTAATGCCTTGGAAAATCTTCTGTCCCCTTCCCGTGACTGATACCATTTAACAATGAGATCCCACTGATGCTTTGGAAGCTCTGTGCAGACCATGGCTTTTGCTGTAGGATGCGACTAAAACAATGTCAGGAAAGACCCACTAGAACAGCTGAACTTTATTTAGGGATAATCAGAGGCACTTTAAGTGATGGCCGGTGTGTACTGACTCCTATTTAACATGAGTTTGAATGTGATTACTTAATTCTGAACACAGCTATATCCCCAGTTACAAGAGGGTGCGCACACTTATGCAACCGAATTATTTTAGTTTTTCATTTTCACTTCCCCCACCCCCTTAAAAACTTGTACAGTTTTATAGGTCACATTTAAAGTGGAAAAGGTTCTGGAATGATTTATCTTTGTCTCATTTTTTTACATCACTGAAACTTTACACAACATGGGTGTGCAGATTTTTTAGATCCACTGTTAGTGCTGCTGGCAACCAAAGCATCGCCATGGCCTGGAAAACGCAATTTGCCAGAAGTAATTTTCATACTTCACAGATGGTGAACAGCACCAACAAATTTATTTTTTGTCATGAAACCCACCAGTATTCTGAATGACACCCACAAAAACTTTATGCAATAGATGCTCACCTGTGTGTGAACAGTTGGCTGGGTGCCAATCCCCACTGATGTTAAAGTGCCCTGTCCTGGAACCTGCGTCTGTCAGAATGAAATGAAATGTAGAATATCAGCGGTCCATATTTTACAAACTTCTTTGGTGCTCTGAGGTATAATCATGTCACAGTGCTATGGCCATCGGAGCTTCTATATGAATTAGTCCGGAAAACCTCTAAATACCATAGATATGTTATATACCATTTCTTTAGACTGTGCGTAACAGTAATTCAGATTACAAAAGCTTAAAAAAAAAAAAAAAAAATTAGAATCTGGTCACTTGTGAGTGTTGTGCGCAGTGTTGTGAAAATTAAACTAGAACTTTAAGAGCTTTCATTTTAGATAGAGCAAGGGAGGGTAGCAGCCCCGGACAGCTTTATTTTCATCATCTGTATCCCATTGCAGAGATTTCCCCTTCACCTACTGTCCCATAGCCAAACAGGAAGTGAGAGGAAATCACTACAAATTAAGGGAGTTCCTTGGGGACCCTTAGGTCACCAAAACTAGTGTCCCCACTGGAACATTTCCCCTGAATCTCCATAACAGGGGCACAAAGCGCAATAAAAACTGACAGGTGTTCCATCTCTACTATATCCCCAAAAAAAACACAACCCACAAAATGTACCTTTAAATAAAACTACTTTTTGGAAGGCATATGCACCATCTTTGGGAAGCTGGCTATTAAGCCAATTATATTTGCTCTGTTGTAAGGTCTATAAAAGACCGTTTATGGTTGAACAGGAACACACTAATCAATGTGAACAGCACATTAATAGGGTCGCAAAGAGAAAAGATACAATGAAATGTAACTTGATCAGTGAAGACCCTGGGCCTCAACAATAGAAAATTCATAGCCTACCTTTAATTAATGAGGGAGAGAATCAGTGGAAAAAGGAAGAGACTGAAAAAATCTCCTGTTCAAGAAAACCCATAAAAAAGAAAATACATTTCTGGTGACTAAAACTAATTTCCCAGATAGACTGCATTATTTCTCTTTTTCCATGGAAGAAATAAAAGATTTGTTAATCTGCTCATAAACCTGACCCCAGCCAATAAGTATTAAAAGAAGTTAAAAGCTGTGATCCTAGTAACCTGTTGGCTATAAACAGCAGGCTGTATGGGAAAAGCTGCAGCTCCAGGTTGTGGAAAGCAGAAGAAGACATGCGGCTCCGGAAATATCTTCTGAGTGTAAGTTACAGAGGCATCGGATGCGACTCCAACCGCAGGTGGAGAAAAGTAATCCCCAGGGTCTGAGGAATTTCGCTGTGATGAGTCACTGGAGTATTCGGAGCTGCCATCTGGTCTATACGACCCAGACAGAGGTGACATTGGCTCTGGGCCAGGGTGGTTACACTGTTCCTCAGCAACAGTCTGAAGTCGGCTTTGCAGTAATGAGCTGTGTGTGACCTCCTCCATTTCCAAAGATCCGCGACGTGCTCGGAAGACACGGTGTGGCAAGTACACAGCGCCCTCGGGTCCAGAAGAATGCATGTGAAATTCAAACACACAACCCTGATGCCCTTCACTGCCCTGGGAGAGAACTGGAGGAGCAGACTGGGGCATAAACACCTTATGGTATACAATATGAGGCTCTGCTGTAACTGGTGCAGACATACTACCCTGTGGAGAGGGTTGGTTGACTGTGGTCTCAAGCCTCAGACTTTGGACTGGGCGAGCTATATAGGTTTGACTCGTCTGGTAATCATACATCGAGCCAAGTTGTGTCACCCCTGGATCCTTAATGTTACCAGGTCCATCTGCAGCAACAAAAGCTTCAGCTTGTGCACTGTATGGCACACTAGCCAAGTACACAGCCTCCATAGGTATCATTTTGCCATCATTAGCCATTCCATGCCTTCCTTCAACGAACAGTTGGCAATCAAAATTCTGTTGTATGTGGTTGGTTTCCAGGGAAGATCCGACAGGAGGCTTTCCTTGAAGAGTCACCCCATCTGACCTCCAGCTCACATTGTCTGTGGAGGACAAAAGTGGACTTGGTCCAACTGACCTTACGTGTGGTGAGCCATGACGAGTCTGCGATTCCAAGAAGGAGGTGCTCTTTCTCCTTTGTGTGCTGGGCAATTTGGGAGATGAGAAGGTGGGAGGTGGAGAAAAAGACATGGGACGTTCATGAATGGTCGGGAAAAAGTGCGACGCCTCTGAGAAAGTTGGATGCACCATGGACTGAGGCTGCATTAACATGGATGAGATAAGGAAGTGAGACATTTAGACAACAGGTAAACAATTAAGCACATTTTCTTTAAAAGACACTAAAAGAGGGGATAAACAATGGAAGACGTACAACAAATTTTCATTAAATACATGCCTGGGCGACAGAATGGATGTGTTCATAGAGACACGATTTGCCTGTATTGTTGCCTTTCAATTTGTCAAAAAACGATTAAACAAAAAAGTCTCAAATAGTTTAGATTCTTAATGTTGTTGTAAACCCTTACAGACCACTTTTGACTACAGGTAAGCCTATAAGGTAATAAGGCTTACCTGTAGGTACCGTGGATAGCTTCTAAACCTGCATGGTTAGGAGATATTCACTATATCAGCATGTGCCAACGTCATCAACACATGCACACTGAAGCAACGGCCCAAGTGTGCAGTTTCTTCCGCTGAATCGCCCTTACTGCCATTCGAGGGAGTGATGTAATTGCGGCTCCGGCCAATCACAGTGTCGGAGCCCGTCACACCCAGAAATAACTCCTGGACCACTGCAGGGGCTTCGGTCCAAGGTATTTTCATAATGAGCTAGTATGCTATGCAAACTAGCTAATTTTGCCTTTGTCTTGCAGGGTTTTTTTTTTTTTTGGTGGGTTTTCAACCACTTTAAGGCGTCATGCACACTGGTATATTGTAAATGCTGTTTCTCCTGACAGGAGGAAATCAGCATTAAAAACTCACCTAAGCTGCATTATTTTTAAACCAGTTTAGGCGAGTTTAGCAGCATTTGGTGTTTGGGAGTTTATTCTATTGGCCAGAGTTTTAATTTTAGTCGCATTTGCCATTTTTTATGCCCAAAAGCTTGCGATTTTTCTGCATTCAGGAGAGGTGCTTTAAAGGGGTGTTCCAGCCTTTTTTATGTTTATTAAAAGTCAGCAGCTACAAAAAGTGTAGCTGCTGGCTTTTAATAAACATACATTTACCTTCTCCATGGTTCCAGCGACGCGCCGGCCGGGGCTCTGCTCATCCCCCCCCCTCCTCCCCGGCCGGCGTCTTCATTTCAAGTGTGGGCACCCGGCCGTGACAGCTTTCGGCTTCACGGCCGGGCACCCACTATGCATGCGAGAGCAGCACTGCGCCGTCACATTGGACAGATGATCACCTACAGGGAGGGGCTGCAGTAAGGCGATTAAGCTAAATCGCCTTACCAGCCCCTCGGCAGAAGGAGGAAAGGGACAGGAAGTCCCACTCCTCCTGAAGCCCCCACTCCCCCTCCCCCCCCCCAAAAAAAATTACATGCCAAATGTGGCATGTAAGGGGGTGAGGAGTGGGTTAAGCGGAGGTTCCATTTTTGGGTGGAACTCCGCTTTACCTGCCTATAAACTCTGGCAAAATCCTATGTGTGCATGGACGCATAGGCTTTTATTGAGCCGAGTTCAGGGGGTTTTGGGGGGGGGGGGGGGGGGGGGGGGGGGATGGACATCAAAAGTTGAGCAGCAGTGTACATGAGGCCTTACATGCTCCAAGGGGCATCTGGCATTTTTTTCCCTGCCTCTGAACTCCCCTGCATGTTAGCCTATGTGTCCATACACACAAGCTTTTAGCAGCATTTAGTGGCAGGGGCTTTTAGAGGCAGTCCAGGAGCAGCAGAGTTTGGGCAGAAATGCACGCTCGATTCCGCTAAATGTGCCTAAACACTAGGCGCATTTAGCACTTAAGCATCAATTCATTTCAACAGCCGGAATAAATTCTATATTCTGACCAATTAAATAATTAATGCTGAAGAACTTGATGCCTGTAAAAGCTCCTAAAAGCTTTAGACACTTTTACAAGCACCAGGTATTATTTCTGCAAAAATGCTGCTGGCTTCTAGGAGAGTTAGAGCCCTTTCACACTGGAGGCAGTTTTAGCACTAGAAACAGCACCTGTAAAGCACCCCACCCAAATGTGAAAGCCAGAGTGCTTTCACACTGGGGCGGTGTGCTTGTGGGACTGCTTATTAGAATGAATAGGCAGCGCTTCTGAAGCACTGCAACAGCGGCGCTTTTAACAACCCATTTTCGTCCGCTAGCGGGTGTTAAAAGCGCCCCACTAGCGGCCAAAAAGTAGCATTAAAGAAATGTCCTGTGTGCATGAGGCCGTAATGTATAGACAAAACCAGGAAGCATAAAAAGCACTGAACTCTTTATAGCAAGGTGGCAAACCATTTTACAGTTAATATAGAATTAAGTGCAGTTACTGGATTTAAAAAGCAACAAAAAAATAGCCTCCTTTTTCACTAGAGGAGACCTAGTGCAGTCTCTAGGAGGATAATATAAGGGAAGGCTTCTAGGGTGAGCCTTCAGTCAATATCTGCCTTTTAAAACCAACAATTTCTAGAATTGTGCAATGAAGATAGCCTAATGTATTGCAAAGCTTAAGCTGGCCACAGATGCAACTTAAGTTGTGCAATACATTTCACTAATCCAGCTCTTAAATGGCAATGTAAAAGTCATACCCAGCCACGTGTATTTAATGGTAACTTATCTGCCATGCGAGGGTGCACAGGACTACATACAGGGCTGGAATAGAGGGTAGGCAGGCTGCAGCGCCGCTGCTGTTTGCGAGGGCTTGTGGCGTGCATAGGCAATACGCTCTCAAGAGCCTTGGAAAGTTTTTCAGCAAAGGATTCTTCAGGGGATGTCCACAGCGGAGAGACAGGGGCAGACAGGATATGGGGAGGGGTGCAGGGAGTGCTGGGAGGAAATGTAGGCAGGAGAAGGGTGGATGGAGGAAGGATGGGGATGCAGACAGACATGCTACGACCTCGGCGGGGCTATGGGAGAGAACAAACATGGAAGAAAAAAAAATTAACACAGGGAAAAAAAAAAAAATGACAGACAAGTGTGAATGTAATGTAATGTGATGTAATGTAATGTGAGGATGATGGGAAGGCAGATTCTAAGCATGTCTGATGTTATGGTTAATGAAATATAGTTGGTGAGTTTATGGTAAGAACATAGGTTTCATTTAATTAAATAATTGACTGTTAAAGACTGAGTGGGTTGGTTTAGATGGCGAAATAGAAACCAAAGAAAGATAATAAAACATAAAGTTCAGTTTATTTGTTGTGTAAACCCCCTTCAAAAAAAAAAGGTTATACCCTCAACGGGGTGGTGCAAGACTCTATTCTATCACACAGCAACTGTACTCTACACTTTTACAGAAAAATACTCATACTGGGTTATGTGGCATTTCACTTCTACCAAGGCAGTAATGTTTTTGGAATGCAGCCTTTAGTCACAACAAAACAATAACAAAATAGAGGTATCCCAATACCTGACCTCTTCAGAGCTAGCTTTAGAAATTCATACTTGGCCAAGAAAGTGTACACCACCAAGCAACTCCTTATGTTAAGGTGTAGGATACCAAAAAAAAAAAAAAAAAAACATTTTGACTTGTCTGTAAAATTCCAAAAAGGAAGACATTTCTTGCAATACAGTACAAGCCATCGGCAAAATTCAGAGATGACTGGGTTATAATAAAAAAAAATAAAAAAAATAAAAAAAAGCAAGCCAACAGCTCACAGGTTATACCCAAAAAGGGTAGGAGTACTCAAATTAAAAAAGCATCCCTGAAACACCTTTCAACCAAAAGCTCATCTGAGGCCTGAACCTCCATCCTTAAGCTCCAAGATTGGACACACATTGCTTTTCAGTTTCGCAACTGTGAACAAGTTAATAGCAAAAGCCCTGAAATCTTTTTTTATTTTGGGGGATCACTATCCGCTCTGAGTATGTAAGATTACCTTTGGAAGCCTCAGAGCAGGATAGTAGGATGTGCTGTCCTCATAGGTGTTTAGACTGATAAAACCTTGTGAAGAAAGGATAGTATTGGGCGTAAGACAACCTTGTCTTTGTGAAGTATGAGAAACGGCTCCTTACAGGAGAGAGCCACCAAGTCGGACACGTTTCAGACGCGATAGCAACCAAAAAGACTACTTTGCTGAAAAGGGCATCCAAGGAAATATCTTTGATGGCTTCAAAGGGTGGTTTCTGCAATGCAGAGAGAACAAAGTTGTGATCACAAGGAAGTATAGCCTGCTCTGATGGGGGCCTAATGTGAGGTGCACCTTGAATAAAAGTTTTTACAAGGCAGAGCAACAGTAGAGGTTCTTGAAAGAATGGACAAGGCTGAGACCTGTCCTTTTTAGAGTACTTATGGTCAAGACCGATTCTAGGAAGGACAGAAGGCAAGACACCAAGTAATCTCTGGGATTAAAGTACCTGTGTTCACACCAGGCAAAGGAAGATTTCCAGTGCAATGAGAATGACTAATTTCCTCTTTTCTGTATCTGAGTATACAAGGCACTGATGAAGGCATAGATTAGCGTGAACTGAGACCAGTGAATTATTAAGGCACCCAAGGTTTGCTTCCTTCAAGGCTAAAAGTCCCTGCTGCTGCCCTTGGTTGCAGATTTAAGCCACAGTCGTGGCACTGTGGCTGCACTATAAGGTGTTCACACAGATGGGGAGTCCAGTATTGCAGAGCCATCCAAACTGCTCTGAGCTCCAGGGTTTTGGAGAGCTCGGCTTCTTGGACTGTAGGAGACTGACCACCCCTCCCCGGCCTGAAAGATTGGCACCTGCCATCACTTTCCAGTCACAGAGAAGGGCAGACTTCTCGATTGCCAAGGCTGGGCTTGAGAACGTTCAAGGAGATTCTTATTGTAGGATGTCTCTTTGACCTCAACTCTCAAGCATGGGCTTTCCTGGAAGGAAAATATTTGCTTGGGATGTGTCCAGGACTTATGTACTCTCAGCAAAAAGAAGGCTGGAGAGAAGGCTTTTTAAAATTGGTTACCCAACAAAGCTTGGAGTATATGAATTTTCCTGTGAACATTTGCCAACAGGGAGAGGAGCACTTCAGGAGGTGGTCATCAAGATAACTGGTTGCCTGGATGCCCAGGAGTTCTAGGAGGGCAAGAAGATGTGCCAGAATCTTTGTGCATACAGAGGGAGCAGAGGATAGGCCAAAGGACAATGTGGAAAACAGCAAGTACAGATTCCATGCAAAATTTGAGAATTTGTTGGGGAATTTTAATTCCAGAATACTGTGAATACTCCTATTGGGGTTTGGTACCATGAACAGGTTTCTATAACAGGTTTAAATAACCTGTCTTGTGGGGGTATTGAAAAACTACTCCCAGGACAAGAGATTATTCAGGGTATTGTACAACTATTTTGTAAAGTCACAGATCAAACCCACAGGTCTGAGATTTTTGTGATGCACAGAAGCGTAGAGAGGCAAACTAACAGCCGTCCCTCGACTCCTAGGAGTGAGGGTACCCATTTATTGAGAAGAGGGCTTTGTGGGCCTTCTGGTTTTTAACAGAGGTAGAGGCTTCAGGGAAAGGAGGTTTTGTGATCTTTCGCTATAGAAGTAGAGCCTTCCCTCTGGTGGCATCTTTGATAAATTGGAAAGTGCCTTCCCAAAACTTGAAAAGGCATTCTTGTGATGTGCTTTTTACAGGCAGCTTCAGCTGCCCAGGCTTTTTTTTTTTATCAAGCAAAACTTATTTATTGAGCACAAAAGGTCTGCCCAGGCTTTAAGCCACAAGATTCTGCCCATGTGAGAGCCATTTTAAAAATCTGCCTCATGTTCTAGGGCAGTGATGGCAAACCTTGGCACCCCAGATGTTTTGAAACTACATTTCCCATGGTCCTCTGGCACTCTGTAGTATAGTGGAGCATCATGGGAAATGTAGTTCCAAAACATCTGGGGTGCCAAGGTTCGCCATCACTGTTCTAGGGCATTTAAACAAAGCAGAGCAGAAGGTAGTTGTTATTGCTTTGTTAAATCACGATCCTGGAAAGCAGGATGATGTTGGATGTTCATTGCCCTAGTCCAGTTAGCTGCAGTTTGACATGCTAAAATGGCAAAAGTGGGTTGCGTGGCCGAGTCTGCAAGAGTAAAGAGATTCTACTTGCAGGAGCTTTGAAAAAAGAAACATCTTCAATAGGTACCGTGAGAGGTTTAAGAATTATAAGGCTGGCCATACAATATACAATTTTCTTGTACCCTTTTCCTTTAGATTTACCCAAACCATATAATATGAGGTCAAACCTAAACACTTTCAATTTGTATGCAATCAGGCAGGACCTTGCACTACATTGTTGAAGGTAAATCTAAAGGAAATCAAATAAGAAAATTGTATAATATATGGCCAGCCTAAGACAGAAGGATCCACCACAGGAATAGACCACTTTTTATGAACACTTTTTCCACTGGATAGAATCTCCTTTCTGGAGTGATCCAATTGTCATAGATTCCACAGCTTTCACCTATACTAGATCAATGGCCTCTTCACTCCCTGTGTTTGTCTCATCCAGAGCAGGCATATCGGGATCTGACTCGGGTAGAGGAACTAGCAAAAAAAAAATGGCAGTATTGAAGCAATTTTTTCCAAGGAATAGTGGACATAGATGCAGACCATTCTGCATTTGTTAGGTATGCCACTTGATGCATTCCTAAAATGGAGATAACATTTCATGCAGAGACTGGTGTTAATGATGGCTCCTGCTCCAATGCTCACGGTCACTCTCTGTCACTCCGAGATTGAGTCCTGTGACATCTACTGTATGATTAAGTATTTGCTATACATACACGATTTATCCTACAGTCAGGGTACAATCAAAAAGTAGTACGACTAGTAGAAAAAAATAAAAAGAATAACCCCCTGCAAGATCTTCTCTATAATGACCATAACCACCTGATTCTGAGTATCAAAAAGGAAAATGTTTGACTTCTATACAATATAAAGTTGATGTAAAAAATGAAGTGTAGCACATTGCAATCTTCACAGGCATCAGGACCAAAATTCCATATGCCTCTCCGTCAGACAAGGCAGCAAATAGAAATCAGTAGTGTAGCTTATGGACAAGCTTTGTCCTCAAAAAAACAAAACAAAAAAAAACAGTGTTAACTGAAAACAATTAGAAATAAATTAAGAATGGTTTTAACTGTGTTGATTAGACAGTTATTTTTATTTAGACAATTAGTAGGAAAACTGAGGAAAGGATTAAAATTGTTGTGCTTTTGGCATGTACGTATTGTATATAGTATGTGAAACCAATGCAAAACTGAATAAAACATAAGTAATGGGACAGGATACATGCATATATGGTATCGGGGGGTTTCTAAGAGCTATAGGGGATAAAAATCAATCAGGTTGGTATCTGGATGCATCAATATCATGCAATATTCCACAGAAGATAACACTAAAATAAGCTGACTTTTCTCAACAGAAACATGCCTATTACGCTCACAAATTATAAACAAATAAAATCCTTAAGATTGCAGTATAATACGATCAATAAAAATGCTTAGTGACTACTCTGGAAATAATGTATTACTGTAATTAATAAACACTCCAAGCATTTAAAGTGTATCTTGCCTCTTTAAAAAAGTTGCAGCACAGAAATAAAAAAATAAAAAAAACTGTTAATCTGCCAGGAGTCCAATGAGTTTCTAACTTTATGTAAGAGAAAGACAATGCTGGCTCTGCTGTGCCGAAATTCCAAGCAGAGTTGTCAGCCCTGCCCAGTTTTCCTATGCTGGACTACAGAATATCTCCCCCTCACCCAGAATAAACCATTATTTTTATGTAAATGCAGCTTTTTAAAGTTGAGAAAATGTTTTGCACATGTTTAATTTTGCCCAGATAAAAGTTAGTCTCTGGAAATTAAACACGCTCAAACCTACCTCCAATATACCTAATGTTTTTATGCTTTTACATGAATCAACAAAGTTAAAATGGAACCCAAAAGTTCCTTTTGAAAATGTGATTAGCGAGTAGACTTTAGCAGATTTACAATATATTGAGAAACACAGCGCAATGTTCAGATTTACGGGATACAATGTGCATTTAGGGGGTTCCATTTTGAGCTAAGACACAAAGCTTTCAATTCCTTGAGAAAATGTTGCTCTAGACTGCTGGGGTTTTTTGTGTCTCAACGCTGAAAGGCTCTTTATTAATAATAAGGCCATTATGGACAAAATTATATCATTAAGAAATTCAGTTTGTTTCCTTACCCCGACCCCTGGCTGAGCTGGAGTGCTATATCCAGAGATGGTGCCAGAAGGGAGGATAGGATCCTGTTGGGAGCCATAGGAAACGGTTTGCTGACTGCCCAAGCGAGACTCGGAGTACAAGGAGGAGCCTTGCCCGCTGTCTAGGATTCCATCTGCTGTAAAAAAGAACATGACAGAGCAGAGAAGTCAGAGTGCAAGAGAAGAGCACAAATGCACATGCAAGCGGGCAAAATAATTTTAACAAACCCATAGCAGAAGAAAGCTACACAAACATATATTTAAATGAGTACAAAGATCTCGTCTAGATTGTAAAATACAAATGATCTAATCCACAAACATCTTAAACTTCCTTGGTTAGTTCCATCTTCTCACTGCTCTACACCCAGTTATTAAAGACGATTTCCATTAATTCAGCCACTTTTTGTAAAATGTGGCGGTTTACTAGAGGTAAAGTTTGACGAGGTGCATGCCACCTCATAGACTTATCTCTAAGATCCCTTTCACACTGAGGCGCTTTGCAGGTGCTATATCGCTAAAAATAGCACCTGAAAAGCACCCTGAAAGAATTGCTCTATTCACTCCAGTGCGAAAGCCCGATATGCCTGCCCTGGAGCGGTGCGCTGGAAGGGCATCAGAAAAAGTCCTGCCAGAAGCTTCTTTGCAGCCCATTGAAATGAATGGGCAGTGTCGCCAAACCACTGGCAAAGCTCTTTTTCAGCCGCAAGCGGAGGTTAAAAGTGCCCCCCTAACGGCCAAAAAGCACAGCAAAAACAACGATAAAGTGCCACTAAAAATAGCAGTGTTTAATCATCGCCACCCGTGCGCTGTGAGTGTGAAAGCACTCTAAATGAGAATTTACATTTTTTACTGGCCACTGGAAGTACAGCTAATGCTATACGCCAACAATAAACCTGGACCAGCTGCACGCAGCCGCTGTCCCACACCCCTTTTTTCAGACCAATCACAGAGCGGTTTATATGTGAACCCATGCACATAAACACAAAGGGGGTTATTTACGAAAGGCAAATCCACTTTGCACTACAAGTGCAAACTACAAGTGCCAAGTGCTGTAAATCTAAGGGGTAAATCTGAAATGAGGGGAAGCTCTGTTGATTTTATTATTCAATCATGTGCAAGCTAAAAAATAAATAAAAAATTCCTGGCATGTCCCCCTCAGATCTACAGCAACTGCACTTCCAAGTGAACTTTCAGTGCAATTTCAAGTGCATTTTGCACTTGTAGTGCAAAGTGGATTTGCCTTAAGTAAATAACCCCCACTGTTTGCAAGATGCATTTGGGGTGCCATTAATAGTTTATAGGTATCCACACATCTTATAAGGGCAAAAATCACATAAACCTATAGAGTAAAAATACATATACCTAAGAGGATTTACCCAAAGGATTTGTATTGCCGTTCATTTAAATATACATAGATTAGCTAGACAGCACAGCTAGGATGGTGACATGTCTTTTCTTTATTGAGTTAAAGCAATACAGCCTAGTCATCTATCTGCTTGTGGCTGGACAGTGATTGAGAATCAACAGACCGATGATCATCTCTCTGCTCTCTCCTCCTGTCAGCACACTTCACTCGAGTCCCACTTCTCCCTCATCTAGTCCTAGCGCTTCTGTGTAAGGGACCACAGGAAACTAAAATTATATATATATATATATATATATATATATATATATAAAGCATTTACAGTTCGAACTTTAAGTATCTGATTTGCAAAGAAGACCTTACATTTATTCTGTACAGTGCAGCGGTCGCCAACCAGTGGTCCGTGGACCACGGCTGGTTCATGAGAAAATGTGGGGGGGGGTGTTGCAGAGAGCTGGAGCACTGTGTGTAGAAGGCATGTAAAATTCATGTAAGTGGCTCGCAGGATTAAAAATTGTGAATTTAGTGGCCCGAAAGGTTGGCAACCATGGGTGCATTGCATGCCCTGTATAAACATAAACATCAAACATTTAAATCATTCAAAATCCATCCTGCTTTTAAAAGAAACATTCTCTGAAACCAGTTTGCCTGGTTTATCATGGGTCAGACTTTCAGAACTACTTAGCTAAGCCCTGTCTACTGCCACCTCTGCCCCCCCCCCCCCCCAACTCAAACTGCCTCACTATCCAAACTGAGCACTCTTAGGCAATTCTTAGTCCAGGGAATAAAGTCCTATTAATGTGAAAATAAATCAAAGAAGAACGTTTTAATAATTTTATATTTCCGTGTGCATAAAAAATTGTCACCGCAAGCACCGTACATCTTTTAATAGCCTTCATGACACTAACAATGCAAGACAGGCAGCACACTTACAAACTATCCACTAACTGACCCATAATATCAAACTTTTTGAAAATATGCAGTGGTACTTCAAGTACAACTCACATGTCACCGATATGCTGGGCTGCTGGTACTGCAGATGCTGATCAGCTTCAGGCTCCTCTGGCTCCACCTGGCTGGCAGAGGCATTTGGCACACTGGTCAGGGCAGGGGCTGGACCAGAGCTAGGTTGTGCAGATATTCCTGTGCCCTGAGGTAGGCTCGCGAGCTGCGATTCAGGCTGCTGCTGGCTGATCTCCTCTTGCTTCCTCTTCTCCTGCTCTTCTCGCACCTGTTGACGCTGCTCTCGTTTACGTTTGATCAGCGACACTCTGTCTTTGATCGCCTTGGCCATGGTTTTGTGATCACCTTCACAGACGTAGCCAGATTCTACCTGTATGGAGGCAGGGGAAAAAAATCTTAATACAACTCCGCCTACCAGGGTGAAAAAAATAAATAAATAAGACCTACTACATTTCTACTATTGGTAGGTTTAGCTTCTATGCTGTTCATGGTCCAAACAAGCTGGACCCTACAAGCCTCTAAGTTCAGGAAGCTGAAGAAAAGTTTTTGCCTTAAAATAACTCATGCAGTATTTATCTAAAAGCAGTAAATTCACTAAAAAACATGATTTACTGAATTAGTTATAAAAAATATTTTTTTTTTTTTCTTATTTAGTGCCTTACATTTTACTGATGTGTTTTAAGTTGCTTCATTGCTTTTTTATCATGACTGTTCTGCATTCACACAATAATCTCCCTCTGGTGCAATTTTACAAATTACGTTGCAGTTACATTCCTGAGTTACGAGAATAACATTTCCAGATGGATATATTATTTTCATCTAAATTACTGACCTGTGCAGACGTCCTCGTTATTTTGCACATTCCTAAAGTATAAAAGTTGATACTTTAGGAATGTGCAAAATAACGAGGGGACATCTCGTTTTTATATTGTGTGTGTATTATATATATATATATATATATATATTTGTAACAGAAAAAAATGCTGCACTAACTTACTCAACTATATACATTAAATCAGCATAGTGTAAACAAAATTCTCAACTGTCAAATGATCAACAAACACGCAAATCATAAAATTCAATCATACACAAAAAAAGAAATGAAAATATTAAATAGACCCTGTCCACCTATAGGCACAAATTTTGTAGAGCATTTAAGCTAGTATATGACCAGACGGGTTACTGTTTTTACTGCCCCTCAACCACTATTACCACATATTTATTTAGAACATCTGCACTTTAATGTTTTTGGCTTAGTATCAAAGTGTGCACAGAATTTCAATTTTCTCACTATTTATCTTATTTCTTTATTTCTTTTTTTGCAGTATCGCACATATTTACCAGATTTACTGTGAAGAATTGACTTCTAATATCACTTGCAATATTTACAAAAAAAAAACCACAACTACTGCATTTATTAACAATTAGTGAATTGACCATAAGTGTTTTATTACCCCCAACTAGTCAGAAAACCTTTTAATATTTGTACTATAAAACACTTGCAGTTTATTCTCCAATTCTCCCCCACCTAGTATATGCTTGGTTTTAAAGCTCTGCTTTTAAGGCCGATTTTAATACAAGTAGAGATCATTTAGACCCCTTTCACACTAGGGTGTTTTTCAAGCGCTTTGGACTAAAAATTGTGCCTGTAAAGCACCTGAAAAATGGCTACCTTGCAGTCTCAGTGTGAAAGCCTGAGTGCTTTCACACTGAGGCGATGTGCTGCAGGACGTTAAAAAAAAGTCCTGCAAGCAGCATCTTTGGAGCGGTGTATACACTGCTCCTGCCCATTAAAATGAATGAGCACCATTGCCAAAGCGCCTGAAAAGTGTTTCGGCAGCGGCACTACACGGCAGATCTAACCCCTTCATCGGCCGATAGCGGAGTTAAAAGCATCCTACTCGCTGCCGAATAGCGCCACTAAAATGATGGTAAAGCACCGCTAAAACTAGCAGCATTTTACCGTCAACGCCCGCCCAAGCGTGAAAGTAGCCTTAGAGACTCACCCTCTATGTGCCCATTGACCAAAAGGTGTGAAATCAAAATGTTTGGGTCATCGCGGGAACAGGAAGTGAGAACATTTTTCAAGGATGACACCCATTTCAGGAAGAGCGAATAGGGAATTTCCTCCAACTTCTTGCTGCATTCTACAGACAGGAACCCTCAAAAATATAGTCTACTGTTTACCACTATGCTTCATCCCAGTCACAACATCCTACCATGGTTGTTGTAATATTAGAAGCAAAATGCAGGCAGCTAAAAGAAAAATCTATTATGAAAAACAAAGAGTATGTAAAGTCAAAACATTCATATCCCTGATATGTGCCTGCTGTACCATGTACTTGTATGAAAAGTACCCTGTCCTTTGTATTGTATGCTGTTGCTTCTCCTCCCCCCAGCATTTATGCAGCTGGGAACAGAGGGAATGTGATTAATTATAAATAAGGAATAAAAAAGGTATTTATAAAAAAAAAACGAATTTTTACATCTATACTTCTGTTTTTTTATATTTTAAACTGAATGTTTTTTTTTACAAGGTGATGGTTAATCACTTTAACAGTTAAAAGCAATGACTTAATATGTGATGGCTTTCACGGGGATCGCCTTTTAAGCAGTGCATGGGACAGAAATTGAGTAAAGCTCACCATTTCTTGAGCTACATCATCGGGGACATCCCTCTCCAAGTCAAAAGAAAATTCTATGGCTTCGTTGTCCTTGTATTTGCCTTTTAATTTCTTGATATCTTCAATGCGTAACCACAGCTTTATGGCTATCTTTTCTCCATCATCCTCTTCTGCCAGTTCAACTCGCACCCCAGTCTCCTCTTGGAAGAAGGCATGGTTCAGCAAGTCTTTAATGGCATACCTAACCAAACAAAATCAACAACTTCAGGGAGATCAGAGTGCAAACATGAGTGAACCACACACGGATGCCAAATAAGTTGGCAGAGATGTAAAAGATATTTGCTCAAGATGCAGTAACTGCAAACACAAAATAAAATGTGACACTGATGTTCACTGGCACAATCTCTGTTACAGAGGGATATAAAGTAACCCACAACAGTAAAATCAGTCTGTATATGTAGTAAAGCATGCCTGTTCTACTCACTGTGGAACCTAAGGGGCTAATCCTCCATATTATATAAAAAAGGCAGTTTGATCTGGTCTTCTCTGATCCTCCTTTTATTTTAATGTCCCCAATCCATCTGTTGATAGGACAGTTTGGTGTGTGCGGTGCAAGAGTTTTTTTTTTTATGGGAGGGAGCGCGTGATCAGCACAGGCCAATCAGCACTGTCCAGACAGAGGATCTGGGTTCATACATGCATTTTATGTTCTGTGTACTGTGGGAGGCCAGATATATTGAATGCAGGGCCCTGGGTTTAGTAACACCAAGTATAGCTTCAGACAAAACGTTATTCTTTTGTTTAAAACTGCTAGAATTGGCAAGGATTATGCCGCGTACACACGGTCGTTTTTTGCGATGAAAAAAAAACGTCGTTTTTTAAAACGTCATTTAAATTGATCGTGTGTGGGCAAAACGTTGTTTTTTGTCTTCAAAAAAACGACCAAAAAAAAATTCCAACATGCTTGAATTTTTTGTGTCGTTTTTCACGTAACCTCGCTTTTTGTGAAAAAAACGAAGGTGTGTATGCAACATCGTCTTTGAAAAGTGACGTTTCAAAAACTTCGTTTTTTACTTCACAGAAAACGTAGTTTTTTTTTCATCACAAAAAATGATCGTGTGTACGCGGCATTAGAGGCGTTTGTCAGGCTTCAGTTTTCGTCCTGTGGTCCACTGTCACCCGTGGAGAATGAAAAGAAGAGAACGCAAAATGTTATGATCGCTACTGGAGCAGGAACAGAATGCATAATTTCCGGTGGGGGACACATGTTTTGGTGACAACTGTAGAATCTTGAATCCTGCTTTTTTTGAGACAGGAAGAATGGGAAAATCCTAGGGGGTCACACATAGCAAAAACCTGACAGAGGTTTTACCTTTCCTCAGCTAACCAAATCTTGGGGGGATTTTTGGCAAGCGTTAAAATGTAAGAGCCTGAAAAAGTAGGAGACTTCTGTCCTGTGGAATCCTGATCCAGGTTTTTAACTCAGAAAACATACTGAAAGGTTCTGAAGAAACTCAGCCAAATTGGGTCTATAGTGAAAAGGGATATTGTTTTTTCTGGAGAGGAAATGCATGTAAATAAAGCTTTATACACCGAAGGTTGAACATTATAGGCACTCTGTCCATCAAAAACACATTCCAGAGAATATAAAAAGTGACCGTTACAGATCATATAAACCTAGGACATCTTCGCAAACCTTTCATCCTTATTCTGGCGAATGCATCCCTCGATGATCTCCTTCACCTCTGGAATGGCAACCTTATCGAAGCTGGCTGGCTTCACACCCTGTAAATACAAGAAGTAAAGGAAATCACTTTAATTGCAAGTAACTTGCTAGCAAAGATCTACCTCTGGTAAATAGTTTCCAGCAGCTAAATTTGGTTAATCTGGTTTACATCAGGAGAAAAGTCACACCATGAGCGACACATCTGTAAAGAGGCAGAGGTTGGAAGCCACTCGCTGACTGGTAAAGTGTTTATATTATGCCATTTGGTCTGCAGCATCCACAGTATTAACTTTTACATTGCCCATGGACAGGTTCAATGCCTGTTTAAATAGGGAGTCCTAGACAATATGTTCATCCTGATTTAAATTCAGATTGTTTTTGACACACTGGGAGATATTTTCCAAAACTGGTGCACAAAATCTGGTGCAGCTGTACAGAGTAACCAGTCAGATTCTAGATTTTCTTGTCAAAGCTTAATTGAACAAGCTGAAGTTAGAAGCGGATTGGTTACTATGCACAGCTTTTTGTAGAAAGTCTTCCAAGAACAGTGGAGTATCTGTGGGGATTTGTGCCCCTTTGAAAGGTCAGGTACCGATACTGGACATGAAGATCTAGTCTGCACGAGGTATTCCAATTTATCCCAAAGGTGTTCAGTAGGGTTGAGGTCAGGGCTCTGTGCCACCACTTCAGTTCCTTCACACGAGACTGGTCAAGTCTTTATGGAGCTTGCTTCGTTCACAGGGGCCCATCATGCTGGAACAAAACAGGGCCTTTCCCAACTCATGTACAAAAATATCAGTACCCTTTCCTGGAAACACATGAATTCAATCATTTGGAGGGATGTCCACATACTTTTGGCCATACAGGAGGTGTGATGGTCAGGCATCCACAAATCTTTAGCCATGCGGCATACATGTTGGCTTAGACCAGTGTTTCTCAATTCCAGTCCTCACGCCCCCCCAACAGGTCAGGTTTTCAGGATTTCCATTATTTTGCACAGGTGATTTGATCAGTTTCACTGCCTTAGTAATTCCCACAGCCTTTTCATCTGAGGGAAATCCTGAAATCATGACCTGTTGGGGGGGCGTGAGGACTGGAATTGAGAAACACTGGCTTAGACAGACCTTGTTGAATATTGCAGACATCAGGCAGTCTAGAAATACTCTGTTACATAGTAGTGATATCTTTTTTTTCCACATGGAAAAATTTACATGCACATTTGCATCATAATAAATTGTGGCCAAATTAAATCTTTCAGGTTGTAAAAGTTCAGTAGGTTACCCATTGTTCATCACTAGAAGTTACGCATCTTGAATTGGAAATCCTATTAAGCATTCAGAAATTTTTGGTTGTAATTTCATTAAAGCGGAGTTCCACCCAAAAGTGGAATTTCCACTTAATCCACTCCTCGCCCCCTTACATGCCACATTTGGCATGTCATTTTTTTGGCGGGGAAGTGGGGGCTTCCTGTCCCACTTCCTCCTTCCGCCCATTTTACCCATTGAAGTGAACAGCCTCAGATGATACACAGGAATGAAACAAATTTCCCTACATAAGTTATACATGTATATCTGCTGTCTTCAGCTTTACAAACGGTGTAGAAAGTGCACATCGTGTTAGTAGATATTCTCTTTGTGTTCAACACTGCAGTGAAGTCGGGGCATACAGCCAAGACAGCCGATTGGAGGAAAGGCACACATCCCCTGTCCTCATAGGTAGAATTTAAGAGATGTTGGTAGAATGGTTTAGCACTCTGCTAATTTATAGCATCCTCTCCAACACAAAACCCTGGCTGCTTTTACTACAGTTGGCAGAGAACTTGTCAAGAGTGCTCAGGCTTATAACAGAAAAAAGCAGGAGACAGCTATGGGACATAGTGCTTTGAAGAGAGATAACAAAACACTGCCCAGCTCAAATTTTATGAATCGAGTTTACAGCCACTTTAGGTAAAGACTATACAATGCTCACATCAACTGCAACCAAGTAATTCTAACCTCTGGCGTATCGAAAATATATTTTGAATGTTTACACCACTAAAAGTGATCTAAGGCACTCCAGGAAAGTTCCTAGTACAGTAAAATGCAGCAACAGACAGCAGAAACGAGCACCATTCCATTTTAGTATTGCCTTGTCAAATGCATCAATGCAGTACAAAACGCAACTTGAGATCCAACTTGAGACTTAACTTATTAAACCCCCAAGTCGCGTGACATCTGAAATCTCATGTTAGTCAAAGAGAGCTGTTTTAATTAGCACTAAAGTCGCTCCAAACTCAGAAAAGGTTTCCTGTACTACTTCAAGGCAATTTATATTCTATACTTCTATCAAAGTAGTACTCAAGTCCACAGGAAGACGCAACTTTCAGGTCGAGGCAGTGTAAACCGAGCCTAAAAATGCAATCATCTGTGGACAGGAATACAATGCTAGTCTTTGGGTTAGGAACTGTAAATATAATAAATAAGCTGTTGTCTGGCACAATTATCAAATGTATTACCCAAATAGCAGAATGTGCTCCGAGCTTGATTTGTACATGGATATACATTCTAAAACATTTGTGGTGTGGACATTAGACTTGAAGCACCTTTTGTTTGACATAGACCGATGGTAATGGACCTATGTACTAGTCAAGCACTGGGTAATAAGTTATTTATGCTCAATATATTTTTACTTATGAATACAAATAATGCAACTCCTCTGTACAAAGGGAGATTGGGGTGTTCAGATGAAGATGGATGGTTACACTACGACTGAAAATGTTAACCCACTGTAACTAGCCATAGCCCTGGTTCTGCAATAATGTATTTTAAAAGGTTTTAGAAAAGTTTAATGCGACAAGACCAGGACCATGCCGACAACAGTGAGACCTTCTGTACGGAGTTGCTGTGCAATATTTTATACAGGTGAAACTTGTGACTTTTTCATAATTTGTTACATTAGTATAGATGTACATCTCAAATATATTGGGGGGGGGGGGGGTTGATTCCACTCAAGCCAGGATCTAAGATAGACCGACATTGCTCTTGGCCACTGGTGCCCAATCTGCAGCTCCTTAAGGTTTAAAGTGCAGCCCTTGGAACCCCACAGTCTGTACAGGGCCACTTAAAAATTAAAATAAGTCTAGTGCAACCTTTCCAGAATGGAGGAGCCAGAAGCACTGGTGGGGGGCTTCAGAAGAGGAGGAGGTTTAGGGTTTAAAATTAAACAGGACAATTAAAAGCAAAAAAATATATATTTAAAAAAAAATTGTGTAAAGCTGCAAGAGGATTAAGGCTCGTACACACCCAGAAAATCGGGTGAACATTTTTGTCTAAGGAACGTTTGTATGATATTCATATAGTGTGCACCCAACTTTTGATAGCCAATTTCGTACAAAAATTCCCAAAAGGGAGCAACAATTTTGAGAAAAAAACTAAATTTTTTACTTTTTGCTTAAACTATCCAAATAAAAAAGGGATTTTTAAATACAGCTTACCTGTAAAATCCTTTTCTTGGAGTACATCACGGGACACAGAGCGGCATATTCATTACTATGTGGGTTATATGGAGTACCTTCAGGTGTGGACACTGGCAATCTTCAAACAGGAAGTCCCCTCCCTATATAACCCCCTCCCCTAGAGGGAGTCCCTCAGTTTTGTAGCAAGCAGTATGCCTCCCAAAATGGTCACCCAAAAGAGGGGTGGGAGCTCTGTGTCCCGTGATGTACTCCAAGAAAAGGATTTTACAGGTAAGCTGTATTTAAAAATCCCTTTTTCTTTCTCGTACATCACGGGACACAGAGCGGCATATTCATTACTATGTGGGATGTCCGAAAGCAATGCTTTAATGAGGGGAGGGAGACATCTTCCAAAGAAGGATTCAATTTAGAGATAAACTCAAATCATGATAATAATTCCAACTTAGTCAAGAAAAAACTTTTTTTTTTTTTTTTTTTTTTTTTTTATATAACCAAGGGTGCTTCTGATCCCGAGGATTTCAAACTGCAGCCTGTAATACTGCCTGTCCAAAGGCAGAATCCGCATTTCTTCTCACGTCTAGTTGATAAAACCTTGTAAACGTGTGGACTGATGACCACGTTGCTGCCTTGCATATCTGAGCCATAGAGATCTGATGGTGTGCTGCCCAAGAGGCGCCCATGGCCCTGGTAGAATGGGCCTTTACCGACAACGGAGGAGGCAACCTCTTCAACCCGTAGGCTTGAATGATCAATTGTCTAATCCATCTCGAGATGGTGGATTTTGCAGCTGCCTGCCCCTTCTTGGGGCCATCTGGTAGAACGAATAACACATCTGTTTTCCGGATCTTTTCTGTAGCTTTAAGATAGGCCTTCATGGCCCGGACAATATCCAAGGTATGCAGCAACCCTTCCTTTCTAGATGTAGGTTTTGGAAAGAAGGATGGAAGTACCAAATCCTGGTTTAAGTGAAATTTGGATATAACCTTTGGTAGAAAGGAAGGATGGGGCCGGAGGACTGCCCTGTCCTTATGCAGAACGAGATATGGTTCCTTACACGATAAGGCTGCTAATTCTGACACTCTCCTGGCCGAAACTATGGCGACCAAGAAAACCAACTTTCTTGTCAGTAAGAGTAAAGGAATCTCAGCCAATGGCTCAAAAGGCTGTTTCTGTAGAGTGGACAGGACAAGATTTAAGTCCTAAGGACAAATTGGTGACTTGACCGGAGGATTAATACGCAAGACCCCCTGTAAGAAGGTCTTTACCAGCGAGTGGGTGGCCAGCGGCCTCTGAAACCACACTGACAGAGCTGAGATCTGTCCCTTGATTGTGCTTAGTGCCAGGCCTTTATCCACTCCTAGCTGGAGAAAACTTAACACCCTATCAATAGTATATTTGCGGGAATTCCATCTTTTGGATTCACACCAGCCTACGTAGTTCCTCCACACCCTGTAATAAATCACCCTGGAGACCGGCTTCCTAGCCCTAATCAGGGTAGGAATTACCTGCCTAGACAGGCCTCTATCCCTGAGAATCAGGGATTCAGCCTCCAGGCCGTCAAATTTAGACGCTGTAATGTAGGGTGGAGGATCGGGCCTTGTGAGAGTAGGTCTGGTTGTAGAGGGAGAGTCCAAGGGTCTCCCACTGCCATCTTCAGGACTAGTGAGTACCAAGCCCTCCGGGGCCAAGCTGGAGCTATTAGAATGACTGGCTTGTGCTCCACTCTGATCTTGCGCAACAGGCGGGGGAGTAACTGTAGTGGAGGGAATGCATATAGAAGTTTGAATTGATGCCAAGGGCAAACCAACGCATCGGTTCCGCAGGCCATGAACCTGGATGCCATTATATCGACGTCTGGCGTTCCCCACCTCTGGCAGATTGTCTGAAAGACCTGGGGATGCAGAGACCACTCCCCTGGCAACAGACTCTGGCGACTTAAGAAGTCTGCCTGCAGGTTGTCCACTCCGGGAATGAATATCGCTGAAATGCAGGGTACATGAACCTCTGCCCATTGAAAAATCAAGTTCACTTCCCTTTGAGCGGCCTGGCTCCTGGTTCCCCCTTGGTGGTTTATGTATGCCACCGCCGTGGCCTTGTCTGACTGGATTCTCACCGGGAACCCCTTTAATCTGGAGGTCCACGCCAACAGGGCTAGGCGAGCAGTTCTGATTTCCAAGATATTGATGGGGAGCTGCCTCTCTGCTTTCATCCAAGTTCCCTGGCGGGAGAACCCTTCGAAGACCGCCCCCCAGCCTGCCAGGCTGGCGTCTGTGGTAACTACCTTCCAGACAACAGGGCTGAAGGATCTTCCCTTTAGAAGATTCTGAGGGTTCAACCACCAGGCCAGGCTCTGTCGGACCCTTGATGATAGCGTCAAAGGGGACTCTAAGGCATGTGCCCTCTTGCCCCAGGCTGCTAGAATGGCTGCCTGTAGGACGCGAGTGTGGATCTGAGCGTATGGTACTGCCTCGAATGTGGCCACTAGCTTGCCTAGTAATCGCATACATAGGCGAATAGTTGGTCTTTTCTTGTTTATAACCAACTGAACCAACCCCTTGATCGCCTTGATCTTTACAAGGGGCAGGAACCCCTTTTGATGTTCTGTGTCTAACCTCATGCCGAGGTATTCCAACTGCTTTGTAGGCTGGAATGCTGACTTTCCCTGGTTTAGGACCCAGCCGAATTCTTCGAGGTACCGAACCGTGAGGTTTACTGCCTTTTGCAGACCCGTCCGTGAGTGATCTATGATTAAAAGGTCGTCCAAGTATGCTAGGACTATGACTCCTTGGATCCTTAAATTGGCCAGAACTGGGGCTAGGATCTTCGTGAATACCCGGGGGGCCGTGGCCAGCCCGAAAGGGAGCGCCCTGAATTGGAAGTGTCGCTGCCCCACCGCGAAGCGTAAAAACCTTTGATGCGACTGAAAAATTGGTACATGAAGGTAAGCATCTTTTATGTCTATGGAGGCCAGAAAATCGTCTTTCTGAAGCGCGGCGGCTGCTGACCGGATGGATTCCATCCGGAAGGACCGCACCCTTAGATAAGCGTTTAACCTCTTTAGGTCCAAGATTGGCCTGACATCGCCGTTGGGCTTTGGTATGACAAAGAGATTGGAATAGAAACCTAGGCCTTGCTCTTGGGCTGGCACTTCTATAATTACGTCCTGGCAAAGCAGGTGATCCAAAGCTGCCAGCATTGAGGCCTTCCTTGCTGGATCCCTTGGTAGCCTTGATTCTTGAAAATGAGGCGGAGGATATCTTAGAAACTCCAATCTGTAACCTGTGGTTACAGATGCCCGGGCCCAATTGTCGGGGATCTTGGCTTCCCAAACTTCTGAGAAGAGACGAAGCCTTCCCCCCACCCGTGAGAGTGGGGGCGCCCCTTCATAAGGCAGACTTAGGGGCTGTCTTTGACGGCTTGCGATACCACGGCTTCTTACCCCCAGGGGTCTGTCCCTGCGATCTACTGCTGGAATTAGAGGGCCCCGAGACAGGAAAAAGCTGCCTTTTAAATGTAGGAGCCCGGAATGTCTTTTTGACCGGTAAAAGGGTACTCTTGCCATTTGAAATAGTCTGAATATATTTATCCAGATCTTCTCCGAAGAGTCGTCCTCCATGGAAGGGAAATCCTGCCAGAAGCTTTTTGCATGGGGGTTCTGCCGCCCAGTTCTTCAACCATAAGAGCCTTCTCATGTATACCAAACATAGTGATAAACGAGAAGCCTGCTGGATGGAATCTTTTATAGCATCTACCGCAAAACACAGAGCTCTGGGAATGTCAGCAAACTCTTCTGCTTGTTGGGTAGGCATGTCCTTTAACATCTCTTTTGTCTGGTCTTTTAATGCCTGACAAACTCCAATTGCAGCTACCGCTGGCCGCACCACTGCTCCTGCCGTAG
The DNA here is from genome assembly GCA_029574335.1 of Rana kukunoris. NCBI lineage: Eukaryota > Metazoa > Chordata > Amphibia > Anura > Ranidae > Rana > Rana kukunoris. The sequence goes on from CM056051.1 coordinate 410,691,856, forward strand.
CAAAGGATGCTTTTAAAAGTGTCTCTAATCTTTTATCAACCGGTTTTAAACATATGTATGTTTTCCACCGGGCAAGTTAGTGATTTATTCACACATGAGATGGCTGCATCCACTACTGGGAGCCTCCACTTCTTGGAGAATTTTTTCCTCCAAGGGATAAATGACCGCAAATCTTTTCGGTGGCAGAAAAAACCCTGTCCGGCCGTACCCAATCCCGAAAGATCAATTCCTCCAAGAGAGGATGGACCGGAAAAACTGCGTTGCTTAACGGGGCTTTCAAAGAGCCCAGAGAGGATACCGGAGGAACCTGAAGTTCTGGCAATGGCAAACTAAATGCCGAGCGGACCATGTCCGTCAAAGACTGTACCCACAGTCTCTCTGTCTGGGAGTCTGAAAATGGTTCCTCCGAGGTAGACCCCTCCATCCCTGAACCCTCTTGGTTCAGGTCCAGTTGATCCTCCTGTGATTCTAATTCCTCCGGAGAGAGAATCTCAGCATCTGAGGATACACCCCCTGGTGATGGGGATCTAACCCGTTTCTTACCAGGAATAGCTCTGGCGATCAATGCCGCTATTCTCTCTTCTAGCCCCCCTAGGGATACGGCTAGCATCTCCTCTGTGACAAACACAGGGCTGGGCTGATCTGGGCCAGCCTCCGCACCAGATCCCCCTAATGGCTCATCCAAGGCGCTTCTTAAATTAATAAGCTGCGGGGAAAGTATCGGCATATCAGAATCAGAAAGGGACCCCTTTGTTTTTTGGTCTTTTTTGTCCCCTTGACCCCGAACCCTTGGAAGCCATAATACAACATCGAGAGACTCCGCCCACACAACCGACTGTAGTGGCCAGGAGTACAAATTTCAGAGTTTAGGGGAGAATAGATCACTAGTGTCCCCAAAAACTGATGGGCCCGTATGTTGGTCTTTTTTTTTTTTTAAATAATTATATATTATATATTATATATTTGACAACATACAATGACCCTAATTTAAGTTTGCCAGCCTCCAACCTGCTGCAAAATAAGGGGGGATTTGGCTTAACAATAAATGCATTGGAACAAAGTCCACATGTACTACCCCTCTTCCGCCACCGGGAGTCACTGTTCTGCCGCTCTGCGTCCTCTCCTTGAAAAAATCAGCCTCAGACTGAGCCCTGACAAGGCCTGCTGTCTATAACAGCACAAAGGCGCGCCCCTGTATGACGCCGCAGGCCCGCCCCCCCCCGCCCTCCTGTCTGGACGGCGCGAAAAACGTCAATAAGACGTGCGCGCGCGCGCGTATGCCGGATACAGGAGGAACATGGAGGAGCCGCGCTGCTGGAGATCCAGGCACGCAGAAAAAGGCGGCAGATTCAAACCCCCGGCCAGGTAGGACTCTCTCAAGGCCCCTAGGGATCCTTACTAGCCCTGGGAAGAAACAGCAGGTTAGCTAGCAACACATATTTAGACAGGGGGGCCTAGTGATGGGGGGAGAAAGGGTGTCATCCTGTCTCTCTTAGACATAGTGATCACGGTTGCCCATGCAGAGCATACTTAGGCTATCCCCCCTTTTAGGTTACCCCGGGGAGCCTGCTGTCGAACCAAGTCCCGCAGGCTCCCCCTTACCTGCTCCATGCTGCAGGATGTTTGACCAGCAAACTGATCCAATCTTCTCCCATCTCCGTGGGTAGCGTAGTAGACCTTCAGGCCCTGGGGTCCTATGAAGGTACCCACTGTCCTGGACCTATATAGCACCCTGGCAAACAGGAACTTATGGTTTTTTTCGAACTCCAAGTCCTGGGCCCAGGGTCCAGCCCTCCAAAGAGGAGCATTATAGGCAAAACCCCACGGCTTGGGGCCCGGGTACTGTCCACTTTGGCACTGAGGCTCCTTGGACAGATCCGGTTAGCCCGCCCTTAATCCCAAGGATGTGGAGCAAAGCTATTCCGTGACCAACACCTAAGACACTGGCGAAAAAACTGAGGGACTCCCTCTAGGGGAGGGGGTTATATAGGGAGGGGACTTCCTGTTTGAAGATTGCCAGTGTCCACACCTGAAGGTACTCCATATAACCCACATAGTAATGAATATGCCGCTCTGTGTCCCGTGATGTACGAGAAAGAAATATATATATATATATATATATATATATATATATATATATATATATATATTCTTCCTCAGTTTAGGCGAATAGTTATTCTACATATTTTTGTTTAAAAAGCTTATTAGCAATAAGCGTATATTAATTGGTTTGCGCAAAAGTTAAAGAGTCTACAAAAAAGGGGATTCGATTTATGCCATTTTTTTTTTACTAGTAATGGCAGCGATCTGCGATTTTAAGCAGGACTGCATTGCGATGGACAGAACAGACACATATGACACATTTTTGGGACCATTGACATTTGGTACAGCGATCAGTGCTATAAAAATGCACAGATTACTGTATAAATGTCACCGACAGGAAAGGGGTTAACAATAGGGAGTGATTAAGGGGTTAAGTATGTTGCTAACTGAGTGGGTGTCACTGACCAGAGGAGGAGCCAGATCGCTGTTCCTACCTAGTAGGAACACACAATCTGTCTCTCCTCCCCTGCCAGAACAGGGATTTGTCAGTTTACACACACAAATCCCCATTCTGGCTCTCGTGCCCGCAATCGCTGTCGGCCACCAGCGGGCGCCTGCTATGACTCTTAAAGGAGCCCAAGTACATATATGGCGATTTGCAAAGGAGAGCCAACCTGCCGCTGTATATGTACAAGAGACGGTCGGGAATTGGTACTTTGCATTATTCATCTGCGTTTAAATGTTTTCTCCATCATGATTGAATCTGTAGCATGCACATCTGCATTTAACTTCTACAAAACAAATCCAAATGCTACTTGTTTTATTCAGGTGTCCATACTGAAGGTAACAAATAGCATAACTTTCTAAAGTATTCAAACATTTCTTACCTTTTTACATGCTTAAAACCCTATTTTTCGCTTTTTTTGCAATGTTAAGAGTCGGTTCACACACAGGCGACACGACTTTGGGGGGCGGCTCTGCAAGTCGTCTTGAGGACGACTTCAGAGGCGATTTGCAAAACGACTTCTGTATAGAAGTCAATGAAAGTCACCCCGAGCCGCCCCCGAAGTCATACAGGAACCAAATTTATAAGTCGGAGCGACTTGCGTCGCTCCTATTAGAACGGTTCCATTGCAGTGCATGGGAAGGGACTCGTCAGGCGGCTGAGCCACCTGTCGCGTCACCCCAGTGTGAACCGGGTCTAAGGGGGAGCTAGGTTTGCTATACATAACCCTGTCTGTACCGTGCTATCAAATTTTTTGGATAAGTTGTAAACTAGATGTGCACAGTATGTCCTAATGAAGAGTTAATGTTTTCAAAGCTTCGGTGGTACATTGTATTTTAATACACTTTAATGCTCCATGTACACTGGGCTTAAAACAACCTCCAGTTCCTCTGGCAAAAAAAAAAACAACGCTCATATGGAGGGTTTTTTGTACAGAGTTTTGCATTTTTTTTCTGCCAGTAAGCTCCAATCAGAAACTCAAACCAGAAGGGCTTTTTCCTGCTTTTGAACACTAAGCTTAAAATACGCCTGTAATTGTCCTAATGTGCATGGACACATAGGATAACATTGAGTTGCTTCTACAGGCAGAACACATAACTCCTGTAGAAGCAGCGATTTTTTTAAGCCAGTGTGCATGGATTGAGCCTGAAACAAATCTGCTCCTTATTTTACATTGTACACTATTAAGCTGCAATTTTACAGGCAAGCTGCCTTTTGAGTCCAACAAATAAACATGCCCCAAAAACAAGGAAAGTGGGTTCCATTCCATGCTAGCAAAAGTGTGCCTGTTGGTTCAACGGGAGGAATATAGAATTTGCGTAAAGTGTATTGCCACCTTTGTGGTCAAATTTACTTGGATACATTAGGGTGGGGGAAGAGAGTATAAAATTATATTATATATTATATATATATATATATATATACACATATACACACACACACACACACACACACATACATATATACATATGCGCAACATTAGCTAAAACTAAACTGCTACATTGCAGTGAATGTGACAGACAGGAGTTCTTGAACGGGTCAGATGGTCCCCTAGGGTGACAGGTAAGAGATTGAGAAATCTCACTTTAGAGGAATATTTACCTGCTAAAGAGGTAAATAAAAACCAAAAGATTGTGGCAATTGCAGAACTGTAAATATAATCTAAATGGTAAAACCACTGGTTGATGGTCACTGACCCACCTGACCTCCCGGGCAGTCTTGAGAACAGCAGCAGCAGTGAGAGTTCACTATGAGGATGACAGGACAAAACTCCTTCCACATGCAATCCATTGGACAGAGAAGTTAAGATCCAGAGAGGGAGATATATTACTCTCACTGCACACCAGACAGAAAGGAGCAGTTAGAAAGGGAGATCGTCATTGTTACTGGTTTCTTAGAGCAGGAAGCCAGGAGCGAGGAACAAAACATTCTTCATGCTCTATCCAGAAGCAAGAAAGAATAGGTAACCTTCACTCTACTCCCACCCACTATGTGGACAGCCCAGTTTAGACCAAGCCCCTTCAATACGAAGGTGAAATCACAATCCTTAACACAATAAACACCACCTCCCTAATGCCCATCTCTAGGCTACATGGTTAGAATCGTCCAAACTGTATACACCGATTCATTCAAAATCACACACACAAAAAAAAAAAAAAAAAGAATACAAACATAGTTGCACATGTGCATTCAGTCACACATTTAAAGGATCAAGAGTTTATACTGTGCCAAAATCCTCCCCCAAAGAGATTCCACTAGTTCCATTGAAGAGGTCAGCCGCAGAAGGAGATATAGACAAAGTTAAAAGCTAATCAAGAATAAAAAAAAATTACATTCTTTACTGCACAATAAAGCGATGAAGGTCAGATAAAAAAAAAAAAAAAGCTATTCCCCAACATCTGTGGATAATGGTTTCAATGTATGTACTAATAATTAGACCTCAGTGACCTCTTTGGGCCTTTTAACCCCTTAAGGGGGGGGGGTTGAAACCGGACCGGTAAAACACTGCTACTGCCCCCACTGCCTCAGTGTGAAAGTGCCCTTAAGGTTAGCCATACACACCTAACCCTAAAAAACGCAAACATGGATGAATTTTCGGCTGCGGCATTTGTATTTGGACAGCGGCCTATGCCGGCTATCAGAAAACTGGAACAGAGGTTACATTCGACTGGATGCAGCTGCTGTTCGGCTGACAGTTTTCCAACCACTTCCTTAGATTGTTCAATTAAAGGATGTCAGGGAAGAGAATTCCAATAGGATTACTCATAAAGCAAACTATGTAGTCACTTACCTCCTCTTCAGGAGTCTCTCATCGGTGCACACCTCTCCTTGTGCATACCCCTTCAGCAGGCCATGTAGTGAGGGGGGCACCTGTGAGGGCACACTCCTGGGCTAGGCTATGTGTATCCACAGACCCACATAACACAGCTCACCCACGCTGCTAGCTCCCTCTTCACAGGATTTGACCTACAGCAGCAGAATTCTATGGCTCCTACTACACTCAGAGCATCCTGCGAGAGCCAAAAGAGATAGAAGCGGTGCTGGCAGCAGGACAGCACTGGATCAATGAAAGGTGCCATATCAATGTTTAAAGGCAGGAGAGAGGCTAGGAGAGTTTGTTTGGTGTATTTTATCCTAAAGCGGAGTTCCACCCGTTTTACGTTTATTAAAAGTCAGCAGCTACAAAAAGAGCATAGCTGCTGACTTTGAAAAAACTGACACTCACCTGTCCCACGGTCCAGTGATGCGGGCGCACAGAGCCCTGCTCCTCAGCGCCGTCATTTCTACTGTGGGCACCCGGCCGTGATAGCTTACGGCTTCACGGTCGGGCGCACACTGCGCTCTGCCATTGGCTAGCGATCTTCAGCGACCTGTGTTGTGTCCCAGAAGATCACTGGCAGGGAGGGGGCGCCTAAGGTGACAGGAGGAGTCACCTAGGCAGCCTAGGAGCCGGAAGGAGGAAGTGGCTTTGGGTGGAACTCCGCTTTAATGCAGGGAATGCATGGAGGATAAAAAAAAAAAACTGATTAGGTTTAGAGACATTTTAAACTCCTTTTTAGTATTCTTTGTCTTACTTGGGAAATTTCCCTTTACCTCCTTTCATACGCAACAGAAAGTGAGAGGAAATCTCTCCAAAGTGAGGGAAATACAGCAAGAACAGTTGTCAGCAGAACAAATACCCCCATTTTAGGATGCTTTTTATTTTTGTTTGGGCTTTTTCCTTTAACATTTTGTTGTGGTGAAAAATGATGCATCTCCCAAAGACAAGTACCTGACAGCTTCCAAACCCATGGTACTTTTTTGTTCTTGTTTATACTGAAAAATCACCTCTTTTTGCAGGTGTGTGTGAAAGATTTTATAATATTTATATATATATATATATATATATATATATATATATATATATATATATATATATATATAATTAAAACATGACGAGAGACTAGCAATTGTCACAAGACTGAAAACTGACTAAATCTATGTGTCAGAAGATATTATGTAACAGTGAGTGGGATTCAGTCTTCACCAGGGTCATGCCTTCCCACAGCCACAGATTTACCAGTCCATTGTGTTGACACGAGACACATTGTAGTGGGTCATTGTTCAGATGTGGCAGATGAGGTGCTGTGGAGGATAACTGTGCAGAGAACACTCAGCGCTGAGATTCAAAATCAATTTCCTTACCCAAAAAGCATGTTAACTATAGTATGCAATTCGAAAACTAAATGGAGACTCTGCACAAACTATTGCAGTTATAGAAAAAAATGATTATCATTTTTTTTCACTAACTATACTTGACAGTTGAGTAGTGCGTAGACATTTAATCCCTCTTTCTCTAGGCTGCTTAGTGATTTTTCTCAATAATAAAAAACCAAAAAGCAAAAATAAGACCCTCAGCTGGTAGTCACAGGCAAAATAACATTTTACTTATTAACCACTTCAATACCGGGCATATTCTGGCACTTCTCTCCTTCATGTACAAATCATCATTCTTTTGCTAGAAAATTACGCAGAATCCCCAAACATTATATATGATTTTTTTAGCAGACACCCTAGGGAATAAAACGACGGTCATTACAACATTTTAGCTTGCACGGTATTTGCGCAATCATTTTTCTAACGCCTTTTTTTTTGAAAAAAAAATGGTTTCATGAATTAAAAAAAAACAAAACAGTAAAGTTAGCCCAATTTTTTTGTAAAATATGAAAGATTATGTTACACCGAGTAAATAGATACCTAACATGTCACGCTTTAAAATTGCGCACACTCATGGAATGGCGCCAAACTTAAAAGGAGACGCTTTGAAATTTTTTACAGGTTACCAGTTTAGATTTACAGAGGAGGTCTAGTGCGAGAATTGTTGCTGGCACTCTAACGCACGTGGCGATACCTCACGTGTGGTTTGAATGTGTGGACGGGACTTATGTGTGTGTTTGCTTCTGCGTGCAAGCTACCGGGGACATGGGCATTTTACTTTTTTTTTTATTATTATTATTTTACTTATTTATTTTTTTACACTTTACACTTTTTAATTTATTTTTTAACACTTTTATTCCTATTACAAGGAATGTAAACATCCCTTGTAATAGGAAATGTGTGCGACAGGTCCTCTTAATGGAGAGATGTGGGGTCAATAAGACCTCACACCTCTCCTCCAGGCTGGAATCGTGATTTTTTTTTACCGATCTCATGATTAGTATTGTTTACTAGCCGCAAATCGCGGCTTTGTTTACTTCCGGGTACCCAGGCGTGACGTCATCACATCGTGACGCCCGGGCCTCCGACGGTCATAGAGATGACTGGTGACCATCTGCTCACCAGTCATCTCTATGCTTACTAGCCTGCGCCAGACGATTCTTTCTCCGGGCCCCCGATGGCACAGGAGAGCCTGGAGAAGCACCGGATGGCGGCGGGAGGGGGGGGGCATCCCCTCCTGCCACCTATAAGAACGATCAAGGTGGAACCGCCGCTATGATCGTTCTTAGGGTGCACAGAATCGCCGGCACTAAAGAATGATATCTGAATGATGCCTCTAGCTGCTCCCATCATTCAGATATTACCACACAAAGCCCAGGACGTCATTTGACTATGGCTGGGTATTGAAGTGGTTTAAGTTTAAGTAAACCCCACTATCGTTTTCAGCCAAGGAAGCTGCCATCGTTGCCTCTGTTTATTCTACAACAGCCATGATGCTGTACATCATCAGTTATGACACCAGCCATTGGATGGTTTGACAGTTTAGTTGAGAGCACAACCAATGGGAGCGTTACATTTCCGGCACTGTTTTACAGATGGGTTTACTTCCACTTTAAAACATTGTCACACACACCAATACAGCCATTCAACAGGGCCTAATTATACAGATGGTGAAAAGGTTTTCTTTTGCTGCATTGCACCCCATCACTCTTTCTCCCCCCAAGCCAATAGGGGGCTTAACAAGGTGCAAAAGGAAAACCTGTAGTGTAAATCTGCTAAAAGGAAAAATACACATGCATTGCTTAAAATGACACAAACACATTATATTTACATTATATTGAACAAAACACAAAGCATACGATCAAACCGTGAAGGGATAGAAGAGAAAATTATGTAGGAGATCACAATGATCAACACCCAGTCAATTATAATTGAAAACACAGAGGCTGGAATTATTAGGGATCACAAATGTGGTCTGTACTGTCTTGCAGTTGATGCAAACTGATGGCAGCTAATAAAAATGCTGGTTCAATACAGTTTAATCAAAACAATGAAAATCAAATGTCGTAACTTTTTACATTTTTATTGCTGGCAATATCCGACTTACTACATATACTGTCTGCATAACACACCCTTGAGTTCACATAACTCTTGGGGACAAAATGACATTGATGAACCGTCTCCCGTCACGCAAATGCTGTGTGAAGCCCACAGTAAAAACATGGAGTCCTAGCTGTCGGGAGCATGAGCAGTAATATTCTTAATAAGTAACTGCTCTAACCTTCCCTGCTTGTCAGCATGCCCTAGGCCTCCTGTGTTGGGAGAGAGAGAAGGGAAGTAGGCAGACTTGCTGCACAAAACAAGCTCATTACTGAAGTCATTATTCCTAGCCAGTTGGGAACAAGACCGAACTGGAGTGGTTATATACCAGTCCAAAACAAATTTCCTGTCTAAAGACTGACCGCTGCGATTTAATTAAATGCAAAAACTGACATCACCACAGCAGTTTTAAGCTGATCATAGAAGTATAGGAGAATTTGCAGGCAAATTAGAATTGATAAACACAAATGCATCAACACACATGTTTGAATTGCCTGAGCAGCTTTATGCCTACACAGGAAAAAGAGGGAGCATGTCCAGACTCCTCCAATGTTCACATACAGAAGGGAAAACTAGAAATCAGCAGAACTTTTCCCAACTCAGCATTACTCCTGAGAAAGGATTTCTCGATCAGGTGATCATGTGAGACTAAAGAGGCTACGCATTGGGAAAACAAAACATGCCAACCTCACTTTCTATAGACTGCAGGGTAACAACTCAGTACTATTAGTACCATTACTGTGTAAATAATACTTCCAACTCATTTTGGGCCATTATAACTATGTAGTTCTTAAAGAAAACCCAGTCATTGGGGTAATAAAAAATTAAAAGATTAGAGAACTCCAGCTTTTCCTCCCCAAAATGCCAGATGCATTGTGTATGAGTGAATCCCAGCCACACTGTCAATCTGTGTGTAACTCATCTCCTTTAGCTGTATACAGCAGGTTTCTGTGTTGGTGATGTCAGTTATGTCACCACCCCTCTTGGCTGAATGTCTAAGTTCTGACTTCCCGTTTCCTTCCTTTTCCAGTCCTCATACTACATGTCCCATGATAGTTTGAGCCTCTGTAGTTTCAGGTCGAGCCACGATAGTCACTTGTACCAGTTCGGGGAGTTGATGTGGGTGGATATAAGGGTTACTGTGGGTGTTACAAGGTGTAAAGTGCCATATCTCCCCTCCTGTGTCATTCCTGTTTTGCAGCATGCCAAAGAATAATGGCTTACTGCAAGACTACAGAGGAAGGCTATGGGAGAATGGGTTAAGAAGGGTTTTTTCTTCATATGCTAATTATTCACTTCACACAGAGCTTGGCTCTGGGAGGGTGGTACTTTGCCAGTTTGGCATATTTAAAGGAGTTGTAAATCCCCCCCCCTCCCCTTTTTTTAATAACATATACTTGCCTCCACACTTTGCACAGAGTGGCCCCGACAACTTCACTTCCGAGTCCAGCATTTGTGTCCATAATCAATAGTCGAGAACCCCAGTCAGAGTGGTAGTGGGAACGAATAGGCTCAGGTGAGTAAAACTGAGGGGTTAGTCAGTGTCAGACGTTTTTTCAGCTTAATGCATAGAATGCATTAAAGGTGAAAAAACATGAGGTTTACAACCCCTTTAACTGTGCAGGATTGAATTCTAATTGTGATCTATTCACTCCTACCCAGCAGCAGCACAGCTAGCTTTCAGAATAGTGACCAGTGAAATGTATAGTATATTATATGAAGGGGATTCCTTCTTCAATAATCCTGTGATCTGTGAGACGGGACTTGGGAGATTTGGACTCCTTATTAGGTGTAACTGGTTGGATGCCATGCCAATTGTATTTAATCCAACTCACCATCAGAGCTGTGAAGGAAGTTACATGTTTTGCATTGTCTGAAAGAATACAAAGGAGAGCGTTCTAGACTCTAGCTCATAGGTGGCAAACACAAGGCCCGCGGGCCGAATCCAGCCTTCCGGGCTATTTCATGTGGCCCTTGCACCTCTCCTGCAGCTGTAAGAGAGCTCCAGACCTCTACTTTCTGCTTTCAAGCAATACATCCAGATTCTTCCCAGCAGCAGCATAAGGAAAGGGGGGTGTACTGTGATGTAAGGGAGGGTGGGGGACTCAACTTCTGATGATGAGGTGGCTCTTGACATCTAATGTAAAGGGGAGGAGATGCGCTGGACATCCAATCTTACAGATACAACCGGCCCTTTTGAGTGCAATCATAATGCTGATGCAGCCCACAATGCTGGGAGATTTCATTATCAGTTGTCTTCAGCCGTTTTGGAAATCCTGCTCCTTTTACTTTTCATTATCCGTGGTAAACTAGATTTATCAAATTTACTGTTCTACTGAAGGTTTTAAATGGTTTAAAGGTTTAGGTTTTGCATTGTATGTTAATGCACAAAAAAAATAATAATAATTGCAGCTGTCCTATCTACACATAGCCATCTATTCAAGACAATAGAAGCTTGCTTATAGGGTCCAATGTATAAACCTGCTGTAAAGAAACCACTAAAAAGTTAAAGATTGTTTTTCTAATCTTCAGGTATGCTGTGTGAATGGGAACTCAGTGGGATCTCTCAAGTTTGACTGCAAAATATACAGAATAAGTGTGAAGTGCCTACATTAACATTTACAGTCGGTTTTTTTTGTTTGTTTTTAGGGCCAACCTCAGATACAGGGTGATCCATTTTGGTCATATGAAACTATAGCAATAAAGTGAAATTCTAATCAAAATTCTAACCAAGGCTAAAATCTACTCCCAGTCCCATTCTAAGACTATTCTACCTGCCCTGTAAAAGAAGATGATGGCTATCCTGAAGCCGCTCCGGTCACATCATCGGTTCCTACCACCAGCTTCAGTGTACAGGAGAGGCAACGACAAAGGCTGCAGAGCCTGAAAAATGATGTCACCCATAGAATTACTATGGGGCAACCATTGTCGGCTCTCCCTCGTCTACACTAAAGCCAGAGCTGGAAGCCGCTCATGTGACCAGACCAGAGAGGTTACAGAGTTGGCAACTATAAATGTTTTCTTTTGCAAGGTAAATTGAATACTCTTAGCATAGGTGTGGGAGTAGATTTAGCCTTCGTTAGAATTTCACGTTAATATCAATTTACCAACAACCTGATATTACATGCTCTCATTGCTACACCCCAACTAATTGTTATACATTGCATTTTGTCCTTGTATAGATTTGCAGCAGCAGATGTATTGTTAAGGATAGGTTTTATCCTGGGAAGAAACAAGGTCATGTATGGTTTATGGATTGCTAATAAAGTTGTATATTTGATCACAAGGCTGAATATAAAACATGGTCAAAGATCATATCTGACATTACTGCCGGAAGAATACAAACAGGTTCAGGAATCCAACTTTTTTTTTTTTAAATGTGACTTCACAGCAGATAACTACTGAAATACTGCAATTATTTAAAGTGGATATAAACCAGATTCATGAAATTTGAGCTGGCCATATACAGTGCCTTTATAAAGGTATTCATACCCCTTGAAATTTTCCAAATTTTTTTCATGTTACAAATGTAAATGCATTTTATGTGATAGACCAACACAAAGTGATGCATAATTGTGAATTGGAAGGAAAATGATAAATAGTTTTCATTTTTTTTTTTTCTTTACAAATATGTGAGAGAAAAAAAGTCAATACTTTGTAGAACCTCCTTTTGCTGCAATTACAGCTGCAAGTGTTTTTTGGGGATGTCTCTACCAGCTTTTCACATCTAAAGAGAGACATTTTTGCCCATTCTTCTTTTCAAAATAGCTCAAGCTGTTAGATTGGATGGATGGTGTCTGAACAGCAATTTTCAAGTCTTGCCAAAGAGTCAATTGGATTTAGGTCTGGACTTTGACTGGGCCATTCTAACACATACATAGGCTTTGATATAAACCATTCCATGTAGCTCTGACTGTATATTTAGGGTCGTTTTCCTGCTGAAAGGTGAACCTCTGCCCCAGTCTCAAGTCTTTTCTGCAAACTAACCCTTTAAGAAAAAGCTTGAACTTCCCAACATTTCATGCTCATGCTTCAAACAGGGGATTGCAGTGTATGCCATTAAATTGGATCACATGACGCCACTCTCTCCCACGGGAAAAGTACCTAAAAGGCTGACAGTTCAAATCAAATCCGGCACAGCGGCTCAGGGAAAACATTTTAACAAGTCTCTAATCTGGGATAAGAGAGAGTTTAGCAAAAGCCCTCTGACAAATTGACTTCCATCTGTAGAAACACTGAGCACTCAACTCTGTTCTCATAAGGAAATTTGCACAGCTACTGACATAAGCCAGCAATATAGTCATGTGACTTCAATGTTAATCGTTTCAGAATATCATGACAGGGAGAAAAAAAGTACAACAATCTAATTCCTCTGAATTAAGAGAGGTTGTAAAAGGCAGGCTTTTTTTATCTTAATGCATTCTATGAATAAAGATAAAAGGCCTTGTGTGTGCAAAAGCCCCCCTAACACTTACCTGAGGGTCCCTCTGTCCAGCAATGTCCACGAGTGTCTCAGCTGTCAGATTCTCCCTCCTGATTGGCTGACACACACATAGTTGTATGTATGTATGTATGTATGTATGTATGTATGCATTATATATATAACGCGGGGTATGTGTGTGTATATATATATATATATATATATATATATATATATATATATATTATATATACACACACACACACACACACACACACACACACACACACACATATATATACATACACACACATACCCCGCGGTTCCCCGAAAATAAGACCTACCCCGAAAATAAGCCCTAGTGTGATTTTCTGGGAGGGCTGCAATATAAGCCCTACCCCGAAAATAAGACCTAGCGCGGTATGTGATGTGGGCTGTGTGTGCTGGATGCATTTGGTATAGCACCTTTCGGTGCTCACCTGGCCTCCTGCTGCTCTCCTCCTCTTCAGACAGCTGTGAGCGGGGGATTTTGACCCCCCCCCTCAGTGCTCGGAGCGGGAACAAGAGCTCCAGCGGGCCATGAAAGAGCATAGCGGCGCTCAGCTGATGTCCCGCTGCTTCTCTCCTCTCTTCACAGCCAGCTGTCAGCGGGGGATTTTGACCCCCCCTCAGTGCTCGGAGCGGGAACAAGAGCTCCGGCGGGCCATGAAAGAGCATAGCGGCACTCAGCTGATGTCCCCCTGCTTCTCTCCTCTCTTTACAGCCAGCTATCAGCGGGGGATTTTGACCCCCCCCCCCTCAGTGCTCGGAGCGGGAACAAGAGCTTCGGCGGGCCATGGAAGAGCATAGCAGCGCTCAGCTGATGTCTCGCTGCTTTTCTCTTCTGCCAGCTCTCTTCTGTGGGGGATATCGGACCCCCCTCCATTTGCAGTGCTCTGGCGGGACACGAGTGTGGGGCTATGTGAAGGTGTTTGTCACACATGGATTGCAGAAAGGTACAGTTTTCATTACTGATACTGTAATCCAGACAATCTTGAGTTTTGCATGCACTTTTACTCGGTTCCACTGGCCACTGGGGATTCCTGACAGGCAGGGAGGGAGATTGGGGGAGAAATCAAGCCCTACCCCGAAAATAAGCCCTACTGGGTCTTGTTGCCAAAATTAATATAAGACCCGGGCTTATTTTCGGGGAAACACGAGATATATATATATATATCTCCATCCACATGATTGCTGCACATAACATTTTATTGAAATGATTAATATTAATACATTTAAAAATATAAACAATTTGGGATACTTTGATAAGACACATAAGGTTATTGGTTAATTGCCTAGGTGTAATTCTATATGACTAAGAGGTTGTGTAATTCTATATGACTAAGAGGTTGTGATATATTGTGTTTATATTTCTCTAATGCTGGCCATACACTATCCAAAAAATCGTTTAAACCTTTTTAGAAAAACAAATTTCAACTGTAAGGGCAAAACGATGGTGCCATCATATAATGGCCAATAAATCGTTCAACAGACATAAATGAATACATTCCCAAACTTGTCCTTTGTTTTTGGGCTCAAAAAACGTCTCAACCGATTACCGATTTGTGCCCATTAACTGGAAGAAAAATGAACAAACAGTCTAAATGACCGAAATTTGACCAATATTTTTCATATAGTGTATAACCAGCATTAGACTACCTTTTGGAAGCTTCTCATGAAATGATCTGTTCTGTTAACCATTTCAGTACCAGTGAAGGAATTCAATTATACTAATTAATGATTTATCACATAATTGATTCCAAATGTGTTTGAAAATGTTTAAGTAGACATAGGTATACGTCAAGCTTTAGATGTATTCTGATCTGATGAAGGGTGGAATCTTGTGAGCCTAAAATAGAAATCACGGAATGCTTTGTATATGCTTGAACAATAGGTTCAATAACATTTTGAGGATTTTTCTTTATACAGGGTCAGTGGGACGACCAGAGTGCATTTCACTGCCTTATAACCAAATGTGGCTTTTCCCATATACAGTGAAAATAGTGACGTAGTGGGTAGTACGCCTGCCTAGCAGTAAAAAGGGTCACTAGTTTGAATCCCAACCACAACACTACCTGCCTGGAGTTTGCATGTTCTCCCGGGTAGTCCGGTTTCCTCCCACACTCCAAAGACAAGCTGGTATCTCAATTGGCTGTTGTCTAAAACTGGGCCTAGTATATGAATGCGAGTTAGGGACCTTATATTGTAAGCTCCTCGAGGGTAGGGACTGATGTAAATGTACAAGGTATATGTAAAAGCGCTGCATAAATTGACAACGCTATACAAGTATAGATAGATGTATGAACTTGAGGTGCCCTCAAAAAAAACAACTGACATTAACACTATAGGTGCATTTGTTAAGCGGTGGTATTTTGAGCAAGTGTGAGCAAGGCCTTACTGTACTCAACCAAGTTACTTCAGGTACATAATGAATTGAATATAGTCATTAAAATATTATTTTAAAATAAAGGCAACCATACTAGAGAAAAATGACAGCTGCTCAGCTACAACCAATTAGGGGAGGGATATATGGGAAAGGGAATTCACCAAAGTACTCAACACCAAATACAATAGGCCCCTCACACAGGCTTTCCGATCAGGTCCGCCTGTCACACCCCTGTTAAAATGTCAGATTTATGTGATGAAATGAGACAAAGATAAATAATTTCAGAACTTTTTGCACCTTTAAATGTGACCTATAAACTGTACAACTCAATTGAAAAACAAACGAAAATCCTTTGGGGAGAGTAAAAAATAATAATAATGTTGTTGCATAAAAGTGTGCACACCCTCTTATAACTGGTGATGTAGCGGTGTTCAGAATCAATAAAATCACATTCAAAAATGTATGTTAAATAGGCGTACACACCTGTCACTTAAAGTGCCTCCAATACACCCCAAATAAAGGTTCAGCTGTTCTAGTAGGTCTTTTCTGACATTTTCTTAGTGGCATCCTACAGCATCAGAGGGATCTCCTGGTTAAAAAAGTATCAGTCAGGAGAAGGGTACAAAGAATTTCCAAGGCATTAGGCCTCTTTCACACAGTCGGACCGTTAAGGTCCGCCTATCAGTTTTGTTGGCAGGCCTAAACGGCCGCTCCATGCATCTCTATGGAGCGTCGGATGTCAGCGGAGACATCTGACCTGATCCTCTCCGCTAAAATCAGATGGATGGCGATACGTCGGCATCCGTCCAAGGCAGATCGGATCAGGTGAGATCTGATGAAAAACGGAATGCTGTTAGTTTTCGACCGATTTCTCCATAGGCGACAGCAGCCCTGGACAAGCCCCTCCCTGCTCAGTGAGCAGAGGGACCTGTCATCCGCCAGCTCAGCTGAAAGCAGATCCGTCCCGTGTGCAAGGGGCCTTAGATATACCATTAAACACAGTGAGGTCAGTCATCATCAAGTGGAGAAAATATGGCACAACAGTAACATTACCAAGAACCTCCAAAACTTATGAAAAGACTAGAAGAAAACTGGCCAGGGAGGCTGCCAAGAGGCCTACATCAACATTAAAAGAGCTGCAGGAATATCTGGCAAATACTAGCTGTGTGGTACATGCGACAACATATTCTTCATATGTCTCGGCTATGGGGTAGAGTGGCAAGAATTCTGAAGCCTTTTCTTAGCAAGAAAAACATCCAAGTCTGGCTAAATTTTGCAAAATCACATCTAAAGTTGCCCAACAGCATGTGGGAAAATGTGTTCTGGTCAGATGAAACCAAGCTTGAACTTTTTGGCCATAATTCCAAAAGATATGGCGTACAAACACTGCACACCACCAAAAGAACACCATACCTACAGTGAAGCATGGTGGTGGCAGCATCATGCTTTGGGGCTGTTTTTCTTCAGCTGGAACAGGGGCCTTAATCAAGGTAGGGGGAGTTATGAACAGTTCCAAATATCAGTCAATATTGGCACAAAACCTTGAGGCTTCTGCTAGAAAGCTGGACATGAGCATTACAACGACCCCAAGCATTCATCCAAATCAATAATAGAATGGCTTTACCAGAAAAATAAAGTTTTTGAATGGCCCAGCCAGAGCCCAGACCTGAATCCCATTGAAAATCTGAGGGCTGTGCACAGGAAATGCCCTCGCAATCTGACAGATTTGGAGTGTTTATGCAAAGAAGAATGGGCAAATATTGCCAAGAAAAGACGTGCCATGACTCGTATCCAAAAAGACTGAGTGCTGTAATGAAATCAAAAGTACTTTAAAGTATTAATTTAAGGGTGTGCACACTTATGCAATCATATTATTTTAGTTTATTTTTACTTCACTCCACCTAAAAGATTTCAGTTTGTTGTTCAACAGAGTTGTAGTTTATAGGTCACATTAAAAAAGTGGAAAACGTTCTGAAATGATTTATCTTTGTCTTTTTTTTTTTACATCAGAGCAACCTGACATTTTAACAGGGGTGTGTAGAATTTTAATATCCACTGTAGATGAAACAAATCCTCCTGCAGAAGTTGTACCCGTTTATCTGCAGCCCTCTAATCTCTACAGCCATTAAAAGTACTACATTTATAAAGCTTGACTGAGCATTCAGAAAAAAGGTGGTGGAGGGCAGAAGTCACACTCTGAGGAGCTCAGTGATAAGATCTCTGAGTGCTGATTGGGGGGGGGGGGGGGAGAGAGAAAGAGAGGGACCCCCTTTATACAGGGACAGTGTTGAGGCTATCAGCTGAAGCTACCTTCCTGTCACCTTTTTTTCTCTTGTCAGGAAAACTTGTCAGAAGTGACTCATGCAGATAGAGAAACAAAGCAGACCAACAGAAATGAGTTAGTGCTCTTAAGTGGGACAAGCACACACTATACAGAGATAGGCTTTGTTTTTATATCATGTCTGAGGTTTACAACCACTTTAACCTCCCTGGCGGTCTTCCCGTGTGTGGCACGGGGTGAGATTTTAAAGCTACGATCGGTAACCCCGTGCCACACACGGACTTGCCTCGCTGGATGCAGAAAAAAGTTTACTTACCTTTTCTCTGCGATCCAGCGATGAATCCCTGCAGTACACGGCGGGCGGATGTCCGCCTGATGCTGTGTGTTCCGCCGATTCCCTTCCCTGCGAGCGTCGCGACGTAGGGGGGGGGAACGGCGCCAAATTTAAAAAAGTAAACAAACACTATACATACAGTACACTGTAATCTTATAGATTACAGTACTGTATGTAAAAAATACACACCCCCCATGTCCCTAGTGGTCTGCCCTGTACACTACATGTCCTTTTATATAATAAAAACTGTTCTTTCTGCCTGCAAACTGTAGATTGCCCATAGCAACCAAAAGTGTCCCTTTATGGCAAAAATTGTTTTAGAGCAGCTAAAAAACAGCGATAATAAATCAGAATCACTTGCAGAATTTAGCGATAGCGATTTGTGGGGAAATTCGTCATAAAAAAAAAAAAATAATGACAGCAAAAATTCTGCAACTGAGCAAATTTCAGTGATTTTGATTTGATTACATTATTGAATAATTTTTACTATAATTATATTATTATTTGTTATAATTTTTTATAATTATTTATTATATTATAATTTTTAATAAGAAAAAAAAAAAAAAATCATACCCAGGATGCCTATTAGACTCTTGTTTGGATAGATTTCAGTGAGTTATTCCTAAGAATTACAAGCCTACAGTATAAAACGCCAAATTCCCTTGCAAATAATGGTACCGCTTTCAGCACCTAAAATCTTAAAGAATCATACCGCCAGGGAGGTTAAGGCCTCGTACACACAAGTAAATAGATTTGTTCAAAACGGTCTGTCCGACTGATTTGAACAAATATGTCTGCTGGCATTTTGGTTTGCTCGCGTGTACACACAAGCAAACCAAAATCCCCGCCAGCAGACAGCACGCTGACGTGTCGGTGACGTGGCGGTGACGTTGGCGCCGTCCACGTCACCGCACCAGGAAGTAAAACACTTCGGCGCATGCGTCGAAACCATTCGGCGCATGTGCGAGAAGACATGTCTGCTGGTTAGCGTACTAACCAGCAGACATGTCGGGCGGACGGGTTCCCAGCCGACAGATTTCAAAGCATGCTTTGAAATCTGTCGGGTGGTCAAATCCGCCTGTTTGCCCGTACACATGATCGAATCTGTCTGCTGAAACGGTCTAGCAGACCGTTTCCAGCAGACAGATTTGATCGTGTGTACGAGGCCTAAGATGCAAGTAGTACAGCCGTCAGATCTCTTCCAGAAATCCCAAGAATGCAGGTATCCAGACCCCTTTCCCCTCAGTTTCTGGGGAGGCATTGGAAAGTTTGGGGTGCGAGGACAGGTGCTGGAGCATACCCTAAATATGGGTGAAATGTGCTGCAGAAAGTGAACTTCGCTTTTAACCTACCATTTCCTTCAACTTTACAGGAAGTTTTGTGAGTATTTATTTTTCTTTGCAGATGAGAACTTGAACTGTAGGTTGATGAAGGCAGGTGAACAACATGCTCTGGTACTGAAGGTTCTATTTCTGGTCTGTACAAAGAATTTGTGTAACTGTTTAACCAACACCGATTTTATGGCAGCCTGAGGGATACTGGTAAAATCTCTGTTTTCCACTCATGAATGAATATGGGTCATGTGTGAACCTAATGCTGAGTGCCATGTGACAGGCCAGAAAAACACCTAGTTAGTTACACTGGTCGTTGCTTCATGAAACTTTGGCCCAGGTTCACAAAGGTAAGCGCAAATGTGCGCCAGGCCCACAAACCAACATACGCCTAAAAACTGGCCACCCTACGCCGGCGTAGTGTGGGCGCACTTTTCGTCTGAACGCATGTTGCTGCTCCCATTGATTAGGCATTCAAACATGCAAATGAGGGAAATACAGCAAGTCACGAACGTATGTGCGCCCGACGCATACTACGCGAGGTGCGCGCAAGTTGTAGTCCGGCGTAAAGTCATTCCCCATAGATGAGGCGCAACCCAACAA
Organism: Rana kukunoris; assembly: GCA_029574335.1. Taxonomy (NCBI): domain Eukaryota; kingdom Metazoa; phylum Chordata; class Amphibia; order Anura; family Ranidae; genus Rana; species Rana kukunoris. The sequence continues at coordinate 410,712,095 of CM056051.1, forward strand.
CAGACATGCAAAGGTCTGCACCAGAGAACACAGGCCGGCGTATTGGGTGTATGCTACGTTCACGGAGTACGTGGTGATCCGGCGTAGCTTAGGCATTTGTGCCGGCGTGGTTGTGAGAATGCGCATAAGGATGCCGTTTCACGGCAACGTCACATGTGCAGTTCGTGATACGCTGGGCGTAAAACACTGCACCGTGCTGGGACCATCATTTGCATAGGGTCACGCCCACTTCCACCTACGCCGGCCTGCGCCTTCAAAACCTATGCCGACGCAGCGTTGGGAGCAGTAGCTTGCTGAATGCAGTGCTTGCCTCTCGGCGCTGCGTCGGCGTAGCGTACGCCGTTTCCGCTACGGCGGCGTAATGTGCGCCCACTCTCTGTGAATCTGCGCCTTTATACAGAAGAAGTTAAAATGAGCGAACGGGATTGTGTCCTATTTATATAGAAAATGGAAGATGTTTGAATACACTTTCTGGGCATCTAAATTCATGCTATACTTCTGCTTTGGGATGCCCACAGTGACTTCCAACGGGTTTCTTGAAAGACAGCTAGGTGCAAAAAAGAAGAAAAAATAAATAAATATATATATATATATATATATATATATATATATATATATATATATATATATATATATATATATATATATTAGGGCTGTGCAAATTAACTTTTAATTGATCGATTAATCTTTAATTTTTTTGATCGATTAAAATTCTTTTGATTGGTACTCACCTCTCCGCCGGCTTCTGGGCCTTCAGGGAGTTCCGTCGGAGATCCGGTGACGTCACAGACACCGGCGGGGCTTGCTGTGTCCATCTGAAGGGCTTTGCTGTGCCTTCATATCTGCATGCCGGCGGGACCTTACTATCTGCCACACGCAAGGGCTGTTACACTTCCCTCTATCACTTCCCTCTATCAACCTGGGATTCTACAACCATCCACTGGGAGTTGTGATAGTTCCCTTAACGGGACATCTACATGCCGACGAACTGATGGTAACCCCTCCCCATCTGGATTCAGCAGTGGTATCGTTGTACACATTTTTATACCAGTATCATACTTAGCTACATGTTTCTATGACTGCTTTTGGTACCGTTTGATATTACTCGCACCATTTTTACAGTTTATGTAGCTACATCGATTTTATCTCCAGTGCAATATTTATTTTGTTACCTATTCGAAGACTATAAAAGTTTTAATGCTATTCCCATCGAGCGCTGCCTTTGTGTGTTTTGTATCCTGCTATCCACTTTTCCAGTGGTTGGAGCTGCACTGGGAATCGGCCTGCAAGGAGATCAGCTAAAAGTAGTTGGATCTGTATGTGCGTTACAATTAATCGAAATTAGTCGATTAATCGATTAAAAAAACAAACGATTAATCGAACACAAACATTTTGATCAGTAACAGCCCTAATATATATATATAATTCAGAAAATATAAATTATATTATATATATATCCAGGTTTTATATTCCTTTCTATTCTAGTTTTCTATGAATGCATGCAGACGGTACCCTGCAGAAGCTTATTTTTTGCACACAGCCAACTTCCTCTCAGGAAACCTTTTGAAGTTCACTGTTGGCAAGCCTCGACTTAGAAGAGGGGTGGCAGCTGTAACGTGAGCTGACCACACTTGGGTCAAAACGTAGCCAGTTTAGCAGGGACCAAACAAATATCGATCCATGTATGGCCACTATGGTTAAACAGAAGACAATCTAGTGACAGACTACTGTACAACTGCCCTGATGGAAAAAAACTGCTTGATCAGCACTGCAAGCAAAAGACTGCAGCACTGATCTGTGTGTTTAGACAATGAGGAAGATTCCCCCATCCATCTCGAATGTGTGCATGTGGGAAGTGGGTCCGTTTTTTTCATTCAACCCACTGTTTGAAGGAAATGGCCTAAAGAATGACGCAGAATGCAGCATCGGAGTGTGAAGATGGCCATGGCTGCTTTTGCACCTCTTTTTTTAGTGGCATAATTTGTGCTTTTAAAGTAGTCAGATTTACATCCATTGTTTCAAGCATATCCTAATACTTCCACAGTATACAAATTCACTAATGTCTCATCTGTCTTTGCAAGTAGTGGAAATGTGTCGTTATTACACCAACTTTACCCGCATTTTGTTTTTTTAGAAGTATCATCACTACCCCACAGAAGGCATTGTATATCTTTGCAGACATGCTCAGGTCAGCAAATTTCTGGGGAAATAACTGTAGAGAATTTTCAGGCCAGTCTCCCCAAGAGCACCAAAAAAATGACCTTGTGGGCTTGTAGGTTCTTCAAACAGTCATCTCATGATGTCTATGGGCAGTCTTGGAACTTTATAGGCAACACTGTGTGAGCGCCTAGAAACAGCAGTGGTGTGATAATATATCTTTCTGCTAACTGGCAATGCCGCTACTTCCTCTTAACGAAGAAAGCAGCCTATACATAGACAAAGAAGACTCTTGCCATCTACTGGAGAATTGTTGAATTGATCAGATAGGTGTGAAAGTCAAACTTAACAGCCAACACCAATAGGCACACATCCTGCATGAGGGCAAGGCCCTGTGAAGCCATTGAGTAAGCAGGCTACATAGCACTTATACAAATCTGTTGTCAGCTACTATCATACTATAACCAAACTGAAAGAATAACTAAAAAAGCAAAACGTGTATCAAACAACTGGAACTAAAGTTTGATATTTGGAATGCTAGTGCCAATGTAATAGTATTCAGTTTAGTGTTTTTTTCTTAAGACAATAGAGGGTATTCTGACTGGCGTGTCAGTCACTGTAGTAATCAATGTTGCTAAACAACTGTGGTGAAAGCCTTACAAACATTCGGTTATAGAGGCTGCAAATTAGGAATTGTTGTGAGAGGGCTAGCTGCCTGACTGTCAATACCTCTGATGCAGACCAATAGTTTAGACTCCACATTTATCGGTGTTAGAACTCTTAAAATTAACACTCATGAAAATAAAAGGGTAAAGAAAACAAAAAAAAAAAAAACAGGACATGCCTGTAAAAACAAAACAACACAAAATATATTGGTTTTATGCAACATACTTCGCTTGAGAATAAGCATACAGTAAACATGAACAGTAAAGGCCACTTTCACACAGAGGTGCTTTACAGGCGTTTTTGTGCTAAAAACAGCTCCTGTAAACGGCCTCTTTTGTAGCCCGTGTAAAAGCCTGAGGGCTTTTACATTGGGGCGATGCGCTTGCAGGGCAGGAAAAAAAAGTCCTGCAAGCAGCATCTATGGGGCGGTGCGGGAGAAGTGTATTCACCCCCCCTGTCCATTAAAATGAATGGGCTCCGCTTTAAAAACAGTGCTGAGCGAGCACTTTTAACCCCTTTTGAACCCCTTCTTGGGGGTTAAAAGCACCCTGCTAGCAGTGTAAAAAACGCCACTATAACAACGGTAAAGCACCGCCAACGGACCCGCCACTTTAGTGTGAAAGTGGCCTAAGGAGAGATATTGGATTATTATTTATTTCTTCAATTTGTGTCTTACGAACCACTCAGTGGAACCATCTGTGTCGATGTGGTAGAGGCAGTGAGAGGACACTTACACTTGTGACACGGCGGTAGATCTGCGCAGCATTTTGGCACTCGGAGTAAGGGTATTCAGAAGTGGCCATCTCAAGCATGCACATCCCAAAAGCATACACGTCTACCGATTCATCGTATTTCTCCTCATACATCTCAGGCGCCATGAACTCAGGGGTACCTTAAATTAAAAGAACGGTTCAGAGACTCTAAATTTGCTGATATCGAGCAGGATGCTGGAGGCGCTACTCACCGCGACAGAGTTCGGGGGCGAGTGACCTGTGAGACAGAAAGCGGGGGCAAAGAAAAAAAAAGGAGGAAAGCTTCTTAGTCAGACTGTAAAGAAAACGTGATTAAAAAGTCTTCCATTGCAAGGCCTCGGATTTGGGGGAGGATGGAGTAAATTGGCTGCAAAATATACCAAGGCTAAGTTATGTCCCTCTTGGAAAAAGCTGAATTTATAATTTTCTTCCATTGCCAAGTAAATGGATAGATGCAATGAGCTGTCCTGCCTGTTACCTGCTACTGCATCTATAAAACAGCAATACAAGAAAAAAAAAAAAAAAAAAGAAAAGGCTCATTCTATAACTGCACATACCTGGAAGACGATACTGCCACCTGCTGTTGGGTTGAAGAACTAGTTAGTCAGACTAGCTTGATGCACAAACTTTCCATTCACCTGGATGGGCTGAAGGAAGGGGTTGAAACCTTGCAATGGAAAACTGCCACGAGTCCAGTTAGCACAATTCATGGAAATTCCAATGGTTTTCTGCAAAAGCCCACTCACCAGATACCTTCTCTTCACATACTTACGGTGTGAACTGCAGTACACACTAATGGCCTACTGCAGCCAACATGGTGAGCCATGGCCTACAGGCAGAAAAACACTCAGAAATACAGAGAAGTAGTCAGGATGAGCTGTATGAACCAAGGGTGCTGCTGCTTCCTATGTCTTATAGATGGAAGGGGGCTTTTCTAAAAGCTTTAGGGGGAAAACATTTGAAAGCATGGTTTTCAAACTACCTGGAAAAGAAAATCAGCAGCTGCTCTAAAAATGAAGATCCGCTTTCAAGCAAAAAACACAACCTACACGGAGGACAACTGCGGTAACGTGAGAACCGGGGTGTATACATTCTAACAAAATTGGATAATCTTTTTGATCACCTCATTTATTAAACTGAAGACTGAACCAAGTAAATCCGCTTTAAGCCCAGAACATCTGTGGGAATCGTGGGTTAGTTTGGAAAACCTTCCTTTTTATTTTTTATTAAAAGACATCATGTGTAAATTGTGTTTAGTCCAGACACTACACAAGAGATGTGGAACCTGGCACCCCCTGCTGTTCATGCGTTTCCGTTGAAGCAACGCGCTTTAAACTAGGCAAGATTCTGAGCGGGTTTTAGATAAACGTTACCGAAAACTGGCTCAATTCCCACTGTGACTTGAAGCTGAAAGGGGTTATTACCAGCCCTGCCTTCCACAAAACAAAGCAGACAATGTAAATATGAAAATTAAGTAGAGCAGAACATTAACACCATCAGTCTCTGACTGGTAAACCTATTTGGTGATTACAGAAAAATTGGTAAGGCTGTTCATGGCAGAAGTAAATGGGAGACCCCCCCAAAAAAAAGGCAGTAAAGGGTTTGCACAGACTTACCTATTACACTCTTGGCAAATGATGCCCTCTTTAGCGTGGCCAGGCCCAGGTCTCCGATCTTCACAGACCCTGTGGGGCCAGTAATGAAGATATTGTCACACTTTAAGTCTCGGTGGATGATGGGAGGGGTTCGAGTATGAAGGAATTGAAGTCCTTTGAGAATCTGACGACACCAGCTTCGAAGAACTTTCAGTTTCATCACTTTGAATCTCTTCAGATACCTGAGGTAAAAACAAATATATATAGCAAAACTAAAGTTTGTGAGGGGGAAAAAAACAAAATCATCATCTTCAACAAAATCCAATGTTCTTCCAGCTTTACCTAACTGTACATACCTACTTTGTAAAAGTTACCAAAGTGACCTCCTGAAATAAACCCCTTTCAGCCCCCGTTCACACTGCTGCGTTTTGACATGCAATTTGACATGCCAAAATCGGTGGCATTTGTCGGCAATGGCACGTCCTAATCAGTGCGACGGTGCATCTACAGCGCTGCACCGATTTCAGAAAGTAGTTTCAGTTCTCCCTTTTTCTATTTCGGCACGGCAGAAACCTACATAGATGTATCTGTAATCCCGGCTGAAATCGGACTGCCAGCGGGAGTGAAACGGCTTCACTCCCGCAGCCCAGTGTGAACCTGGGCTCAAGCTTATTTTAAATTTGTTAAATATTTCATTAAAAGGGTTAATTAAATGCAGTAGCTGCCAAGTGCAAATATTAGGAGTAATTGGTCCTCCAGTACTTCTCTTTCAATATAGAATGAGTATCCTTTATGTTGTAGAAATCTGAAAGTGGGAGTGATTGAGTAGTTCAGCAAAGGAAAACTGGGTAGGGCTGAGAACACTCAGTCCACAAAAGGGATGACAAGGGCGATTCTGGCAAACACATTTTTCTGTAGGTCTTTAATCGATAAGTTTGACTTATCAAAAAATAATAAAATGCACATTTGTTTTCTGTGTATTTACAATTTTTTTTGTAAGAGCCTGAAAAGCATTGCACCCGTGCTCAGCAGATGATGAATGCAATGCAGGGCTCCTGTGAATGGTCAGTGTAAGCTGTTTGCTCGTACAGACAGGCAGTTGCACAATGACAGAAAATAAATCAACTACCTAGAGCGCTCAACAGCGCACTAGTAGTTTGAGAACTACAAGGCGTCAGCAAAGGCTGCCGGTAGTAGTCATTCATTCATAGGATTCTGTAAATGAATGACGCGGCCATGTGGCAGAGCACTCCTCAAATAGTGACAGTGGGTGCGGGGTTAAGATTGCCAGCCCGCTGTCCCAGGGAAAGGGATTGCAGAGCTCCTGCAGGAACAGGTTACATATTCCACCCTAAAAACAGGTGGGAGCAATGATATATACTTTTACCCTTTCACAGCCAGAAGTGCCCTCTACCGCCTATCACGGAGGTCCTCTCATCCTCGGACTCAGTTTCCCAGTAGACACTGTGTTCAGTGTTCTGCCAATCACAGACCTTCTTTCATCCTCAGACAAGAGACCGTCCATGATAAGCGGAACACTGAACACAGTGTCTGCTGGGAAAGTCCGAGGATGAGAGGACCTCCGTGATAGGCAGTAGCGGAACACAGTGTCAAATGCCTATCACGGACCAGGAGGAAGCCGCGACTTTTGAAAAATGGACGCCTGAGACCCGACAGGTACACTGTATAAGCCGAGGGGTCTATTTTCAGCCCTAAAAAAAGGGCTGAAAAACTCTGCTTATACTCAAGTATATACGGTATACATGAATACAGGAGATACCATCTTCAGCATAAAAGAATGCCAAGTGTGACGCCAGAGAGGTACACATGCTGCATAATAGCTGAAATTACATGGGTCTCATCTTGTATTTGGGGGTGCTATGAGAGGTAGGGGGTTTTATTAAAAACAGAATATACCGATATATATATATATATATATATATATATATATATATGTATGTTGGCTCAGGCTTTCAGCAGTGCATGGGGAACAGGGAGGTTGAGCCAACTGCCATTGTCAGGCATCTGGCGGATCCCAACATAATTGTCAGGATCCCTGTAAAGCCTGGATTGGCTCTGAAGTCAGCTGACAGTGAGCCAAGCCTGCTGTTGGCCGAATTTGGGTAACAGGATTGCAGAACTAAGTGCACTCCATTGACCCACAGGAGGCGCTTTAGCCATATTTCTCCTTTAAAAGTAAGAGTTAGTCAAAATATGTTTCCATTCTTTTGAATGTATGACATTAATATCAACAAAAATCTTCCAATAAGAGAAACCTGTGCATTTAACAAGTTCAATGCATACCCATCACTTATCTTAGATATATTTGTAATCCCAACCTCAGAAGATTCAGAGCGGTTACCCATGAGACACTATAGTATTGGCACATATATAAAAGGCTATGTAGGGAGGGGTGGAGGAGCTGGGCATGCACCGACAGTAATTACACATGTCCAGAAGAAAAGGGGCAGAGACGGCTCACACACAGGAGCTGACAGGCGGAGGGAGCTGCAAATGATAAATAAACTGACCATGGTTGTCAGGGACTCAGTAGCCATGATTACTGTGGTCAGTACACAGAGGGGGACACAGAAACTGGCAGGATCAGCCAGTTTTTTTTTGTTTTTTTTTACAGTTTAGAGAAAGGCAGATTAGACAGCACAAGTACTGTGCTGTTTAACCTGCTATAAAAGGGAACAGAATTTTATTTTAGGGTTAGAACCACTTTAACGCAAAGTGTGTTAATAAGCACAGACCTGGAGCCAACTTGAAGACCACAGGGCTTGAGTGGGAACTAAAAGGTGGCCTACCTGCTATTTTCACCTGCTCTTGTGACAGATATCCTTTTAAATACAAGGAGCAGAAAAAAAAATATTAGAACTGGTGGCTGAGTTGGGTTTTATTTTAAACTTTGAGCTATTTTGCAGAGATGAGAACATAAAAGTGTATAATATAACAAGTGGGTGCATGGCATCAGCTGGCATGCAGACATCAGACAATGAGACAATCGGGTGAAGTCACTGGGATGCCTACCAAGAAATCACATTTAGCCCTGGTTCACACTGGGCTGCGGGAGTAAAATCGCGCGATTTCACTACCTCTGGCAGTCCCGATTTCGGCGCGAATTAGGAGACATCTGTGCAGGTTTCTGCACAGATGTCAATGTAAATCGCATCCTGAAATCGCAAAAAGTAGTACAGGAACTACTTTTTGTAATTGGTGCAGCGCCACAGATGCGGCGTCGCACCGATTAGGACGGTGTCATTGCCGGAAATTGCCGCCGATTTGAGATGCGATTTCACATGTGAAATCGCATCTCAAATTGAACTAAATCGTACCCAGTGTGAACCTGGGCTTAGTGCAATTTGTTGGCAAGCCCGTCAGCCAAATTGTGGCCGCTACTGCTTCAAAGCTAGCTGAATGCACAGCATAAAGCAACTTTTCATGAGGACCCACAGCTGGTGAGAATTGAGCGCTAACTACCCCAGGTCATTTTGGCACTAAACCACAAAACATAGAAAGAGCACTGAAAATGGACATTCATATTAATAACTGCTTTGTAATATCTGCCGAGGAAGCTCCAATACTCAGAATGGACAGCTGAAAACAGAGATTGAGAAATGTCCATATGTTCCAAGTAAAACCAAATCTATTAATAGACACAGATTCTATTATAGTACAATGAGCTATGCTTTTGTATGGGTACTAACTCAACTAACTATTCTGACACAATTGTACCAAATTTTGGTATTAATAAAAAGTGCCATAGACTAGTCAATAAACTGATCCTGACTAGTCTGTGAAGATAAACGTTGTTGTCCTTTAAGTGAAATAGTTTAAGCTTATTTTCCTTTCTGGATAAAAATTGTAGAACAGTTGACCACTGTAAGCACCCATCAGTGTTAAATGGTTTGTCTCAACCCTATAACTGCCATCTTTGCTGGACAGAACGGGCTGTTAAAGCGGAGTTCCACCCAAAAAGGGAACTTCCTCTTAATCCCCTCCCCCTTACATGCCACATTTGGAATGTAATTTTTTTTTTTTGGGGGGGGGGGAAAGAGTCCCACTTCCTGCTTCTGCCGAGGGGCTGGTAAGGCGATTAGGCCTAATCGCCTTACTGCAGCCCCTCCCTTTGGCGATCGTCTAGGACACTGACAGGTTCTAGACGATCGCCTGTCCAATCAGCGTCGGGGCGTGCCGCTCGCGCATGCGCAGTGGGTGCCCGGCCGTGAAGCCGAAGGCTGTCACGGCTGGGTGCCCAGTCGAAATGAAGACGCCGGGGAGAAGGGGGAGAGGAGCGGAGCCCCGGTCGGCGCGTCGCTGGAACGTGGAGAAGGTAAGTGTCTGTTTATTAAAAGCCAGCAGCTACACTTTTTAAACATTACATTTGGGTGGAACACCCCTTTAAGGTTGAAGAACAGACTTGATGGATCACCAGATAAGAAAGTTACAGTTACTAATTTATTCAGGGAAGCCTACCCCACACCCACTTAACAACTGTCAATGAGCCATCATCAAATCATTCTCTTCAGCCATTATTTTGCACCCCCCCCCCCCCCCCCCCCCCCCCCCCCCTAGAATGTAAGCTCTACGAGCAGGACCCTCCTCCTTCTGTATTGAATTGTACTGTAATTGTGCCGTCTCCCCTCTACATTGTAAAGTGCTGCGTAAACTGTTGGCGCAATATAAAATCGTGTTTAACCACTTGCTTACTGGGCACATAAACCCCCTTCGTGCCCAGGCGAAATTCCAGCTTCCGGCACTACGGCGCTTTAACTGACATTTGCGTGGTCGTGCGACGTGGCTTCCAAACAAAATTTACGTCCTTTTTTCCCCACAAATAGAGCTTTCTTTGGGTGGTATTTGATCATCTCTGTGGTTTTGTATTTTGAAAAAAACAATAATTTTATATTTTAAATATCACAATTTTTTTTCCTCAGTCTAGGCCGATACGTATTCTTCTACGTATTTTTGTTAAAAAAAAAAATCTCAATAAGCGACTGGTTTGCGCAAAAGTTATAGTGCCTACAAAATAGGGACAGAATTTTATTTTATTTTTTATTACTATTTTTTTTTTAACTAGTAATGGCGGCGATCTGCGATTTTTATTGGGACTGCGACATTACGGTGGACACATCCGACACTTTTTACACATTTTTGGGACCATTCACATTTATACAGTGACCAGTGCTATAAATATGCACTGATAACCCCTTTAATGCCAGTCTATTTATACAGTTAACACTAGGGGGCGAGAAAGGGGTTAAATGTGTACCCTGCATAGTGTTTCTAACTCTGGGGGAAGGGGACTGACTGGGGGAGGTGACCGATCTGTGTCCCCATGTACAAGGGACACAGCATCGGTCTTCTCTCCCTGACAGGACGTGGATCTGTGTGTTTACACACACAGATCCACGTCCTTGCCTGTGTATCCGCCGATCGTGGCCGCCAGGCATGTGCATCGGCACCTTAGTGACCGGAGGACGTCCATAGACGTCCTGCCAGCAATTGAGAGCCACTTTGGTTACAGTGGTTGCCGATTGAAAAGGAAAGGTAATTTTTAATAACATTCAACTACAATATGACTTGTATCGTAATTGTACAAGCAATATTATTTTTTTCTTTCTATATTTCAATTCATGTGTAGCCATTCCGATTTGTCTGAACTTCTGTCGATCAGCATCTGCAGCTATTGATTTGTGTATTCTGACAGCAGGGAGTCCCAATGTGAGAATCCAATGTCCTGGTGTGGGGGATTCCACCATCAACATTGTTTGCGTGGATGCAGGATTCTAATCCATGGTCAGCTTAAAGCGGTTGTATACCCAAAAAAAAAAAAAAAAAACCTGTAAGGCAAAAGGCATGAGGCTTTGCTGGCGCTTTGCCATAAAACTTCTATGGAGGCTTTGAAGCACCATTGAAGCTACCTGGGTTTATAATTTTTGAAGCGAGGAAAAGCAAAGGCAAATGTTAACAGGACTGTAAAATAACCATTTTATTGGCAGCGTTCAGAGTGCTTTAACAAAGCCTGGCCAAAGCCTTGTTTTGAAGCAAGTGGAAACTAGCCGTTAATGTGCGTTAAAGCCAAAGCAAGTGTAAAAGAACCCTTTAAGTATACTTTGACTCTCCAGAAACTTTACACTTACCCAGACCTGCCAGCAGAGGGAGCCTGTTGGCAACTTAGCACATGGTTAAGAGATGATGGACGAGCTGACAATGAGAAAGCTTATTGTCCCAAATTCTCAGCATTCCTTCCCAGTGTGCAGACCTCAAATGCACAAAAGCACAAGCTGAAACCCACCCACTTCCTTCCAAACTTCCTGCTGCCCCAGACTGACACCCCTAAGGAAGAAATTGGATATTGCCGCACAGAACCCCGCTCAGGAATTTATTTAACGTTTCATGTGTTTTAGGCAAGGCAGAGGAATTTATGAACTTTAAGACAAAGGCAGGGGGCAAAAGTGTAAAAGCAGATTCACTAAAGATCATCTGATAATTCCTTGCAGATTTTCACATGCACAGAGTTTGTGAAGATTATGTTGAGCCAACACAATTACATACAGCACAAATCTGTCCCAGATTTCAAGAGAATAATCACATCCCCAAACAATGTAACCAGCCCGTCAAAGAGTGGAAATTTCCTCTGTCTGGAAACTGCTTTCAACAGCATGCAAACATCAAAAAAAGGATTAGGATGTAACACGGTCCTAAATTCCAGCCCTTCCATCAGTCCTAACAATTGTACA
>CM056051.1:410729010-410857005 GCA_029574335.1 Rana kukunoris
GGTGTTAATGGAAGAAAGTGTAAACTGCAGAACTTGAAAACTTACGTTTTTAGTGTGCCTGAGGTCATCAGCTCAGTCACCAACACTATGCACTTCTTGCCCTTTAGCGTAGACTCCCAAGAATCATAGAAACGGACAATGTTGGGGTGCTGAAGCCCCTTGAGCATGCCGGCTTCCTCTTTGAACCTCTGGCGTTCCGACTTGGACAGTTTGCGATCCTGTAGAAAGGAAATAAGCATATGTTTATTTCACTGAAAACATCAAAATAGACGCAGCTGTGACATAATCAACGTGTTTTCCTCCATAAGCGCTCACACCAGCTGAAGAGCACCCTTACAAGCAGAAGCTGAATCCTCACGTTTGATCTGCATTGGTGCCACTAGGTTTTAGTTAGGGGTCTTAGAGTAAGAGGGTCTGAATACAAATGCATGGCACACTTGAGATATTAGTAAAAAAAAAAAAATTAAGACCATTTATCATCCACTTCTAAATTATGTGCCACTTTGTGTCAGTCTATCAAACAAAATCTGAATAAAATTATATTTACGGTACATTTTTTCTATGCAACCCTGTGCATATACATCACTAAGAAGAACTTTCCAAATATTTAGCAAACACTTCAGTCATGCTCTCATAGATGCAATGATGTCACTTCTCACAATCATCCAAGTCCATTACATGTTATTCTGGCTATGTTAGAGGTTAGACAAAAATAGAAGCCATTATGAATTCTAATGCAAAATGACCAAGCTGCTAGTCATCACCATAAACACTGAAGAAGCACTTTCATGAAGATAAGAATTAGCAGAGAGCTTCGTTAGTGCAAGACTGAACCTGCAGAGCATTTCATATTGACTTTTTTTTCTCAAGCTAAATATTTCAACTGAACTTTGACAGAAGGGGCCAAACTTACTCACGCAATTGGGTTATCACATTTAAAATAAAAAAGTGGCCAGAAAGCCAAAAAAAATACACATAAAGCAGAAAACCCGCACAACAAGATGTTCAGTATACCACATCAAGGGCACATCTGTCCACTACTTCGAGGGAGTAATGACTCCATAAAGAGAAACATCCATGTTGATGGATGAATAAAGATTGGATCCTCCCTCCACTCCAATCACCATTTAGAACATAAAATAATTCAAAACCAATTGGTACAAAGAACAATGCTTACATAGCGATTTGCAATCTTTGCTACGTAAAACGCACAGAGCCGTTCGGCGTATTTCCTTACTCTTCATTCTGGGAATTGAGAGGGGACTTGCTTCCAGGAAGAGCGGAATGCTATGCATTATATCTCATTTCTGTCAGCTGCATTTAACATGGACACAAGAAAACAAGGGTCCATAAACTTTATCTACATTCAGATCAAAATGAGCGGCAAAGTGGCTTACAGCTTGGAGTATTGTGGTCCACATCTTGGTAAGGACACTACAGCATTGAGTTTGCAATGTTCTGCCAGTGCTTGCACGAATTCTCCTACAGGTATCCCAGTATCCTACAGCACTCTATACTTGATGGGTTAATTGTATACGGTCTAAATTGGCCCCAATAAGTGTGTATAAACTGACTATGGATATCCTGCTGTCCACTTCCATGCCAAGTGATGGTTAAGCGTCACGAAGGCAAACTATCTTGTAAAAAAAAATATTCAAAGAAAACCATGACATGGTGCCCAGAGAGCTAGACCATAGAATCAGAGAGTCGGATAGAAATGAACGAATGTATAAAAACAAACATAATGCCCTGAACACCAGATACAGGCGGTCCCCAACTTACAAACAGTCCCACCCCTACTGAAGCATCCCCCCCCCCCCCCTCCAAAAAAATGACAAGCCAAATGTGGCATGTAAGGGGATGAGGAGAGTTTAAAGAGGAAGTTCCACTTTCGGGTTGAACTCCACTTTAAGAACAAGCCTACAGTGCGTCCCTATCATGTTTGTAACCCGGGGACCGCCTGTACCAAGGAGACAATGAAAGTGAATGCACGGTTACACAATTACCCTGCTGCCCCTGAGCAGAGCATATATTTTGTTCAGAGATTTCACAAGCTTTGTACAAATGTTTAGGCACATTCCTGGGTGGGAAAGGAGAAAAGAGCAGTTTTGGCTAGGCAATGTTCTGTGACGTGTCTCCGAAGATTGCAGGGAGGGGAGAGAGGTGATCTTTCTTCCAGGCGCCAGGGAAGGAAGTGGGAGCTGGATGCCTGTCAAAACAGGGTACCCTTCTCCCCACAGAAAAAAATGACATGCTAAGTGTGGCATGTCAGGGGGTCACCAGCGCTTAAAGCGGACGTTCATTTTTGGGTGGTTTTTCACTTAAAATAGTTTGTACCAAGCTGTATTTCTTGAATGCAAGGCTTCCTCTGTTTGGGTGAGGTAGAGATCGATCATCTGCCCAACTCTCCAACTAGCCAGAGGAACTAGCCTCAATTCAGTGATGAAAAACAAGGCTTATGGTGCACCCAACATCAATTACTTGTGAGAAGCCCAGTTGGGGTTCCCAGATATTAGCTGTTGAAAGCAATAGCAGGCTGCCAGCTTCCACAGATTATTGCAGTCACTTGCATGTAATCATTCATTTGGCGATCACATGCAAGTGATCAGCCCTGGACAGTCTGCGCCCAGAATCAATTGCTCACATGTGAATGCACCCTTACTGTAAAGGGCTGAGCACTCAATGTTATTCCATGCGCAGGACAGACGCCCCCATTGCACTGGCAGAACACAGGGCTGTATGCTCAAGGACATTGGTTTGTGAAAAGTCACAAGAAACCTGGCGTTAAACTTTATGTTAATTCAGTGTCCAAAAAGACAGGCTTGGGGGGGTTAGTCAGAGAAATTTGCAAAGCTGCAAGCACTGAAAGTCATATGACCATATGCTTATGCAGTGTGGCAGATGTGTGCAAGATCACAGTGGCCAAAGAATTCGAAATATATATTGAAAGGCAAATATGAAATTAGCCGACTACACTAGAAGAATAATTTCTATACGGTATATGACTTAAAGCGGAGTTCCAACCACAATTAGAGTTTTCTAAATGTATGTCCTTTCATCATGCGTTTTTATCATATAAATCCGGTCACTTACTATTCTACAATCCGCCGCCGCTCTGCATAGTTATTCAAAAAACATAGTTTATAAAACTAGGTCCACACACGGTTGTCATTTTGCTTGTGGGCATTGTGAAGCCCACAAGCACTTACTTCCTGGAAGTCTTGGGTGGGGAGTGATAATTGGGCAGCGCACTGCATCCTGGGAAGTGATGACACGCATTTCCCAGGAGCATTAGAGGGAGATGATGTCAGAATACTAGGCGATTCCAAGGGCAGATTTTGTGGGACCGCATAGCAACGGGCATTTCCACATGTTTTTTTTTTTTTTCTTTTTTTCTTTTTTAGGTCTAATGAGCACAATAATGAAAAAAAAAATTTTGGGATGGAAACTCCACTTTAAGTGGTGTCCAGAATAATGAAAAAAAAATCTCCTTGAAGGAGAAGAGACGAGGATCAAAATTCTTTCCTATTTAAAAATAGAGTTGTTTTTAATATATATATTGCCAGGCTTCTTGCTCCTCCTCGCTATCAACTGTCAATAATGCCATAAAGTCGCATACCTAGCAGAATGTGTAGCTCGACATGGATGTATATATATTTAGGGCCGAAGCAACTAATCGATCATGAAATTAATCGATTACCATTTTCATAATCGATTAATCGGCCAGTAACATAATGGGGTTAAAAAAGCTAAAATTAGCCCTTTACAGTAAAAAAAAAAAAAAGAGCAAATCTATGGGACACGTTCACATACATGATTTTTTCAGATGCTGCATATTTGGAAAGGGCTTGCCCTTTCCAAATATGCAGCAGCTGAAAAAATCATTTTTTTAAAATCATTTATTTTTTTAAACGCAAAACTGCTATTTTTTTTTTTAATCAATATACTTCAATGGAGATGCTGCAGAAAAGCATGTCATGTGTTTTTGCGGCAATTTGTGTTTTTTAATCTGCCGAACAAGAAAGCGGGCCAAAAATATATATATAAAAATGCAAATTGCAGAAAAATTATATATTTTTTAAAGTTATTGACCGATTAATCAAAATAAAATGGCCAACTAATCAATTATGAAAATAATCGTTACTTGCAGTTATATATATATATATATACACACACACACACACACATATACACATTATATATATATATATATATATATATATATATATATATATATATATATATATATATATATATATATATATATATACACATATACACACATATACACACACACACACACACACACACACATTTACATTTCTAAAAGAACTGTATAAATTTTGCCAGTTTCTTCTACTGCCTCAATTACAAAAAAAATTGGGACGCTGTGTAAAATCTACATAAAAACAGAATGCAATGATTTGCAAAATTATAAAGTTTTAAAATAAAATATGTAAAAAAAGACAGCAGAGACCAGCTTTACAAAAAATATTAATTCAAACAGAGCATAAAGCTGGGTACACACCAAGTTTTATTTTTTTATTTCAACCCAGCACATCCAACGTTCGTACGACTATTGCCCCCCACTAAGCCATTGTGTTTTGAAGGGGACTGCCCCCTCCCCCACCAGAGCACACAGATCTGCTGATCGGATACTGTTTTTTCAGCATGCTTTTTCAGAAACTGGTTGGGAGAGCAACTTCTGTTGGAAAAGGAGCTGTACACAACGGCCGATGGTTCCTGGTAGGGTTGTCCCGATACCACTTTTTTAGGACTGAGTACAAGTACCGATACTTTTTTTCATGTACTTGCCGATACCGAATACCGATACTTTTTTTAAATGTCATGTGACAGTTTTCAAACCACAATACAGACTAAGGATATTTTCTTTAGAATTATGAAGAACTCTAACTCAAGACATTATAAAAGAATAAAAATGAGTAAAAATGAATAAAAAAAATTTATTTTCTTGTCACGCAGTAGTAAAAAAACTCAAAGAATTTTCACAGAACATGTTGATAAATACAAAAAAAGTATTCTATTTAGGTATCGGGAGCATTTGCGTGAGTACAAGTACTCCCGCAAATACTCGGTATCGGTCCCGATACCGATACTAGTATCGGTATCTGGACAACCCTAGTTCCTGGCAAACTGAAAAACCCAGTAGAGCTGCACAATTCTGGCTAAAAGGAGAATCAAAATTTTTTTTCCTAGAATAAAAATCACAAGTCTCACAGCGTAACATCATCTTTCACATTATACAAAAAAATTGGGCTAACTTTACTATTTTTTTTATTATTATTCATTTATTAAAGTGTATTTTTTCCCCCAAAAATTGCATTTGATAGACCACTGTGCAAATACAGTGCGACACAAAATATTGCAACAATCACCATTTTATTCCCTAGGGTCTCTACTAAAAAAAAGTGATATGTTTGGGGGTTCCAAATAATTTTCCAGCAAAAAAAATACAGATTTTAACTTTGTAAGAAACAAGTGTCAGAAAAAGTTTTCGTTTTTAAACCGGTAAAACCTCGCCCATCTACACACAAGTTCATTCCTTTGATCCAAGAATCAAAAG
This sequence comes from Rana kukunoris, assembly GCA_029574335.1. Lineage (NCBI taxonomy): Eukaryota > Metazoa > Chordata > Amphibia > Anura > Ranidae > Rana > Rana kukunoris. The sequence continues at coordinate 410,734,595 of CM056051.1, forward strand.
TTACAATGTTTCTAGTAATCTAGACAATGTTGTGAAAAACTGAACAGGCTGCCCTTTTATTTTCTTCTGGGGTCCCTCGGCGGCTGTCTGGGCTCCTCCTCGCAAAAGCTTTCCCTCTTCATGCGAGGGCGCTCGCACGGGAGGAAAGCTTTTGCGAGCGCGCTCCCGTGATACAGCGGCGGCCATAGCCGCCGACTGTATCACTCGGCTCCGCCCCCCGGCGAGCCGCGTCATCCGCTCTGATTGACAGCAGCGCTAGCCAATGGCTGCGCTGCTATCAATCCGCCCAGCCTAGCCAATCAACGGCCAGGCTGGGAACCGAAGAGGACGACATGGACGCGCCCGGGAGATTCGAACGGTCAGGTAAGTACAACGGGGGCTCGGGGGGGGGCCGGTGCTGTGAGAGTTTTTTTTACCTTAATGCATAGGATGCATTAAGGTAAAAAAACTTGTACCTTTACAACCCCTTTAACCGTGCAGGTTAAGGAGATATTTCTTGGACCTATAGTTGAGCCTTAATCTAGGCTTACCTTTAGGTTAAAGTGGTCTGTAAGGGTTTACAACCACTTTAATGAAGAAAATTCTGAGATTGTAAAGGCTCGTACACACGGTAGGACATCCAACAAAATTTCCCTTGGATTTTTGTCCCAATTGATTTGTCCGGTCACACCCATAGCATACACACAGTCAGACTTTTCTGCAAACTTTTCTAAAACTTTCCCATCATCACATGGTTTTTCTGCTCTTTACTGCCACCCTTTGGTTAACTTCTGCTATTGTTGGTTGATTTTAACATTGGTTCCGAGCATGCGCATTTGTACTTTGTTGCCGGAAAGTTGGTCCGTTCGCAGACCCAACTTTTTGTCCGATGAAACCCCAAAAAGTTGGTCTGATGGAACGTACACACGATCAGACAAATTTGAAAAGTTGCAGATTTTGAAGTTGGTTGGCCAAAAGTTTGACCGTGTGTACAGGGCTTAAGGGGGGTTGAATCAAGATCACTATTTTTTTAATGCTTAATCTTGCAGCTCTAGTATCCAGCATGAGCCAGAATCTTGGGTAGAACTTATGCAACTTTTTTTTTCGTTTTAGTTCAGCGTCCCACTGAATATTGCCCCCCAAAACATGTACTTTTTTTTGGGGGGGGGGGGCCTAAAAGCGACAACGCCCCGATGTGAATGATCATATGTGGAAACACTTCAAATCACTCAGGCGTGAATGGGAGCTAAGAAATTAGGCACATACATCTCCAAACTTCGGGCTCCAAAAAGTCACCTGTAATTTTATAGACAGATTATCAGGATTTATACAGTTCCATCTGTAGACATTAGCCTGCTGACTTCATGCTGCTAAAGAACTAAAGCCAGAAAGCAACTGCTGGGACTTTCTTCAACAACTGGAGGGTCACAGGATGCTCACAGCTGAATCTTTGCCTGTCCACGAACTGGACACGAGGCCTGTGTTTACACAGGATTAGATAGACGTGTTGAATGGCAGAGTAGCTATTTCTGACTGAGAATATCAGCCCAGTCCAAGCAGCTCTGTCATTACTATAAGCTGATATTCAACCACCTAACCAGTAACGCGTGGTTTAATACAGCTTATTCCTGCCTGGTACTGTATTTAAAAACACCACAGTCCCAAACCGGCTGGTCCTGTACAAAAAAAAAGCAGCTGAGCACACTGCACCACAAATAACTGGCTCAGACATTGTCAAAATTGAGGGAAGAATGGTTGATTACAGTAAATTAATGTCATTCACATAATGCAAACGATCCTCACCCGTGGACTCCACCTGGTTTTCTGGGGATCAGTACAAAATGACACCAATTATCACAATGCATCAAACTTAGGATATTTAAAGTCTATGAACAAAAAAATTAGTTTAGGACAGCGTAGGTAATGGTTAACCCTTTCCCCAACAGTACACACATAACTGGCCTTACGAAAGTGGGGCCGCATATATGGGGTATCTGCCAGTGTGCTGGGAGCACACACCCACAGCGCTGAGACAGGACTTTTACTGGCAGCCCCGGGGTCCCATACTAACTATAAGGACCCGGGATTGCTGCGATAGCCTTCACAGTGATCGGTCACTGTGCAGGCCACCCCTGTGTTTTCTATCCCTCTAAATGGAGAAAGATACATTGCATCCTTGCAAAGGGAGAAAAAGGCAAACAAAATAGTGTGTAGAAAGAAAAAATGGCTACATCAGTTTCTGATCTAGGTCAGTGTTTGAGTTAAAGGATCACTAAAGGAAAATATTTTTTTAGCTTCCTTTACCTTACTACAGTACTGATTTCATGTCCTTATTGATCGTTTTTGCTTTGAAGTTGCTGTAATCCTGCTCTGTTCTCCACACTTTCTGCTTGTCTGTTTCCTATAACCACAGTGCTGGGAGCTTTCTCACGGTGGTCTAAGCTGTCATTACTGTGTGTCTAAAACTTCCCAGAACCAATCAAATTCATTTTAAAAACAAAAAACACTGCCCTGGATTTGTTTGTTTTTGTTTTATGTGTCTATTTCTACTTCACAGAAACATGAAGCCAGTTCAAAAGTGAAACTAACCTGCAGGCACATTATATGATTGATTTTTATCTATTTGTAATCATTTTAAAAAGGAATTAGTTAACTTTTATGTCTCTATACCCTGTAAACAGTCATTTCAGCAAACATTTTTTTGCCTTTAGTGACCCTTTAATATACACAGGTCATGTCAGTAGATATTGGGCAGGATTAAAAATAAAAATGGAAATTAGTATCAGTGTGTTTTAGATTAAATACAGAAAAAAAAAAAAAAAGGAAAATGTACACCATTGTTTCTGGTCTGTACTACGGGTACTAACAACATCATACACATGTGGTATCGCTGCAACCGTCAGGAGCAGTATTTATTTTGGGATGTTCTTTGGTGGAAGGTCATGGTAGAAGCAAGAAATATACTGCTAAGCTTTTTGAAAACTTTTTTTTTTTTACTATTTTCGATGGTTATTGCAATTTTGACCAGTAATATCTGGGTGCGCCCAGGCATTTGATGTACACAAAGTGTATTAATATCCTTTGTGGCTGAAAAAAGAAATACATTTTTATGTCAGGAGTTCAGCTTTAAACTCTGTTATATGGATCAAAGCAGGGACAAATGTATGTCCAGATCCTGGTGCCATTTACCTTATTAGGACGTACAAGCAGATGACGCTATTGTAGAAGGAAGGAGTTTTAAAATATTAGTATAGTATAGTACCATAGGGCAACTAAACCAGACATTCAAGTTTGGCTGCCAAGAAGATACTCTTACTATACACAGAAGGAAATTGAGTGAAATGATGTGTCATGCTCACCGATATCCACTAGCAACTGGTATTACAATATGCCCTCCAAAGCATAGTACAAAGTTTCCCGCAGAGCGGCATACCCATAGTAGCTGTACTGTAAAATGACAGTTCTCGCATACTAGGGCTGGGCAAAAAATCGTTTTGAATCGAGTTGGGAGGTCAAATCAATTCAGATTTTGACCAAATCTATATTTTTTTTCCCCATAGGACTGGCGCTTTGCGGACTAGGTCTCGCCTGAATCCTGGGAAAAAGCGGCAGACTAGGCCAAAGCCTCGCCTAAAAACCCCTGCCCGCAGCTTCTAAGGCTGCATTCACACCTAGGCGTTTTGTCGCCCTACACCCGACACTGTAGCAGCCTGAAATACCCTGGAGGGGTGAATTTACATTGTTGGCTATGGAGATGGTTCACATCTCTACGCCGAAGCGCCGTACACCTGAAGCTCAAAACAAGTCCCGGACCCTTTTTTTCAGGCGTCTTGGGTGTTCGGCATTACCGACAATGCCAAAATCACCCCTCCAGCGAAAAACAAGGAGCGACTTGTGGCCGCAAATCGCGGGGACAAAACGCCGATTTCATGTCACCGCGAACCGCCGCATACCGCCTACGCCTAGGTGTGAATGCAGCCTTAGGACCAGCTCGGTGTCCATGAGGGGAAAAAAAAAACACTAGATTAGAATTGTAAATAGAGTTAAAAAAAAGTTTTTTTTGGGGGGGGCCATAATCGCCCAGCTCTATCGCATACAGTGTGAATGCCTTCCTAAATAAATCACATGCATTGTTGCTAGTACTCTTTCCCGTCATTCCCTAATGTTTGCCCCCTAATCCCTTTATGTTTTTGCTGACCTCTGAGGTAGACAACTACAGTAAAAAACTATACAGAGAAATGATAAAACTTAGAAGATCTACACTCCAATATGCAAGATAAAAAAAAAAAAAAAAAAAAAACAGACAACGCTGAATTCTCACGATTCCTTTTACAGTGTGTAGCTTGGGCCAGCAGGAGGATAAAGCTCCTCTAACAGGCCAGTGGACTAAAGCCAAGGCACGTGTATAATACAGCTCTGCCGGACATCCTGAGTTACACAAACCTGCAGAAGAAGCGAGAAGCACAAATACATCAGGGAACTTTGTGAAGGAGAAAGTGATTATTACACATATATGACCAATTTATGCACAGCATGGCATATCTCGTATAGAATTTTAGTGATTTTACCCCTTGCCTACCAAGGGTACGCCAGGGGATGGAGCTGCTGCAGCTGGTTATTTTAAACTAGTGTGGAATTTCTAGCCTTCTTGGCAGGCTTGACTGCAAAAGTCTCTGCACCAAGCGAGACAGTGGAGTAGATTTACTAAAACTGGTGCAGCTATGTATGGTAGCCAATCAGTTTCGAACTTCAGCTTGTTCAATTAAAGGAGTTGTAAAGGAAAAACTTTTTTTTGCTGAAATTTTAGTTTACAGGGTATAGAGACATAATAGTTAACATCATTCCTTTTAAAAATGATTAAAAATAGATAAAAATCAATCATATAATGTACCTGCAGTTTCAGTTTCATTTTTGCATGCTTTTTCATGCTTCTGTGATGTACAGAGACACAGAGCCAATAGAGGGCAGTGATGGTTTTTAAAACAAAAGGGATTGGTTCCGAGGGGTTTTGGATGTTTTAATCACACCTCCTTGATTAGTGACCACAGAGAGAAAGCTCCCATGACTTTTTTCATCAGGAAACAGACAACCAGGAAGTGTCCAGAACAGAGAAGGATTACAGCAACATCATAGCAAAAACGAACAATGAGGACATGAAAACAGGACTGCAGTAAGGTAACGGAAGCTATTTAGCTAAAAAAAATAAAAATTCCTTTAGTGACCCTTTAAGCTTTGGCAATAAAACCTGGAACCAAATGGTTTCTATGCAGAGCTGCTCCAGATTTTGCACTTTCCAGTTTTAGTAAATAACCCGTGGGTCTTACAAGCTGTAAGGCCTGTCAGTCCATGTCCCTTATTTAGTTATTGTCTGACTTGTACATAATTTAAGAAAAGGAGGGGGAGGAAGCAGAATATAATTCCTCAGACAGAGCTCCTCTCAGGAAGATAAGCAATTGCCTGCCATCTCTAAGCTGAAAGAAACCTTCTGGTGGGCAAGGTATTCTCTTGTTTAAACCTGGAACCACCCTGTCTGCTGCGCTCAAAGTCCCCAGTACAGAATATCTTCCCAAGTCCAAGAAACTCTTTTTCTAGCTCATCCACAAGTACAAGCTTGTTCTGTACAGGAACTGGCCATGGAAGAAAAATGAAGCGTACCCAAGGAGATAATGGGGGGGGTCTCTGATGTGTGAAGACAAAGAATGTGAGCAACCCAAATATCCTCATCATGACCCTCTAAACAGCGTGCGCTGCCTGCCCCCTCCTCCTATTTACCTGTTCCTCCATGAGGATGATCCTCAGAGGAGTACTCACAACCTTGATCGATGTGGAAACTCTTGCTGTGGAGCTAAAGGGGTGCAGCCATCCCAAAGACTGAAGGCTGCCGAATAATCTGGTGAACACGGACTTGGAGATTTATGCCACAATCAAGAGCCCTGTAGGTGTTGTAGTGTGCCTGGCTGTAGAAGAGCATGTCCTCAGAATGAAATTAAATGCAAAGCCAGGGGGTGGCTGTGTACCTCCTACAGAGTGCAGCACTATGTACACAGAACAGGCCACTAGATACCCAAATGTGTCGCAAGGTCTGCACCAATCCCCTTACCATGCAGAAAGTGGTGCATGCTATGCTTATGGCCATGACCAACTATTTAAAACTGTCAGTCCCCTGTGACACACTGCTCCTGGCCCTGTACCCAAGGCAGTAGTAGTGTCTAGGGAGACCTCCCGAGAGCTGCTGATTGACAGGCAGCAGCTCTCTGCTCAGGGAGCTGAAAGAACCGCTCGGTTCTCGGTGCAGAGGGGGCGGGGGAAAGATTTAGCATCGGACAAATGTGGCATCCATCTAGGCAAGTATAATTATGGGAGGGGGAAAAAAAATCTCATTGAGTGACAATGCCACATTATAAGGGCTGGACAAGTGAGTCAGAGCATCTCCAAAACTGACTCTTGTGGGAGGTTCTCAGTCTGCAGTGGTCAGGACCTACCAAAAGTGGTCCAAGATAGAAAAAACATTGACAGTGTCATGAACCGCCAAGACTCATTGATAGACATGGGGAGCAAAGGCTGGCATATGTAGGCTGTTCCAAGAGAAAAGTTACTACAGTTAATGAAAGTTAATGTTGGTTGTGATAGAAAGATGTCAGAACACACAGTGCATCAAAGTTTGTTGAAACAAAAAAAAAAAAAGTGTAGCGCTAATCTGAATATATAAATGAATAAATAAATATGTAAAAACTTGATAAATAGAAGTGATCATACGATAATGGTGAATAAGAATGTCCTCATAAGCACACAATGAATGTTTATATGCAGGAAAATCAAAACAGGTGCAAAAATGCAAAGACTATCTGTCCTTAAAAGTGACCAGACTGCCGTGTTGACAATGTTCAAAATATGGTGACAACTTCAAACCATGCAAATCTTTTTATCCATTTATTCTAGTTTATACATATTTATTTATTCATTTATATATTCAGATTAGCGCTACACTTTTTTGTTTCCACATTTTTGCAATTTGTCCACTTGGCGTGTTAGCAGCTTATCCTTAAGGCAGCGCGGAATTATTTTGTATACCAACCAAGTTTGTTGGTCTATGGCAGTGGTCTCCAAACTGCGGCCCGAGGGCCAGATGCGGCCCTTTGCTTGCCTTTATCCGGCCCTTGGGGCACTATCTCTCCCACTGATACGAGACACTATTCTGTCATCTGACACCTACAGTGAAGCACTATTTATCCCACTAACACCACTATTCCTCCCTATGATGCCAACGATGGGGCACTATTCCTCCCCCTAATACCAGATGTTTAGTCTCGCTGATGCCAGGAAAATTTCCACCCACGCTGGCCAAAGTCCGGCCCTCCAAGAGTCTGAAGGACAATAAACCGGCCCTTTGTTTAGAATGTTTGGAGACCCCTGGTCTATGGGACTGCGTAGCCGCAGATCAATCAGGGTGCCAATTCTGACCCATGTCCACAGCCAAAGGCCCCACAATGGGTATGTGAGCATCAAAATTGGACCACGGAGAGAAGAGCATGCTGCTTTTTTTTACTGGAACATAGCAAATTGCAGCAAAAACGCACTGGAACTGCATGTGGTGTGAACTGTAAGCAAAAACTGATCTGGAATGTATCCGGAGTACATTTTTGTGGTGTGAACTGGCCGTGAAATGTCATGCAGAGTTTTCCATGTATTTCAATGGCTCTAGTTCACACCAGTGCAGTCACTTCCTGTCAGTTTCTGCACCGGAAACTGACTGCATTGGTGTGAACTAGAGCCATTGGAATACATGGAAAACACTGTGCATGCATTTTTAATGGTGTGAACTGGCCCTTAGGACCTGCCTTAAAACACCCACAGACAAGATTTATCAGAGAGAATGCATTAAGTATGTCAAGGGAAATGGGATGCTTTGCGCTTGTTATACTCATATAACCTTCATTAAAAAAAACAAAAAAAACAGAGTATGTAAAAGCAATAACTGTTCCAAATCTCCAATGCACTAGAGTAAACAGCCCTGCCAGATTAGCTGACAGTAATGTATAGGACAGGCCAGCATAAAAGCACAAAACACTCAGCTCAATAATGGATGCAAATTCCTGGACAATACAATGCCATGGTAACCCCATCACTTGATTTCGCAGTTTCCACGCTCAGAGGCAGGCAGACAATCGCCTGTTTACAGGAGCACAGAACACCCAAAATCGCAAGCTGTGGACCAGACAGAGGCCAACCAGGAACATTCTGGGACACGATCACCACCACAAAAAATAAAAAAACACATTCAAAACAAACAAACAGTCTTACGCCACAAAAAGAAAATGGACTTCATTCCCAAGTACATTTCAGCACATCTAAGCTCCTATGGCAAATCGAGCAAGTACCACCTCTCACTTATTGCCTGTAGCTCCATGGTATTTTTTCTTGAGACCCATTGTGCATATTTTCTATCTGAAAAAAAGGAGGTCCACAAAAAGATGATGGAATTTTTTTGGACCAGAGAGACCATGATACAATAATATGCAAGAAAATTAAAGCCCAATTCCAACCCTTCCCTTAAAATCACAGCGGTTCATATGACGAACAGGGACTTTCCTCTTCCTGCTCCGTATCAGCTGTAGGTGGCGCTAAAAGCTGCAGATGGACAGATTTGCTCAGCTTCTTCTTCCTGATCAATATCAGCAGGGGGGTGTCTCTCAATGCTGTAAAGAGGATATGTCTGCTCTGCTATCAGATAACTCAAGGCCAGGTCTACATAACATACTCCCTCAGAGGTGTGTCCATGACACTTTGGGCTCACAGGGAGTTGTTTAAATGAGGCTGAGCGTTATTCAACCAGGCAGAGGTTTTTTCTTTTTAAACACAAGACATTTTAATTTTTGAAAACTTACCAAAGTTGGCTTTGAGTTTTAAAGAACTAAATTGTGTGCAGAAAAAAAAAGGGCAGGCAGATAGAAAAGGATCAGTCACCACTATTGCCTGCTCTTCACACAGCCAATCTTTCCCTATTAGGCTGGGTTCACACTACGATTTTCCCGTCCGTCAGCCGCATACGATTTCAGTTTTGAAAACGTACGGGCCCGTACGGGAAAACGCATACATAGACAATGCATTGCAAATCGTATGCACTCAGATGCATCCGGGTGCGTACGATTTGCTGGCAAAACGTTTTTTAACAGTACACAAAACCGTGTTCGACCACGGTTTTGAGTCAGTTTTTGAAACCGTATGGCAAACGCATACGTTTTTTTTTAACATTAAAGTCAATGTGCGGTTCCATACGTATAAACCGTATGCGTTTTTCGTCTGCGCATGCGCATTTTTAAAACAAGAAAATCTTTTTTTATTAAATGACACTAATTCCAAAAGCGTATGCGTTTTTTTAATCAAAACCGGATGGAACCGTACCCACTTTTTAAACCGTATACGTTTTATAAACGCATACGTTTACGTACGGTTCAATCCGTTTCAGCCGCATACGTTTTTTCATATAAATCGTATGCGGCTGACGGATGGGAAAATCGTAGTGTGAACCCAGCCTAACACACTTGGTGCTCAGGCACACTGCAGCTCAAAGGAGCTCAAAGAAGCGTCTACAACAGGAATTTGAGCTCTTTTTCTTATGCCTAGAAACTCCCCTCCATTTTATCCAAGGTGTCCATGCACACTAGGGTTTTTTCAGGGAGAAAAAAAAAAAAACACCACACCAAACTCACATTTCTGAGAAGAGCTAGTTCCCAAAATAGCTCAAAAGCCTAAAAACTGGACTGCGTATTCCAGATGAGGTCTCACTAATGATTTGTACAGGGGCAAAATCTCTTTCTCTGGAGTCCATACCTCTCTTAATACAAGAAAGGACTTTGCTCGCTTTGGAAACCGCAGCTTGGCATTGCATGTTTTTATTGAGCTTGTAATCTACCAAACCCCCAGAACCTTCTCCACTATGGCTTCCCCCAGTTGTACTCCCCCTAGTATGTATGATGCATATTCTTGGCCCCCAAGTGTAAACCTTAACATTTATCAACATTAAACCTCATTTGCCACTTAGTTGCCCAATTAGACAGAGCATTGAGGTTGGCTTGAAAATTGGAGGCATCCTGTAAGGACGTTATTCCACTGCATAGCTTGGTGACATAGGCAGAGACCCTATACCATTTATAAAGATATTAAAAAGTAAGGGTCCTAGCACTGAACCTTGGGGTACACCACTGATACCCTCAGACCAGAGTAAGCCATTAACCACTACTCTCTGAAATCTGTCTTTTAGACAATTTTCCATCCATTTACAAATTGATCTTTCCAAGCCTGTAGACTTTACACATTAGCTGCGTGTGGGGAAACTGAATCGCTTGGATTCATTGAATGAGATTACCAAAAATGTAAATATTGCAAAATATACAGCCTCATGCTACATAACTAAGCTCCATTTCATGCTGAATAAACTAAATTATTATTGTATCTTAAATAGAAAACTAGCTTTAGATTTTTCTCCAAAAGTATTTTATTAAAAAAAAAAATTATTTAAAAAAAAAAAAATCGTTATAATATATATATTTTAATCATTGATTTTTATCCACCATGGTCAGATTTACATTCACTTACTACATCCCCCTTTCCCCCCATGTGCTGGCTCATACTAACAAATGTAAAAATTGAGTGATTGTACATTTATACCTTGTTTAGGTTTTAAACAGAACAAAAATAGGGACTTGTACCACTAAAAAAAAACAGACACAGATGTACATTTGTTTTAATCTGTTTACCCATAGGAATGCATCACTGTAGCTTTTTCATCTGTTGACTGATAGATGAAAACAGATGAAAACAGACAGAATGCACACGTAAAAGAGCCCTACACAAAAAAAAAAAAAACTTCATGAATGGACTTTTCCCTTAGAAAAATCACATTCACTGATAAAAGGACGTGCAAGAATACATTTTCCATTGTGCTCCTACAAATTTTCTTGTCGCTATTCGAAAACGAACTTTGATTTGACCCCAAAAATCAGAAAACGAAACAAAAAAAAAAAAAAAAACTTTAAAATTAAATTCTACTAGTGTGTGCCCGAGCTTTATGCAACACTTTATTAATACTATTGCTGCAATTACTACAGAAAAGCAGGCTCAAGGTTACCAAGCAGAGGTAACCAAAGGACATCTCAGGCTGGGAAACAAGCAATCATGAATAGGGAGTGAGCGTGCCGATTTGTCTGTTGGCCTGCAATGTTCTCATCCTACAAGAATTCCGCAGCTTAGGAAAGAAAATTGTGCCGAACAAGAATAGGATTACTGAAGATCCCAACAAAGGAACGAGAGACAGTGTAGAAGGAAATCATGGGTGAAATGTGGCTGCTAACAGAACTTGCCCAAAAGAGTCAATATTGAATTCTTCAATACAAATTTTATAAAAAGACAACATATTCCCTCACTGAGTTACAGAGTGTTTTTGACAGAAAAAAAGTAAATGGTACTGAACTATGAACCCCTTTCCCACTGGTTTGCTTTGCAGGCGCTATAACGCAAAAAATAGCGAGCTGAAACAGCCACTGATGTCTCTCCAGTGTGAAAGGGAGCGAGGTGCCATGACTACAGTAAACTGTTCGGCAAGGGAAAGCCCCTGGGTCCATTCACACAAGCCAGCCCTTTATAAGGCAGCAGCTGGTGTACAGTGTGGTCCAGTGGGAATCACCACTCTACTGCAGCATTCCTTTTTTATTTACTCTTTTTTAGCACGCCGCGCCCGCACACAAACAGTTACTGGAAAATGGAATTTGATTTGCCGGGAGCCTACATATCAGTGATCTGGCTTGCAACGACTACATTAAAAACACATACTAGATATGGCCATCAAACTATTTCCCCTAAAGTTTCTACGTTTTCTCTGAAGCTCCCACTTTGCAAAGTCTCTTTGGACTTGTAAGCCATGCAGCTTCCGTCTTCGCTCCTCATTCATCATATCACCAGTCATCCAGGGAGAAGTTCCAACACAAGGAAGCAAAGCTCTGCCTCTACCAAGTTGCCAGCTGAAAAAGTCCAGTATGGGGGAATATATCAGCTGCAGAGAGACCAAAGACAATACTGGTGACTACCAGCTTTTGGTCCTCTGCTCGCCTTTATCCTGGAACACAGCTTCTATAGATCAGGCTCCTTTAAAATAAAGCTGTTGGGATTCATGTTTTATTGCCCACTGGAAAGAATTACAAATGGAAACTTTTAAAGAGACTTGGCACACCTCTATAGATTCCATTTAGTCCCCTGATGGGATATATACCGGAATCAGGCCCGTTTGATAACGTTAAAGTGAACAAACGCCCTGATTTTCCATGTTGTGTTACTTTTGTTATTTGGTAGTTACTCAGACTGTATAGGTTTTCGACCGGATTGCTGTCTGGGCACCTATTGCCCCCTCTCACAGGACTGAACACTGGTCAACATTCTCGTATCAGTTAGCGCCCAAACAAGACTGTCATGTTTCAACATTTAAAGAGGTACCAAAGACGAAAAAATAAAAAACACGTCCTATAGCCTCTTATTTCATTTTTTGAGTCCCACGTTTTTGTTAAATATATTTCTTAAAAAAACGGACAGCCGCTCTCTATTAGAGGCTGGCATACCACGACCACGCAAATGTCTGTTAAAGCGACGCAGTGCCGAATTGTAAAAACGCCTCTGGGCATTTAGCAGCATATTGGTCCGGGGCTTAAGTGGTTAAAATATATATATTATATATATATATATATATATATATATATATTTTATTCTTAACTATACTTTCTTTTTGAATGCAGAGGCCGGGTGTGACATCGCGCCCGGCCTCCGAACGACTCCTGCAATCATCTGGTCCGCCGGAAATCTCTATGGATTAACATCCAGAGCCGGCGGATCCATTCTCCAACTCACCGATCACAGCGGTGAGTCGGTAAAAGCACCAGAGGGCAGCGGGAGAGGGGGGACGGGGACATCCCCTCCTGCCTCCTGTAAGAACAATCAAGCAGCGAAACAGCTGTAGGGATTCGCTGGCTCTAAAAGTTGATATTCGAATGATGCCTGTAGCTGCAGGCATCATTCAGATATCCCCGCTCAAAGTCCAGGACGTCATATGACGGCGGGGGCAGGAAGTGGGTAAATGCCTCTCAAACGCCTGCTCCTAATGCCAGTGTGAACGCAGCCTAACTGCAGGCAAAGACAATCATACATTTATAGGATAGAAACAATTAGTTCAAATGCATTCCTTTGCAAATCTACAGTCACAAGCATTGACCAGAAATACAGGGATATGGGATTATGAGGTGTCCTAACCTCAGTAACAATAGGTAAATCAAAAAGAATCAGCTACAGAAAGATAAGAAAACATTGTGCAGGTGGAATAAGCTTCAATATTATGGAAAGTGCATTTCATCCATCAGCTCAAAGCAACACACTAGCACATTTCCCACTTACATAATCTGAGGGTTATACAGAGAAGAGAAAAACAGTCATTTGTCTCCAGATGAAATATATTCTGTAATCCGCTCAAGCAATTTGCAACTACAGAACAATAATCAAGATGCAATAAAAAGGAAGAGCGTTAACCCTTCAGGTCTAAAAGCAACAGCTACAACATTGTACCTCTGCCCCCTGTACCCAGTCTATAGGTTTTATGAGAAAGAAAGAAAAAAAAAAAAAGAGAGAAAAAAAAAGGCAAGATTGATTCTATCCAGGAGCCCCAAATACTTTCCTAAATCCATAATTAAAGTGTTACTAAAGTCAGGTTTTTTTGTTTGTTTTTTTAAAATCAAAAACATGTTATACTCACCTGCTCTGTGCAATGGTATTGCACAAAGTGGCCCATGCCTCCTCTTCTGGGTTCCCCGGTGGCGAACTTGGTTCCTCCTTTTCTTTTTCAAACAACCATAGCCAGCTGCTTGTATGGGGAGAAACGTTGTCCACGAAATTCCTGTCTGCATAGCCCACGTCACTTCCTGACGACATATAGAAACTGCCCATTGGCTGTTAACAGGGCCTATTATAGGGTTCTCAGCATTGAGCAGGAATGTTACAGGAGAAACACTGGTGGTGAACAGGAAGAATCTTTAGACCACTGGTCACCAATACTGATAGGAGTGCCCAAGAGATCACATGGCACCAGATTTAGATACATTTTTAGTGGATTTAGCAACTCAAAAATCCATTGTCTACTCCCAGTATGCTCACTAAAGAATTTGCGATGACTCCAATGAACAACAAGGTCCACAAGCAGTAAAGAGATTTTCCTGGCTGTGTTGTAAGGCAAAGGAGTGCAAATCAAGACCGACTGCACAGAATTATGAATCCATTGGCAGGTTAAAGCCAAATGCATTGCTCCTACCATCGTCATGTGTCACACATGTACACATTCCCATGCCTTCCAGAATGCAGTGTTCAGTACCTGAGCGATTCATTACCATATGAAAGGTTTGTCCAGCCCTAAGCAAATACTGACATTCAAAAAGCCATTATCTGCATAGGATATTCATGGGACTACAGTAAGGCCCCTTTCACACTGAGCATGGGAGGTACGGTGGCGGTATAACAGTGCGATTTTTAGCAGCGCTATACAGTCGTATTTACCGCGATATTTGGCCACTAGCGGTGCGGTTTTTTTTAACCGCCGCTATCGGGCAAAAAGGGTCAACACCGCTCGCAATGCACCTCTGCAGAGGCGCATTGCCAGTGGTATTACTGCGGTTTCCCGATGATTTCAGGTAGCAGGACTTTTGGAGCCGTCCTGCTAGCGCACTGCTTCAGTGTGAAAGCCTTCGGGCTTTCACACTGAAGACTGCGGGGCATGATTTTTTCAGGCGGTATAGCAGTGCTATTTTTAGCGCTAAACCGCCTGAAAACGCATCAGTGTGAAAGGGGCCTAAGTGACACAATATGCTTCCTGTACAGCCTTCCTATTCATTGCGTGTGCCAATTGCAGGTATACATTAAAAGCAGTCTTCTGTTCTGGTCATATGAAATCCAAGCAGACATTGATCAGCTGCATAAGTCATCAGTACACATGTATTTATTGGCAGATTAAGCCTAATCAATAATGACAGAAATAAGGACCATAATAAGGATCATGACAATTTATTTTACCGCTTAGAATTTCAGATAGAACTACTGTACAAAAAGATGCACACATTTATTTTATGCCATGAACCTTTAGTATTTAGGGCTCATTCACATTTGAAAATGGGGCCATTACCAATTATATGTGGGAAGCCCAGCGAGGGTGAAAGCAATGAGAGACAGACCACACAGCTAATGACTGCTGCTCGCATGTATATCACTCATGCAACAATTCCCTATGAATGATCGACCCTGGATACAGGTAATCACCAGGAACCCTGCATGTAGTTGCCAATAGCTGCATTCGAAATTGTGAATGGGGCCCCTTCATAAAGTTATCTGCTGCAATTTTTGATCAGTACACTTTAAAAAGTGTTACTAAACCAGTACAGTAATATGAAAGTAGTTAATCCACCCCCCATCAGTTTATAATTCTTTTTACATTAAAATACTGCCATTATATACCTTTTTGGATGATCTATATACCATTACATGGTAGACTGCAGAGTTTCTCTCCAGTGCTGAGAGTTCAGGAAGGAGGAGACTTCCACTGCAGCTACTGCACTATCACCCACATGTGTGAAATCAATATCATATGACCTGGCTACCTCTGAGAACAAGTAACTGTTCTATCCATCATAAAAGACAACTGAGCATGTGCAGGTCGGCTACTCTGCCTGTGTTAGCTATCCTTCCCCAGATAGATAGTGCAGGGAGGGGGGAGGACATATGCATACAGGATAAAACAGTCTTTTTACACAATGCAGAGAAATAACCCTTTACGTTCCACAGCGAGTAGAACAAGCATGCTATGCTGCATATACAGACTGATTGTACTATTGTGGGTTTAGTAACACTTTAACCATTTATAACAAATGGTCATCTTTGTTCTTCTGGCTAAAAAATGCTATGGGTCTCTGGCCAGCATACGATAATCAGAAACAAATGAAAAGACCAGAGCAGGTTACCAATGTGCATACAACTGGCATACCTTAACTTCCACTAATGCCTATGTTTACATTGTACATTTTCCTGCCTGAGCCACATGACATTAGAGGGACATGTGTTTGTAATTCAACATCACCAAAGCCTTTCTCTACTAATACATTTAAAGCCTGAACACCTTTTATGAAGATAACTGGTTGTTTGTGAATTGCAGAACTCTAGAGTGGTATAATTTATATGGACTGGGGAAAACCGTTTTGCCTAAGAGAGACAATAAATACTGCATGAGCTGATGTAAAATATTACACGGTTATGGGGGTGGGGGAGAAGCAGACTAAGCTAGCGCTCTCAGCTTTGCAATCTTACTAAAGAATAATCAAATCTAAGCACATGACACACAGGCGACATACAGCGCCCGTCGCAGAGCAAGCATTGTAAAAGCATGCAAACACCCCCAAAAAGGAAAATGCCAATGAAACTGGTTACAAAAACGTATCGGTATCGTAGTTTCAGTAGCCTCCCTGGCATTAGCTCAGTCCAATGACTCTTTCCCTCTAGTTTGTTACCTGCTTAAAGCAAAGATACTGCTAAAAAACAGACACTGGCATAACTGCCCATTTTCTTCTTAAAGCGGAGGTTCCGTTCAAAAAAAAATTATTAAAAAAAATTAAAAAAGTCAGCAGCTACTAACACTGTAGCTGCTGACTTTTAATAAGGGCGCTTACCTGTCCTAGCCACCAGCGATGTCAGCCCCCGCCGAGGCCGATCCTCGATCCTGGCAGCTCCAGGCGCCGCCATCCACAGTAAGGGTAACAGGCAGTGAAGCCGTGCGGCTTCACTGCCCGTTTCCTACTGCGCATGTGCAAGCAACAGCTATTTAGGGTAAGTAAAACATTTTTTTTTTTTTTTTTAGGTTTTTGGTGGGGGAAAAAAATTCCAGGTGGGAACTCCACTTTAAAATCCCCATCCTGAAATTTTTACACAACAGCTCTCAGACTGGAGGAAGGGAGGCAGCACTAGAAATCAGTGTCTGCTGCAGGGGAAAATTGCTGACTAGCAACAGGTAACAGGAGATCGTTCAGAAAAACAAAAAATTGTCAGGTTAAAATATCCCATATAATCATTTTACAAACATTTTACAAGCCTGCCTGGAGGTCACCAATGACATAGAAACCTGCATATTTCTGTTATATGGCTTACGGGTAAATAGATTTAAAAATGTAAGCCTCTCTAATGGGACAAACATCTTGTATATTCACAGTTTACTTGAAACTGATTCTTAACCTCTATTCATCTGTGATGACAGGTTAGTGCCGATGACAAGCTGTTCTATGTTCCCATCATTTTAAACAACCTATACTCTGAGAATATCACATTAACCAGATTTCATTCTGTCTTTTGGTCTCAAGCAATAAAGAAAAAAAAAAAGAAAAATCTAAAAATCCCACGATTAGTCTACGTACTTAAAGAGGTGGTTCACCCTAAATGTAAGCTCTCCCATGTGATCCAGCATATGGCGTCAGCGCCAGTATGCTGTTTTTTTTTTTTTTTTTTAAATCCCCCACTTACTGTATTATGTTAAATTTAAATTTCTTACCCCCGTGGTGGACGGCACCAGTATAGCGCGTCACATCTTACGAAAATACCCGATAAGGACTCGAGTAATCTCGGCGAAAATGCGGCGCCTGCACACAGACCTAAGAGCTGACTGTGCAGGCGCCGTATTTCTCCGAGTCCTACGGCTATGGCGCGTCACGCCCTCCGAAAAACGCCGGAATAGGACTCTGAGAAATACGGCGCCTGCGCAGTCAGCTCCTAGGTCTGTGCGCAGGCGCCGCATTTTCGCCGAGATTACCCGAGTCCTTATCGGGTATTTTCGTAAGATGTGACGCGCTATACTAGAGCCGTCCACCGCGGGGGAAAGAAATTAAAATTCAACATAATACAGTAAGTGGGTGATTTAAAAAAATACAGTAAGTGGGGGGATTTAAAAAAAAAACAAAAAAAACAGCATACTGGCGCTGACGCCAGTATGCTGGATCACATGGGAGAGCTTATATTTAGGGTGAACCTCCACTTTAAGGAGCTACAAGAATTGTTAGCACATTTTAAACAAGTACAAGGAATACATGTTCAGAATACACCAACAAGAAATATGAGTAATTGATGTTGAGGTCTGTGCAAGATATTGTATCTAAAGGGCTACAATGGACGACTAGGGTTGTCCCTATACCACTTAGTACTCGCCGATACCGATTACCAATACATTTTTTAATCTCATGCGACAGTGGCACATGTCAGTTTTTTTTTTTTCTTTACAATTTAATTGTATTTATTTTACAATGCTTTCTTTTTTTAAGAGAGGGTGGGTGGACAGTGTCAGTGTGTTAATTTTTTTTTTTCCAATCATTTTTTTTATTATTTATTGCAATTCTTTTTTTATCAGCCCTGTTAGGGGCTTTGGTGAGATATCAGGTGTCTTAACAGACCTTTGACATCTCCCCTTTAAGACAGGGAAAGGGACACGGATTCCCCAGTCCCTTTCTCAGGAGCCTCAGCTGCGCTGAAAATGGAGAGAAGACAGCGACTCCTCTCCATTCATAAACTGAAACATCGTAAACACAGTTTACGATGTCTCAGTTATATGAATCTACAGTGATCACTGACTGTACATTCGGAAAAGGTAAGAGCCGGATTTACCTACACCCCTACGCTCTCCATCCTAAAAGATCGAGGGGGTGGAGGAGAAGGGCAGCACAGAGGGGGACACGGCAGCACGGAGGGAGACTGGAGAAGGATACGGGGACAGTCAGCGGTGATTGTGTGTGGGACAGTTACAAACAGCTGTCAGACTTTGCAATCTATACAGCTGTGATCGGTGCTTGTAACTCCCCCAACCACACTGATCACCCTGACTGCCCAGGTATCGGGTGAAGCATCGGAGGATTTGCCCGAGTACAAGTACTCGGGCAAATGCTCGGTGTCAGTACCGATACTAGTATCAGTACAACCCTATGGACGACACTGAAAAACCTTGAGCTACTTGAATTCCCCCTAAAAGTTTTCAGGCTTCAGGGGGTTGTAAAAGGTTTGTTTTTTAATAACAAACATGTCAGACTTGGCTAATGGAAAGAATGCATTAAGGTGAAAAACCTTGAGGGTTTACAACCCCTATCAATAATTCCAGCATCACTGATCAAACTCTGGCATCACTTGCAAAAATGTATCTGTTTAAGCCCAGGTTCATACTGATGCAGGTTAGAAATCGTTCAGCTCAGCTTGCGCGATTTCAAACCAGCAATGCAGTCCGACTTCAGGGGGCCCATTACACAGACATCTGTGCATGTTCATGAGGTTAAGATGTCCGCACCGATTGAGATGGTGCCATTACCGGCAATAGCCGCCGATTCTGAGATTTGACACGTCCAACTGCATGCCAAATCGGCCCAATGCAAACATGGGCTTGGAGTGCTTTTATAAATGTGACAGATGATCCATGATTCACAGATCCCATGAATTCCTGCCTTATGGCTATTCAACTTGAGTTGTGACCCAAAGTTTAGGCTACCACAATACACCAGACATCTGAAATAGTTTTCATTTTTTTGGTTTTATATGCAGACCATAAATACACTGTGCGTCACTTAACCTCAGCAAATACAGCCGAGGATAATGGACTAGACAAAAGTCAAATGGGAGAAGTACTATTTCTCCAGTTTAGTTTACTCATAGCTTTTATCAGTTTCATTAACATTAGACCTAGAGACAAAGGAAAAAATGCTACACAGCCAAAGTAGAAATGCAGCGCTGACGTATCTCATAGCATTTAGACCCTCTCAAGTTTCATTCCAACACATCAGAACCCAGGTCAGGTTCATACAGCAGATCATTGTCAAATCACCTAGGAGAACTGCTGCAGGCATCAAGGTTTAAAAAACCTCACCAAAAATCCCTTAGCTTTAGCACAGATACTTGTTCCATTAAAGGATTTAACAGGAAAGCAACCTAAAGCATGTGACACATTTCTATATGACTTAAAGGGTCACTAAAGAATTTTTTATTTTATTTTTAGCTAAAAAGCTTCCTTTACCCTAATGCAGTCCTGGTTTTATGTCCTCATTGTTCGTTTTTGCTGTAATCCTCTGTTCTGCACACTTCCTGCTTGTCTGTTTCCTTATGAAAAAAGTACTGGGAGCTTCTCTCTGTGGTCTCTAATCAAGAAGGTGTGATTACTGTGTCTAAAACCCCCTCAGAACCAATCAGTTTCATTTTAAAAACAAACACTGCCCTGTATTGGCTCTGTGTCTCTGTCCTTCACACAAGCATGAAACTAGATGAAAAACGAAACTGAAACTACAGGCACATTATATGATTGATTTTTATCTATTTTTAATAATTTTTAAAAGGAATCAGTTAACTATTATGTCTCTATAAAATCTGCCCCATACTCAAAATCAACTGACCTGCTGATTTATCCTTTATTATGCTGTATCCCATTTACAGTAACCCTATCTAATCTTTTTAAACGTCTCATACCCCAGTTGTCACCGTTTTATTCCTCCATGATGTTTTTGTTACTCCTGCCCCTAAGTTTTTTCCTATCGTGTATAACTATCTATGGTCTTCACAAGTTGTCTTAGGCCTTGTACACAGACTGACTCTGTATATGCATTACATTCCTCTATATATATGCTTTAATTTCCTGGATTTGTACCACCACTTACCTTTTACAATAAAAGTTTGTAATCAAAAAAAGAAAGTAAAAGAAAATGCCAAATTTTTGTCTGAAATCAGAACAGGGGAAAATCTTCTAACGGTGACACTAGTCCTGGTGGCACCTTGGCATTCCATCACTTTGGGGTGGGGGCTCCTTTTATTTTGGCTATGGGACAGGAAGTGAAGGGAAATTTCCACAATGGCACACAGATGAAAAAAAATAAAAAAAAACTTACAGGCACTTTTAACCCTCCCTTACCCTATCCAATTATTTATTTTTATTTTAAATTCCCTTTAATGACACTTTAGGCACTTTTAGGGAAACGGTGCATGTGCCTATTTTTCCCCACAACAGATCGGCACTAGCCCCCCAAAAAGGTAATGGAAATGCCAACCACTTGCTTTTTCCTATAGTACAAATGAATGCGCTATTACAGCGATGGCAAACCTTGGCACTTCAGATGTTTTGGAACTACATTTGCCATGATGCTCACCTACACTGCAGAGTGCATGAGCATCATGGGAAATGTAGTTCCAACACATTTGGGGTGCCAAGGTTCGCCATCACTCGGCTATTTCCTACTTCTGACAACAAATCAAATAGATCAAGAGACTTTTAGGCATGGATTTAAAATTAGTCCTTTTTGCCTTGGTTTTTGGAGCACCATGCACATACCTGTGTTCATTTTCTTTAAAGTGAAAGTAAACCCATCCATTAACAGTTTCAAAAAACAGTTACATTTCCGGCACTTGCAAGAAATGAAATACTCCGATTGGTTGTGCTCTCAACCAAACTGTCAAACCATCCAATGGCTGGTGTCATAACCGATCACATGTGCAGCATCATAGCAGTCATAAATTAAACAGAGGCCAAGATGGCAGCTTCCTTGACAGGGTTTACTTCCACTTTAAATTAGGTAGGATTTGTTGAAAAACAAGAGGTTTCAGAGTACAAAATTATACAGTATTTGAGTCATCTCCGCTATGAACATTTATGTAGTATAGAATTATATATGTAGTATAGAAACATTGCAAAATTACTAGTAGATAAAAGATGATTTAAGTCAGCACAGGATCATTCCATAAATCTTAACAGTAATAAAAGCAACTGCTGATAGCTAGCTAGTACAGTAAAGACATCAAAGTATAGAACAGAATTCAGTCAAAGATAAAATCAATTGGTGACAAACCAGGCGCAGCCAACCAACTTCCCCACAGCTTTTCAAATTTGGTGGGGCATCCCCTGTGCTGACAAGTAAAGTGTACAGCATTTCCCAGATGATTAATCCACTCCTAACAGGTTGGTGACTGATCAAACTTCCAATAATGTAGAATACATTTCCTTACTTGGAACATGACTCTAGTGATAGATACTCTATTAAACTCCGATAAATGAGCCCTCCAAGATACTAAACAGTGTTTGGGATCCAATAGTATATTGGTTTGGAAACCGCATTGATGGTATATAGTTTGGGGGCAGCGCCACAGCATATTTATAGAAGATCACCATCAACTCTGTGGCACTTACTACAACGTGGAGTCTGCAAGAGGAGAGAAGTGTAATTAGCATGTACAATAATATATTATTGGGAAAGTCTTTGCAGGGTATTTAAAGAACTCTAGGGCACTCTCCCACTCATCCTCAAAGATTACCAATGTCCCTCTCCCAAGAGGAAAGCATCATAGCAAGCCACCATTTTGAAATATGTTCCTCCATGTTAGTTTGGCTAGTTCTGGATGGGACTATAGCATCAACACTCTGTCACCCCCTGCATGTGATTGAGTTTGGACCAAACACTTTTTGCATCAGAGTATACAGTATGTTGGGTATAGTTTGTTCTACTTACTAAAATAACGAGACTCCAAGCCCCTCCAAAGATCATGAAATCTAGTCATGTGAAGTATCAATACTAATGAAGAAGCCACGGGGGGAGGAAACTCCTCCGATGCACTAGCCCCCCCCCCCCCTTCAATAATACCTGTAGCAGCAACTTTTGGTGGTTTATATAGGTGTAATAAAGAGGACTCTATTAGCTTTAGACATTGAGGTAAGCAGGTGAGGCAAAATACAATCTGCGTATTGTTTACTTCAAATGGGTAGATCACTGTCCCCCCGGGGCTTTACAATTGGGGAAGGAACTGTCGCTAACTGACCTTCCTCCACAGTAAATCAGGGAGTCTAAAGATCATTTTTGAAAAGAGAATTGTATGGGAAGATACACAGAAGGGAAAAACTAAGTCAGGGTCTTCAAGCAGGAATGAGTTTTGGTCAAGTACATATCTGAATAAATTCCCACCAATTCTGCCAGAATCACATCAGAAGAATTGATTGATGTACCTGCAGAGGTTCGAAGTGTTAATATCAGGTGTAAAGGTTTGCCGTGTATTAATTTCAGCCAACAGGCAAGTATGGTCTCTCTATTCATAGTAAGCTAGCTCATGGAAAAAAACATTTACGTTCCACAGAGGATGCGGCTAATTTATCAAGAACCTTTTGAGCAGAGCCAGGCCTGTGTGGTAGAAGCTAATTGATTAGATACACACTGTATTCCCTCTCAAGCCTCTGTACCTGGTAAACCAACTGGCACTCCTACCCCCTGGTTGCATTCATTCTTTATAGATGTAATTTCAGAGATGATAGCTCAAGAATATTGTTTCCCAGCATATGAAAGGGTCTCTTAAAAAATGGGCATATATAGTAAAAAAGACTTCTGTGATATGTTCTTCAATGAAGGTAGGCTAGTGAAAAAAGTTTAGCCAAAATGGATTCAATTTCTATGGATCCCTGAGTGGGGAAGCACCAGACCTAGCAACAATCTATGCAACCAGGGGAAAGTGGTTTGTGATGCTCCTGGGCGCATATAGAAGTTTAGAGACAGACTGAGAAAAGGCTGGAGTACCCAAGCAAAGAACTATTGGTCATGAAAGCCTTAGAAACGAATTAGAACTAGCATTCACCAGGATAAATGTACCCTTGTATAGAGAGCCCATGTTGATCTGGGGATGTCTATTAAAAAATAGTGGTACATCAGGTTTACCTAACAGAAATAGAAGAAGCTGTTGTAAGACTATGGTAGAAAAGGGCGGTGGATATATGTCAGCGCAAGTATGGAAGTAAATCCATAAATTCTACAGTGCAAAAAGACATATCTGCCCTTCACAGTAGAAGAAAATGCTTCAAAGTCTATAGACCTGTGTATCAAAATGCTCACACCCCCTGAATAGGAGGTGTGGACGGAGTGGTACACATGTCCCAGCTAAGAATATCCTGAACAGCTCAGATTATCCTTCGTGAGAGGAGTGTCTTGTATGCCACAAATTGCAGGTTGGCATTTACACAAAACTGAGGTGATCATCGTTCTCTTAGGAAGGAAAGAAAACAAAGACTTAAAACTCTGCAAGCCCAAATTTCTGCAGCAACACATTTTTAATTTAGGGTTCAACTGCTTCCCGCTCGGTGGCCCATTAACTGGGTCTCAACACCGGTTGGCGAGATGAACTTTCCGATCACAGATTGGCTTTTATAGTGATCACATGACCTAAGCCCCGCCTGCCAGTTTGTGTCATAAACAGAGACTGGGAGTGGTCTGACAGCTTGGTCACTGGTCTTGGAGCAAGCAATGAGCACGCTTCCCAGCACAGAAACCTGTGCCGACATTGGCACACATAACACCCACACATGGCACAAAGGTCACTCTCCTGACACAACACACATACATTATGTGGTCAGAAAAGGGAAAACACCTTTAGACCACTAAAGTATGGACAACCAGAAATACATTAACCTGTACTACCGGAGCAAAAATATATTTGTGGGACACGGATTGAGAATCACTGCAAAGCACATATAGGCATCTTGCGGTTGTGATGGTTTAAGAGCAAAATGCAATTTTCTACGATTTTCCTCCAGTTGTACTTGGCCCCATGTCTACCAAAGTACATTTATAAATGTGCTGGCATAAGAGGTTAAAACTAGCTCACATCTGTTGCGTTCGGCTTTGAAAGTAAAAGTGATCTGACCAGCTGTAGAGCTGCCCCATCACATTTACAGTGCCGAGAAGGAAACATGCACCACCCGCCCAAGCTGTTGATGCCAACATATCTGCACAATAAAAGATCAATGACTTAACAAATTTTCTTAAAACAAATATCCCGAGCTGCATTTTTAAACACTGGCTCACAAATTCTTACACCCACATGGAAAGAGAAAAGCTGCAGTGTGTTCCTTATTTGCTGGACACTGCATTCTACACAGATCATTTAAATTCCAACACAGGCTGCTAGTACTTTGTAAACACCATCCAGCATTTTTCTGCAAGAAAAGCACCGCCATGTCACAAACCACGAACAGCCATCAAATCTGGCATGTCCAATGAGGAGTCAAAGCCATACAGGGAATGTACCTATAAGGCCCCTTTTCCGGTACATAGATTTGGACTTCATTGTATACTAGTTTTGAATATAACCGTTTAATACAGAATGCCTGTGCAAATTGCAACCTGCCAGCGTCCTAATGTACATCCTCATGCTGCATGTAAACGATTTGTTACTGTGTTGCTTTCCTTTTAATTTCAATAAACACTTATTGAACAAAAAATAAGGCCCCTTTCACACTGGGGCGCCTGCAAACCGACCCATAACAGCGGCTGCTGTTTCTCCAGTGTGTAAGCCTGTGTGCTTTCACACTGGAGAGGTGCGCTAGCAGGACCACTCCAAAAGTCCTGCTAGCAGCACCTTGGGAGCGGTGTGGACACTGGATTCCACCTGTGGGCTTGGAGCTATCCCACAGCAGCTTTAGGTTGTGTTAAATAAGAAGATTTGTAGGGAATGGGGAAAAGATTATATTACGTAAAAAGCATTAAAAAAAAAAAGAGTGTGTGTGTGTGTGTGTGTACGTATATTTGTTTTAATTTTTTTATTCCAGTTAGTCGCTGTAGTTTTGCGGCTCTGCTGGCAAGGCCGACTCTGTTTACCGCCAATCCTTGGGTAGTTTGTTACTATAACAATCTGTGAGTCAGCCAGCTTCTAATCACCGAGCTCCTGTACACAAAATTAACCCATGTGAGGTGTGGGTGCCCTTTTGCTGGCACAGACAATCTTGGCATAACAACAAGTGCTTCTGGGATTTCTCAGCATTAATGCCGGAGTATTCATACATCTAGGGCAGTAGAATCTAGGGGTTAATCCTGCCAAGATTCTGTAGCGATCAAGTAACAAACAAGCCAATTCAGCAAAGAGCACACTTTATCCGCTGCAACAAACTGCAGTCACCAAAATACAGCTCAGAGGTTAACAAATTTCAGTAGCCATGTCTAAGATTTACTTATGGTTGGAATTTTCTGAACTGCATGATGACCTAAAAAATCTTAAAAGTGGAACTTTAGCCCCTTCTCTGTGCTAGCAGAAGGTGTAGGTCTGTAGTGTAGTGAATGCTTCAAGGCCTTTTCCAAACACTGTGGGTAATATCTGGATTGCAGCTGTAAATGTTCTATGCTTACATGATCCACCATTTACCATGTAATACAATGGTCACAGACACATATCCTGAGAGCAAGTGACTATGAAGACCGCCAATTCAACTGTAGCACTTGTACCATCTGCTGTTTCTTTTGCGATTCATTTAAAAATAGTTTTAAATCTGAACTCTGGGTAAATGTCAAAACAACCCCTGCATGCCAAGGGTTAAATGCCAGTTTTCTTCCTAGGGTACCAATAAAAAGCAGTCCTGCATTGTGCGTTTTGATCTCAGGGTGCTTGCAAATGTCAGAGTGCGGAACACAGAAGAGAGTCTGCGGGAACAAGGGATAAAGTAAGTACAATTATTTTATGTATAGTACTCTAGACAAAAATAAGCATTTAACCCTTGCTGTATGGGGGGGTGGAGCCCAACTGCAATGCTCGTTTTGTATTTACCCTTGATTTCAGCTTTAAACGTTAAATCTTTATTTTATTTTTGTAATTAAAAGAACAAAAACATGTCATTTAGAACCGGTTCACACTGGGGCAACTCGTCAGGCGACTCAGCCGCCTGACAAGTCGCGTCCCATTCTATTTAACAGAACCGTTCCTATAGAAGCGACGCAAGTCGCTCCGACTTAGAAAAAGGTTCTTGTATGACTTTGGGGGTGACTCAGGGCGACTTGCATTGACTTCTATACAGAAGTAATTTTGCAAGTCGCCTCTGAAGTTATCTTCAGGATGGCTTGCCGAGTCGCTCCCAAAGTCGTGCCGCCCCTGTGTGAACCGGCTCTCACCTGCTCTGTGCAGTTTTTTGCAGAGAGCAGCCCCTATCCTCCTTTTCAGGGGTCCCCCACTGGCGCTCCAGGCTTCTCCTAGTCAGCGTGTACCCCCATGGAAAGCTGCAGAAAAATACAGGTGCCAGTACGTGAAGAAACCCCCCCCCCCCATGTTTGCGGGCAAGCAGCAGACCTAAAGTTTTTGTTTTTAGATGTTAACCACTTCAACACAGGGCACTTTCACCCCCTTCCTGTCCCAGCCAATTTTCAGCTTTCAGAGCCGTTATACTTTGAACGACAATGATTGGTCATGGAACACTGAACCCATATGAATTTCTTTTTTTTTTTTTTTTTTTTCTGAGACAGATAGACCACTCCTTTTGGTGGTATTTAACCACCACTGGGGTTTTTACACCACAGAGCTTGGCATATGTGTAGGGTTGTGTGTCGAGTTATTTTGAGGGGACAACAAATTTACACTTTTTTATATAAGCTGCACACTCACTACTTTACATTGTAGCAAAGTGTCATTTCTTCAGTGTTGTCATGTGAAAATATATAAAATGGATTACAAAAATGTGAGGGCATTAGAGATAATATTTTTATAATAATAAATTTATTATATATATATATATACATATATATATATACACACATATATATACATATATATATATATATATATATATATATATATATATATATATATATATATATATATATATATATATATATATATATATATATATATAAATAAATAAATCACACACATACTTCATCCTGTGTGTCTGGGAAACAGGGCTGTTATCAGCCTGTATTGTTGGAGGTATGTTGCAAGAACTCTTGCTGCAAATCTGATAACCTGAGGTAACACACAACCCTTTGTAAATATGAAGCGTCTGATTCTTATGAGGTCACAAGAAAGATCAAAGCAAGCAACAAACAGATGACCACCCCCCCCCCCCCCCCCCAGAGGTCTCCGATATTATGCAGATCACCACATTATACAGCTGAACAGAGCACTGTCTCCTTTAAATCCAAGGAACCTCCTGTGTTTTTTTTTCTTTTCTTTTTTTTTAATCCGACTTTATAAATCATTAACTCCATTGTGTCATGATTTTTATGTTATTTTAGCTAGAAATGCGTTAAAAATAGGAATTTTAACATACCTGTCAATTTCATGTCTTGGCGTACAGTACATAGGAACGGATTCTTAAGCCTCGTACACACATACGGTTTTCTCTGCATGAACCAGCAAGGTTCTACAAGCCGCGTAAACCGTGCGTGTGTATGAGGCTTTGAGGTTACTCATCAAGAAAACTGCCCAGAATCTAGACGAGAAAAATAGAGAACCTCTTCTCCATTTTCACGTTGTGAGATTCTCGACAGTGTTTTCCTGCCAAGAAACCCGAGCATGTGTATACTTACCTCTTTATGGAAACCTGTGCATGCTCAAAATGTCTTTGACGGATGCACGGTAGCTTCCAAGACATAGGGTAGGGTGAAGCAAGATGGCGGCTTTGTAGTCGATGACGTCACCGCGTTCGTGCCATTCAAAAGAACGGCGGTTATTTTGAATGGTGTGTCTGTACACTTGGCCAGCAAGAGATTTTTGCCTGGAATCTTGTCAGGAAAAACGCTGTTTTTTTCCTGACAGGAATCTTGGTCATGTGTACAGGGGATGGGAAACAAAACAAAATAATTATTAAAACAAGAATGATCGACGGACCTGGACAAACAGTTAAAATCAGAAGTACCTTGCTCAAACAACGGTTATGAAAACGTGGAGAGGATCAGGTGTGGTCAAGGTGATGGCAGTGCAACGTTGCACACGAGCCAAGCCACAGCTCCCCTTTACTTGATAGCGTCCCACATTTACATCACAGTCCCACCTTCACGTTATGGTCCACCCATTACAATTCATATTTTTTTTCTAGGTAAATATATTTCTAAAAGGTGCTATTGGCATGAAATGTTAACCACATGTCAGGAACAACCCATGCAATCCATAAATACAAAGAAACCAAAACAAACACGTTCAGAAATTAAGTTTGGTTATGTGTAACAAAATGGAATGACACAAGGGGAAAAAGTATTTATACGCCGATACTTCATACAAAATCCTTTGTTGGTAATGGTGGCTTCAAGACGCTGTATATATGGCTTTTTTCAGCAGGACCTCAGGGGAAGGCAGTTCAGGCAACTTCAGTACTGTATAATGGCAAGGGGTGCGATGGAGGGTCCATTGATGCTTGCTGCTGGGGGGATCTATTGTTGAATGGGGATCTATTTTTTCATGGCTGTCTATTGTTGCTGCAAACCGCCCCAGTGTGAAAGGGGTCTAACAGTCTTGGAGAGCTGGGGGTGGAGACTGAAAGGGTATGTCAGCAGGAGATAAGAGGGGGAAAAAAAAAAAAAAAAAAAAGCAGTATGCTGATCTTCCTAGTAAAGAGCTGTGCAGGGGGGCGTGTCAAAACAAGTCTGACCATTGGATTACAGGAAGGCTGTGCTCCCAATTCGAATACAAAGAAGAAGAACTGACCACGCTGCATCATTCAACCCACTTCCTGTGGGCTCAGGGAGACAAGGACACATCCTTTTTGGGAGTACATCATCAAGCCACCCTGGGCTCACAGAGAAAGGCACAGCCACAATAGTTGGCAATGTTCTTGGTAGCATTTAGGAACCATCTGCCCCCTTGGTATGTATATAGAAAATGTATAATGCTGGGTGGAATTTTGCAGTAAGAAATGGCGTTATGAAAATAAATGATATTACCCAAAAGTACGGCTTTCTATTATCCATAAAGGTGAAAAATACCATCTTTTTTGTTTTTGTTTTGTGGAACAAGAAATGCTGGCCTAGGAACTACTCAGCACTACTTTGCTGGATAACCATGCACACAGAATAGAGGCGTTTTCACCTAATGGAAAAAATAAAGATGAAAACCTAACCATTAAAACCACACTCTGTCTGGAAAACACTTCAGTATCGCATACTGAACTTCCAATCGCTTTCTCTGCATACAAATTAAAATGAAGATAATTACAGTGGTAGTTTTTTTAAAAGGGAAGTCAGGTATAGCGATACATCAAGACCCCTTTCACACAGAGGCGGCTTTCAGGCACTTTAGCGCTAGAAATGGAAACACCCTGCCCAT
Organism: Rana kukunoris; assembly: GCA_029574335.1. Taxonomy (NCBI): domain Eukaryota; kingdom Metazoa; phylum Chordata; class Amphibia; order Anura; family Ranidae; genus Rana; species Rana kukunoris. The sequence goes on from CM056051.1 coordinate 410,764,700, forward strand.
TGCAATTAATAGGCAGTGCTTCCAAAGCACCTTACCCTCTGTTCACACTAGTGCGATTCCAGCGCCGCTCCTCTCCCGCAGGCTGTTCACACCCCAGTTTTGTTCACAGATCGCAGTGCAAACTGAACTCACACAGGAATTGAATCGCTTTGGTGAAAACACCCAAGTGATCCGATTCTAGTGTGGGGAAAAACAAGCCCCAGCACTTTGTGCGAATCCAACGCGAGTTCAGCCAATTATACAGCCATAAAACAGTATGGCTGATCCTGCATTGGTCAGAGATCACATGTGATCGGCACCTGCGGTGCAGGTGCGCATCTCATGCAATCTGAGATCACGCTAGTGTGAGCCCAGGCTTAAATAGGCTTTTAAAAGCGCTGAAAAACTGGACTTTATACTTTTTTTGGAGGGTAAAAGCACCCCGCTAGCGGCTGAAAAGTGGTGCTAAAACAGTGCTAAAGAGGTGCAAAAACAAGTGGCACTTTAGCACTAATCACCAGTTGGCTCAGTGTAAAAGTAGCCCAAAACAAGAGCAGAGCACATTTATGCCCCGTATACACAATACGAAAAACAGACGACAAATTGTCTGACGAAAAATTCTCCTACGACAGAATTAAACATGTGAGTGAGTGAAGAACTTGTATAGCGCAGCACATGCGAACTGAATCGCCTCTGGGAAGTGGAAGTGATGTCATGTGTTGTAGTGTATTTTCAGACAACTGTACTGATTAAAATGAAAATTGCACACTCCGATTTTGTACAAAAAATTATTTTTGCGCTGGTCTGATCACATAATAATCGGATGAATGGTCATGATGGGCTATCGAAAGCGGTGTACTTTGAAAGCAGTTTCTGTCGTACGATTTTTGGATCGTGTATAATCTCATGATCTGCTAAATCACTGTATCAGTTTGCTCCAATTTTGTGATTAGCTAGAAAAAATGTGCCTCTACGGCTCCATCTAATCATAAGTTCTGTTCCATAATAAGAATTATAATAATTATAATACATTTTTTAATAAACCTCCACAAAAAATAAAAAGTGTGACTAGACAATTAGACTATAGAGTAACAGCTGATTCCAGGAATTTAAAAATGCTGATTGTACATTAAGAGATTTACAGGTGATAAGGAAGAGGACGGACAACGTGGGAACATTGTGCCAACTGACAAGCCTGAACATGTAGCAGCTAAGCAAGTCTGGTGTTCTGAGTTTTCCCAGGCTACCTGGACTGTGGAGGAAATGCATCATATATGTGTCATATCTGAAAACATTCTTCCTGTGGCTCCACATAACTTGCACTTTCCTAGTATAATGATTGGTCGTGTAGTGGTTTTGCACAGAGCAGCCTGAATCCTCTTCTCAGGTCCCATTGATGTCAATGGGCAGTGGCGCTTTAGGAGTGGCGAGTTCACCGCACCTAAAGCGCTGCAAAGAAGCTGCTGGCCAGACTTTTGAAGCCCTGCAAGCACAGCACCCCAGTGTGAAAGCACTCGGGATTTTACACTGGGTTTGCATCTGTGGCTATTTTGAGCGCTAAAGCGCATGAAAAGAAAAACACCTCCAGTGTGAAAGGGGTCTTAAACCCAGCTCTAGAATACAAGCAATTTACTACCTCATCCACCTCTAGCTGTCCATGCCAGAAGAAGAAATTGATTATTGCTAGCGCCTATAAGCAGTGGCTAGCGATAATTGCAAGTGAATCTGGGAGGTTGGTTGCACCCAAGTTGATCAATCAACTTGTTACACATTCAGCTTGTTCATGCACTGTTCAAATCTCAGCCGGTTCCTGCTGAACCGGCCAAGATTTTAACTCTGTATGGCCAGGCCTTAAAGGCTTCAGGCAGGAGAAATCATAGGGGGTGATGAAGGGACCAAATGCCCAACATAATGAGCAGGTCCCAGGTCAGGAAATCAGCATGGCTCATACAGGAAACTAATTTTGATCCAGTACAATGCATGATGTCTTAGGAAGGGGTGTTTGGAATCAAGACTGAAGAGTAGGGTAGTTGATGTAAAATGCACCATTTAAAATTAATTTTTTGCCCGGAGTTGGGCTTTAAAACCAACATCACAGCTGACCATTCTGTTGTGGTGCATCATCTTACATGGGTTAAAGTGCAGTATTTCCCGCAATAACGCAGCCTATTCAATTAGTTGGAGGGGGTAAATGGGACTTAAAAAGGAGGCACATATGTATATGCCTTCATCCCTAAATTCTGAAATGTATTTATTTTTTTGTTTGGGACTTTGAATGAGGCCAGTGACAAATATAAAAAACACCAACACAACATGTTTATTAACATAGAAATAGATGCATGTGGACATTTCATTTATGTTACAAATCATATATAGGTGATGTAGCAGCACATTTGATTAAAATAGCATTTCATGTATATACATATGGCAATGAATTACAACTCATATGTACATGGGTGATATCACAGCACATTCTGTTAAACCATATGCAAGAACTCCACAAGAAGGTATATGGTATGGACAGACCAAATAAAAAAACATGGTTGCAAAACAAAAACAAAGCCAGCGCATTAAGGAGATGTGCGTGTTTCCGATAAAAAGCACCTGATGTGCATAAGCCCAAGAACTGAGCAATCTCATGAGCGCTGATCACTCAGTTCTTGGTCAGCTATAAGAAAAAGGGCACTTCTCAGCTCTGCCCCTCCAGCACTCACTTGAATGTCGGGCTGTTGGGGCAGCAGGAGCAGCTGGCTCAGGGTCTCAAGAGTTCACCAAGAGAAAGCCAATAAATAATGCTTTTGTAATGCTCCAATATTGAGAACAATCACATTAGCCACAGGGAAAATGCCTGCTGCACTATATTAGATATATATATATATATATATATATATCTTCAACAAAATGGCGTCCGAGACCCTTCCTGTTTCCAGTATATAAATAGACTGAGCCAATAGCCAATCAGGTTCCCTGGAAGAAGTGGCGTGACGCAACACGTAGGGTATGGCCATAGGACGTAGCAGACCAAAAAAGTGATACAAGAGGCGGAAAACACCAATGTTTTTATCGTTTGAGCGCTGTTTTATTGTGCTTTGATGCAGGCTGTTTTAAAATAAAATACTTTTATTAAATTGCTTTGGAAACGGTGATGCACTCACTATAGGAGGCTTGTGTTTACTTCACGCCCATACATGAGTTTGGATCTTCCAAGCGAGGATTAGTGGAAGAGATTCTAGCAGGAGAGAACAGCTTGCCCCTATTGCCAATTCAAGGCTTATATTGTGTGGCAATGAGGTGACAGTTCTGTGAGCACTGAGGTGTTGGTGGCGGCGCAGAGACTCTCTGGAAATCTTACCAAGTATTTTATTGGAACTGCATATTGAAGGACTGCACATTGAAAACCAAATATATTCAATGTGATCAGTCACCATTGAACGTTATCACTGTCATCATTCATTTTCCAATTAGATTGGGCACTGATTATTTTGGAATTATTCATTTTCAGTCACTATTGGATTTCACCATTGTTATTCTATATTTTTCATACATTATATAAAACTTTTTATAAGGATGGAATAGCGCAAAATCATTTATTAATCGAGAAATGGAGACAGCTGCCAATCAGGTAACTGGGTGGTTAACGTAGTCAGGATCCTTTGGTCGATTCTCAGTCTCAAATTTTTCTCTTAAAATGCGGCATAGGAGAAGTCTCCAGACAGTTTTTGCTGCACCATCACAGGATTTTTTGGTTTGTTTTTTTAAAGCTCAATATACCCTAAAGCTGGCCAAAGATGAATTATTTTTTTATTTTTGTTCAGCCAGCAGGCTGAATGGAAAAATAAAGTAGTAGTGCATTACACCATGTACACAGAATCAAGGAAACCTCCGACAGTGGGGTTGATTTATTAAAACTAGAGTGCAAAATCTGGTGCTGCATAGAATTCTAGTGTTTTATTTGTCAAAGCTGGAAGAAGCGGATTGGCTGCCATGCACAGCTGTACCAAGTTTTGCACTCACCAGTTTATCAAGCCCACTGTTGTCTGACAGTTAATCACTGGCTGCAGCCGCTTATGGAAAAAATGTTTCCAAAAAGCCGGTCAACAGAACAAGCAGGAACGGCCCCCACAGATGATTCGAAATTCAGCCAGTCCCTGCTAAACCACCAACATTTCAACCATCAATAACCAGCTTTAGAAGAACAGCAAAGTTTGTGATAAACTGTTTTCAGAAACATTTCTTGTGAATGCCCAGTGTAAAAAAATATTAACCTCTATCACAAAAAGAGGAAGTCAGAGATAGTGATCTATATCGCATTAAACTTTATGAGCTAGTGCACTGAAAAGACTACAGGGTGCAGAGATTAAAGCTTTTAGTGACGAGACAGCAACACCTAACCTAGGGCACCAACACATGGACACCCTTGCTCATACAGCATAGAAATCATGCATTTTTCAGCAAAATCAATTCCTTGTGCAGAAGACGAAGGCGATTTTTTTTTTTTTTTTTTTTAGCAAGGGCTGCTGAAGACTATTACCAGCAAAATGTATAGAGATACAGGTCTAATGCTCTTTTAAGGCTTCCCCAAATACGAAGCTTGAGGCTTAAAGCAGAGGTCCGCCTAAAAAGAAAAAAATTATTAAAAGTCAGCAGCTACAAATACAGAAGCTGCTGACTTTTAATACTTGTCCAGGGTGCCCGCGATGTCGGCAGCCGAAGCCGAGCAATCGCTCGGCTCTCGGCTGCTCCTACCGCCATCCTCGGTGAGGTAATCAGCGGAGTGAAGCGTTGCGGCTTCACTTCCCGGTTTCCTACTGTGCATCCGCGAGTCGCACTGCGCATCCTCACTGGTCCCATGCTGTCTTCTGGGACAAGTGTGTTTCCCAGAAGACAGCGTGGGGGGGCGTGACTGTCGCAGGAGTCTATGCAAATACAGGTATCTGCACCCCCCTCTACCCTGAACGGTGCCAAATGTGACACCAGAGGGGGGGGGGGGGATCAGAAAAGCGGAGGTTCACTTTTTGTGTGGACCTCCGCTTAAACGCGGAACTAACGGCCCATTATTATTCATAGGTACCTCACACCAGCACCGGTTCTGCTAAGGCCGGAGAAGGATATGACATAATTCCTGCGCATTGAAAAGAAGCTAGTCATTCAGACACTGAAACGAGCCTGTGGCTGTAGGCTGAGCATGCGAAGCTCAGTTTACAGAACCAGAGAAGACAGCGAGCGAGCTGGCAGACTTCTGCAAAGTAAGTCTGCCAGCTCACTGTTCACAGCACAACTTAAAGCAGTGATCCACCCAGATTTTTGTTTTAATGTATTCCGTTCTATCAAACTATTTAAACACTAATAATCTCATTACTGAAATAGCCGCTTAATTCCCATTTTTTATAGTACTTACTTTTTATTTGTGCTCTGCATGCGAAGCGCACTGGTATTCTCTCACCCAACATGCACCTCCTGTTCTCGCACATGCGCAGTTTACACAGGGCGCAGGCAAAGGTATAAAATCCCGTTACCATAACAACGGTCAGCGAAGGAGGAAGTGCCTGCCCCGTTATGGTTTCATGGTGTCATTTCTGGTTTCTAAAGAACGCAATGCTAGCTCTCGGCGCTGCTCACTGGCTCCTGGGAAAAGGATGACATCTCCCAGGAGCACTGGCGAGCACAGGCGCCAAGGTAAATGACATCAATCGCCACAGAGAGAAGGTGGCAGAATAGAAGGGACCCCATAGCAACAGTGCTGGAGTGTGTAAAAATATTTTTCTTCCCCCAAATGTTGTGGATTTATGTAAAAATACATTTTATGGGTGGAACTCCACTTTAAGTTTTGCTTTAAATTGGCCATAGATAAATTTTACTTAAAAAATAAATAAAAAATTTAACAAAAGAATAGCACACACTGAATCCCCCAGCCACTCTTTCAAAGGTGGATGGGGAATATCCTCCACTGTGCTACTGTATTCCGGTGGGCAGGACTGAAGTAGGAGATATATGAATGCATGATACAATGGTTATAACCATCAAGGGGGCTCAGTGTTTATCCTCAACATACACTGGAGGAGATGTATACAGTACTGTGCAAAACTTTTTGTCAGGTGTAAAGAAATGCTGCAAAGTAGAATGCATTCAAAAATATGTATTTTAATGATTTTTTGTATCAGAATTGTAGTCTGAAAGATCAATCACAGAATGGGACCTTTACAATACAGTTCCATAAAACATTGAAGAGAAAAGGGGAGTTGTAAAATAGCCATTACTAGACTGCACCAACCCCTTAGCAGCGTAAAAGCAGAGATGTGCTCATTGGTACTTGGGTACACAGCTCATCCACAGGGTGAGTGACCAGAGTCAGAGACCAAAGCCTCGTACACACGATCAGATTTTCAGATAACCAAACGTCCGTTTTTTGTGGCATGCCAGTCTCATGTCGAGAGTGAATAGGTTACACACCATAAGAAAATTCACGTATGACACAATACAAACTTCAGAAGTGGTATAAAGTGTTGACTAGTTCTGTATGTATTCTCTCATTTCTGAGCACGAGTAGTTTTCAGCTTACGATTTTTTCCGTACGAAAACTGTACTAATTAAATGAAAATCGGACATCGAGTTCAGGTACTTTCACAAAAATGTTATAGTCTGCACATCCAGCATTTGTCTGTATCGGCTGTCAAATGCACCATACTAATGATCCGAAAATCAGCAGACCGTTTGGATGGAATTTTACTTCGTATAGTGTGTACGGGCCTTAAGACCTGGAGGCCTAGACACCTAGGTCAGCACAACACGGGCCACAGTGGTCACATCTGCGCCGTTGCCACAGTTTAGAGCTGCACGATTAATCATTAAGGCCGGGTTCACACCTATGCGAATTGGTTGCGGCTTAAACCGCATCTAATACGCAGAACATTTTTAAATACATTGTTTTCAATGAGGCTGCTTCACATATGTGCGATGCATTCGCACTGCGCATTGCCGGAAATCCGTATGCGTTGGAGGCCTTGCGGTGCGGCTCAGGTGCAAATTCAGTCCCATTATCTTCTATGGGTACGCAGCTGATTCGCAGATGTGTTCAGTTCTCTTCAGGAATTTCTCTCATTCAGCTCAATACATTTCTCCCCCACTCTCCTCTCACTCAGAACTTCCCCCAGGTCTCCAAATTCGCAGCAAAAACCACAAAAACCGAGCTAATCTGCTGAACACTTCTCTTATCTGTCTGCAGAGATAAAAGAGCTGAAATTCTCACTGCACAAGTGTGAACCCAGCCTAAAAGAATCGATTGCGACACTTCTGGTCGGATCTCATGGAAATCCAAGTGGAATATTTTACAATTTATATGATTTATATTTTTTTGCTGGGGGGGGGGGGGGGGTTCCCCTCACTTCCTGTTCAGCTATGGGACAGGAAGTGAAGGCAAATTTAATCTGACAGGTTATAACCCTCCCTTAATCCATCCAAAGTGGGAAAAAAATAAGGTTTTGCCTATAGTTCTACTTCAACTTACAGGTAAGCATTATTATAAGCTTATCTGCAGATACAAATTCTGAGTTTACTACCGCTTTAACATTGTAAGAATGTTTGTCCACAAATAAGTCATAAGATCATTCATTCATTTAGTTCTCAAAAACCATTCTTAACATATAGTTATATAGTTCTACCTGTAAGGACCCCCTAATTTAATCTGAACACCAAACCCACCTATCAGACAGACCATCCATTGTACGGATTACTGAGAGTTCATTGTGTATTACACATCATAGAACTGTCTAAGCTACATGAAAAAGGGTTCTATTTAACACAAACATCCTGGCATTGCAGGCTCAGAGGAAGGGGCTGCTTCCCCCCCCCACCCCCCACCATGGGTTGAACATACCAATTACTGGATTGTCTTTGCAAGGGCCAATTCCCATTCTTCATAGGAATAGGGAGCAGAAAGATAGAAAACTCCCCCCTCTCCCTATTTAACTCCCATTCAACGGCAGGCACAGCTTTGAAGCGACCACTACAGGAATCCGTTATGGTTTGAGCCATTAGAAGTGGTGAGCATTGTAAACTTTCACAAAGCCTCATAATACATTGGCTACGTTTCATAGAATTTGGGAATTCCTTCGGCCTCTGTTCCTCAATTACTTGGGTTTACATACTAGATAACATTTGCCAGGGAAAAGCACAAGTTTAAAGTGTAAACTAAATAAGATCCAAAAATAACAGATTAAGTGTATCTAAACCCCAAATCAAATATGTAATATTCTAGGTTATCATATTTAGGCCCCTTTCACACATGTGAACCGTATGCCCGCTTTTTCATCCATCCGTTTACGGAAGAAAAAAGGAACATACACTGAAACCCAATCTCATCAGTGTCCACAATCCTCCGATTCTGCAGACGGAGGAAAATCCTATTTTTCCATCCATCTGCAGATCGGATGGGGTGAACACAGACAGACGTTCCATGTTCATCCGATCCCCCTATAGGGGAGAGCGGAGATCTGACAGGGGGGGTCCCTACACAGTGTGCAAGGACCGCCCTGTCATCTGCCAGCTCAGCGGGCATTAACGCAGTTTCCCAAACGTTTTTCTAGCAGAAACGCTCCTAGGCGCTACTAAGATCATATTTTTTTAAGCTTTTTTCCCTCCCTTTTACTGCAAAAATGCGAATGCTCCTAAACCGCCACTAAAAACACTACTATAAAAAGTTATTACCAGCGTTATTTATCCAGTGATTTTTCCAGCAATTTATTAATCAAAAAAAAAAAAAAAAAAAGCTAGTGTACATGAAGCCCAATTGTGTTCACACAGCCCCATCTAGAAAATGGACTGTAGTTCTCAGTGGAGCATAACCATGCTGAGATTACCACATCTGCGATCCATTGACCTACAGCTCTGTAACTGAAGGGTTATACTGAGCTATGGACCTGAGCAGGAAGAAACATCTGCAGAAGTCAGAGCATTGTACAGTCGTGGCCAAAAGTTTTGAGAATGACAAATATTCATTTTCACAAAGTCCGCTGCTTCAGTGTTTATGATGGCAATTTACATAATTGCAAAGTCCCTCTTTGCCATTAAAATTAACTTAAAGCGGATGGCCCATTACATTTTTTTTTTAAAAGCCAGCAGCTACAAATACTGCAGCTGCTGACTTTTAAAAATAGGACACTTACCTGTCCTGGAGCCCAGCGGCGTCCGCAGCAGAGGACGAGTGATCACTCGTCTCTCTGCTGCTCCCCCCTCCATCCACGGTGAGGGAACCAGGAAGTGAAGCGCTGCGGCTTCACTGCCCAGTTCCCTACGGCGCATTCGCGAGTCGCGCTGCGCCCGCCGATTGGCTCCCGCTGTGTGCTGGGAGCCGAGAGTTCCCAGCACACAACGGGAAAAACCCGACTTTTGCCCGAGACTACGGGCCGGAAGTGGATGCAGATACCTGTCTTTAGACAGGTATCTTCACCCCCCTCCCCCCTGAAAGGTGTCAAATGTGACACCGGAGGGGGGGGAGGGTTCCGATCAGCGGATCTTCACTTTAGGGTGGAGATCCGCTTTAATCCCTTTAAAAAAACGTTTCCACTGCATTTGTGAAGAAGGATTCAGGGCGCCCAAGAAAGTCCAGCAAGTGCTAGGACCATCTCCACTGCGATTCAGCTGTGGGGTCAGGGCACCACCAATGCAGAGCTTGCTCAGGAATGGCAGCAGACAGCTGTGAGTGCATCTGCTCGCACAGTGAGGCAAAGACTTTTAGAGGATGGCCTGGTTTCAAGGAGGGCAGCAAAGAAGCCACTTCTCTCCAGGAAAAACATGAGGGACAGACCGATATTCTGAAAAAGATTTAGGGATTGGACTGCTGAGGACTGGGGTAAAGTAATTTTCTCTGATGAATCCCTGTTCCAATTGTTTGGGGCATCTGGAAAAACCCTTGTCCGGAGAAGAAAAGGTGAGCACTACCACCAGTCATATGTCATGCCAACAGTAAAGCATCCTGAGACCATTCATGTGTGAGGTTGCTTCTCAGCCAAGGGAGTGAGCTCACTCACAGATTTCCCCAAGAACACAGCCATGTATAAAGAATGGGACAAAAACATCCTCCGAGAGCAACTTCTCCCAACCATCCAAGAACAGTTTGGCGATGAACAATGCCTTTTCCAGCATGGTGGAGCACCTCACCATAAGGCCAAAAAGATAACTAAGTGACTTGGGGAACAAAACATCACATTTTGGGTCCATGGCCAGGAAACTCTCAAGACTTTAATCCCATTGAGAACTTGTGAACACAAAAAAAACCCACAAATTCTGACAAACTTTAAGCATCAATTCTGCAAGAATGGGCTGCCATCAGTCAGGATCTGGCCCACAAGTTGATTGCCAGCATGCCAGGGTGAATGACAGAGGTCTTGAAAAAGAAGGGTCAACTCTTAAAATATTGACTCATTGCATAAACTTAAAGTGGATGTAAACCCCCCCCCAAAAAAATATTTTTTTGATGTCACAATGTAGAGTATAAGATTTCCTATCATCTGTGCCCAGTCTTGCCACACAGTTAATCCAGATCTGAGAAATCCTCTTTCAATGTTGAGTAAAATGAACAGCCTTGCAGATAAAAACCTGCCTAAATAAAAAGTCAGTTTTCTCTCTTCTTGCTTTGAGTGAGAGGTTATTTACATATCTAGCTCAGACATGTTTATCATATGTTATATCATAACATGAGGTATAAAAAGTGAGAAATCCACCCCTCCCCCACATAACACATCCTGGTGATATACAATGAACTTTGGATCACCTCTTGTTATGATAAACATGTCCAAGCTAGATATGTAAATAACCTGTCACTGAAAGCAAAAACAGAGAAACGGACTTTATAATTTGGCAAGTTTTTATCTGGAATTCTGTTAATTTGCACTGAACATTAAAAGAGGATTACTCAGCGCTGGATTAACTCTGTGTGGCAAGATTGGGCACAGATGATAGGAAATCTTATACTCTACATTGTGACATCAAAAAAAGTGGTTTACATCCACTTTAATGCAATTGTCAATAAAGCCTTTGACACTTCTGGAATGCTTGGAATTATACTTCAGTATATTATAGTAACATTTAACAAAAATATCCAAGAACACTGAAGGAGCAGACTTTGTGAAAATATTATATTTGTGCCATTCTCAAAACTTTTGGCCACAGCTGTACCCGTGATTCACTCACTGATTGACATTGCAGTGTTTTGCAGTCTCAAATTGCAGGTGAAAGTCTCCTTTAAATTTGGCTGCATTCTCTTTTCAGGCTTTTCCCTGCTAGCAAACACCATACTTCCTGTCCCTTTATGGTCGTATTCATTTCTCTTTCCACAGGAATTATGCAGGATGTCACCGTTGTCAGCCTGGCTGGACTTCAAACATGTCTGCCCATGCTCATCTCCATTACAAGATCAATTGATAGAATTTGTAGTTTACAAAATGTATGTTTGTTTTTGCTGTCTTTTCAGCTTACATAAAATTACAAGGACATTTCTAGCAAGATCAACAAGTATTTTCTGTACTTACTGACCCTTCTCTTAGGATGTGGCAGCTGCATTAGTTTCCATTTTCAAGCTAAGCCCTGATAAGCTGCAATATATTATAGTGAACAGATATCAAAATAAGTAACCATTCACACTTTAGCGACTCCAAATTGACATGACCGAGTGCGACTTTTACACAACTTGGCACTCAAGTCGCATCAGTACTGCAGAAACCTTTTCAAAGTCGATGTGACATCAAGTCACATAGATTTGAATGGGTTCCATTGAAATCAATAGGCTGCAACTTGTGCAACTTTGTGTGTCCAAAGTCGCACAATCGTGAATGAAGTCAAAAAATAAAATTGCACAAATGCACACTACAATAAAAGGAACAAATGGGAGACAATTTACCAAAAGAAAAAAAACAGACCGAATCTGGAGCAACTGTCAATGGCAACCAGCCTCTTCAGCTAGTCCAGTTAAAAGATATGTAAACGCTTTTTTTATTTATTTTTAACCACTTCAGCCCCAGAAGATTTGGCTGCTCAATGACCGGGCCACTTTTTGCAATACGGCACTGCCTCGCCTTAACTGACAATTGCGCGGTCGTGTGACCCTGTACCCAAACAAAATTGACCTCCTTTTTCCCCCAGAAATAGAGCTCTCTTTTAGTGGCATTTGATCATCTCTGCATTTTTTTTTTTTGTGCTATAAAACAAAAAAAGCGGAAATTTTGATAAAATAAAAAATAAAAACACAATATTTTGTACTTTTTGCTATAATAAAAAACCAATTGTTTTTTTTTTTTAAAGCCATTTTTTTCCTGAGTTTAGGCCAATATGTACCGTATTTATCGGCGTATATCGCGCACTTTTTTGCCCTGAAAATCAGGGCAAAATCGTGGGTGCGCGATATACGCCGATCCCCGCGCTGTGTTTGAACCACTGCGCCGACATATACCGAGCGCAGCACACTCGGGTATAGTCGGGCAGGCTCGGCTCCACTCGCGGTCACGTCCTGTGCGTCCTTTACGCGAGAGGAGCCGAGCCTACCCGAGTGTACTGCACTCGGTAATTTGTCGGCGGAGTGGTTTGAACACAGCGCGGGAATTCGACTCGAGGCGCGCGCTGGAGAAGCCGGGAGGACACCACTGATGCCGAAGACGGACACCGGACCGGACAAGGCCGCCGCCCAAGACACCAAAACGAAGTACTAAAAATACGAAAAAATATTTTTTACAGGTCCACATTAGGGGTGCACGCTATACGCGGGAGCGCGCAATATCCCGATAAATACAGTATTCTACATAATTTTGGTAATAAAAAAAAAAAAAACGCAAAAAAGCATAGAATGATTAATTTGCGCAAAAGTTATAGCATCTACAAAGTAGGGGATAGATTTAGAGTTGAAAATATGTTTATTGGTATTTTAGCAAATGGAACAAACAACAGGAGAAGACGCCATCCAAAAACAGTCAAAAGTGCATTGGGGTAAGGAGTCAGTCCAGCGGCTATCGCCCACAGCAGGACTCCCACCGACATAGAACGCAATCAGAACAGGAATGACTTCAACATGAAACAATTAGATGCAACCACAAGGGTCCTATCATAGGTGGCAGAATTACAGCCAGGATTGCTAGTAAGAGAACAAAAAGACTAAAAGGAAATAAAAAATAAAACAAATAAAAAATAATAAATAAAATAAAATAAAATAAAAATGACAAACAGGACAAAAAATCAAAATGAAAATGGGAAGTCAAGAAACTGGGGCGTCAAAAGGTAGGAAAAGAAGAGGGGAGGAGAAGGAAGAAGAGGGGAGCAGAGGAAAGGAGAAGGCTAGAGAAAGATCAGAGCAGAGAGTACGAGTTGCTGAAAGATCAGTCAGGGGGGACAAAATAGGGTGTGCGGGGAATGAGGGACCCACCTCGCCCTAGGGCAGTGAAATATCAGGGAGAGCTCATGACTGGGGTGACGTAGGGGATAGATTTATGTCATTTTTACTTTTTACTAGTAAAGCGGCGATCTGCGATTAGCATCAGGACTGCGACATTATGGCGGACGTATCGATCACGGTGTAATTGTCATTGCCAGGGAAGGGGTTAACCTTAGGGGGCGATCAAGGGGTTAACCGTGTTCCCTAGTGTGTGTTCTAACTTTGGCGGGGGGACTGACTGACTGACTATAGATGACAGATCGTGGTTCCCAGCTCATAGGAACTCATGATCTCGCTCCTCAGAACCCGGGATATGTGCGTACACACGCACGCACGCCCCCCTGTTCTGCCTCGTGCCCGCGACCGTGCATTGGGATGTCCGATGTGCAGCGGGCGAACGCGTGCCTGCTATACCACTTGAAGGAGCCGACATACAGCTACGACGGCTCATGGGATCGTGCCGACCTGCCATAGTATGACGGCAGCTGGACGGCAATCGGTTAAAAACAAACATGTCATACTTTACTCCTCTGCAGTTGGTTTTGCAGAGTGGTCCAGAACCTCCTCTTCTGGGGTCCCTCAGCAGCGCTCCTGGTTCCTCCTCTTCTCGAGTGCTTCAGAGAAGCAATCTCCCTGGGGGAACACGTGCGGGCGCGCTCCCGTGTCTTGCTGCTGCATCCATTGACAAAGAAAGCAGGACTCTGCCATCAATCTATCCAATCAAGACCCCAGACAACGGCTGGAGCGGGGCTCTGGAGCGGGGGGGGGGGGGGGGGGGGCTGCTGGGCTACAAGAGGTTTTACAACCCTTTTAAGTTTAGAAAATAAACAATAGAAGCTCATTGGTTGTCATGCACAGCTGCTTCAGATCTTGGCTGTTTCAATTTTGATAGATTACACTCAATACATTTTAATACCAGATGAAAAAGTACATGCCTTTGTGTAAAGTACTGAAACTTCAGAAGAGCAATGAGAATAAACCACAAGAGGAAGGCATTACTTCACAGAAGCCTGCCGAGTCACAATGAGAACAGCTGCACTGCCAGAGAAGGAAGACAATGTAAAAAAAAAAAAAAAAAAAAAAAAACCTACTGGAGGAGCCCAGCACCCTGACTAAAGAAAAAAAAAAAATACATGTAAAATAGAAAACATATATAAAAATTGTGTGTGCGCGTTTCCCGTAATTAAAGTGGTTGCAAAAGCAGGTTTTTGCTTGCTTTCTACTCGGGGAGGGGGGGCACTGGCAGGGTTGACCCTAGAAAAAGATTGGGGCTGCTTTATGCAAAACCATTGCACAGAGCAGGCAATTATAACAGGTTTGTTATTTTAATTAGAAAATTAAAAACTTTACAATCACTTTTAAGTGTAAACCCGGGAAAAAAAAAACTCTTATTTGTTCCCTTTTGGGCTGTTAAATTTTCTATTGAGAGTTTTGTTATACATTTTAAATAGAAGTGCAAACAAAAATGCCTGTTGATTGTGCCCACATAGTGTAATACAGTATGCCAAGTTTTTATTGTAGACAAAAAAGTCAGGTACTCACATTTAAGCATAAAGTAACAGGCGTATCATAAAGTGTGTGATCCACGAGTGTGTACGACTGAAAGATTATGATACGCCTGTTACTTTATGCTTAAATGTGAGTACCTGACTTTTTTGTCTACAATAAAAACTTGGCATACTGTATTACGCTATGTGGGCACTTTTTCTTCTTTGAGCCGTATTAGACCCAAAGCACCTGAAGCCAGAGGAGACTGCCACAGAGCCACACAGGGGCTAACACTGTGAAAGCCTTTAACCCCTTGTGGGTACCTGGATCTGGTGAGTGAGGGACCTATCAGAGCATGAGGAGAGGGAGCACTGAATGATCACAGCCATTTGAATTGTTTCATGAAGCACTAAGCACTTTTTTGCATGGACTGCCTAAATATAACTTTAATCCAATTTTATGGCACAGAGCACCTTATAATACTATATTAGATCATCTATTAGCACGTTTTTTTACATGTGTATATTTATTTATTTTTGTATTAATTTTTATTTTTATGGTTTACCCAATGTGGATGTAAGCACATATTTGTTTTAGGGCTGCATTTTATTTACCCAACATCACTTTTTCATATAAAGAGGCGCCAACACCTACTACCTCACCCCCACTCATTATCCAATTCCATTTAGGTGGAATTTCACGTAGGGGCTGCCACTTTAGCACTGCTACCAGTCCTATAGGTAGCTATTAGGGCTGCACATCTTCACCGGTCTCACGATTCGATGCGATTACGATTATCAAGGCCACAATTCGATTCGATTCCGCGATGCATCACGATTGCAGCGCAAGTGCGCATGGCTTTCATCAAAAAAATATTTAAGTACTCCAAACAAAAAAACAACACACAATAACACTTCCTGCATGTAGCAAAGTCTAAACACAGCAGACACGCTACAGGAGATGGTCAGAGACTGCGGACACGCTACAAGAGATGGTCAGAGACTGCGGACACGCTACAGGAGATGGTCAGAGACTGCGGACACGCTACAGGAGATGGTCAGAGACTGCGGACACGCTACAGGAGATGGTCAGAGACTGCGGACACGCTACAGGAGATGGTCAGAGACTGCGGACACGCTACAGGAGATGGTCAGAGACTGCGGACACGCTACAGGAGATGGTCAGAGACTGCGGACACGCTACAGGAGATGGTCAGAGACTGCGGACACGCTACAGGAGATGGTCAGAGACTGCGGACACGCTACAGGAGATGGTCAGAGACTGCGGACACGCTACAGGAGATGGTCAGAGACTGCGGACACGCTACAGGAGATGGTCAGAGACTGCGGACACGCTACAGGAGATGGTCAGAGACTGCGGACACGCTACAGGAGATGGTCAGAGACTGCGGACACGCTACAGGAGATGGTCAGAGACTGCGGACATGCTACAGGAGATGGTCTATATTTCTCCTCCATACAGCCCAGTCCCTGCCTGCAGTGACAATGACTTGTCACAGGTGACAGTAAATCAGATTCCACTACATGCCCGTACCCTGTGTCCCCGAATCAGAGCACCCCCCTCCTCCTCTGTACTTACATGCTGCTCTGCACAGAGGATGATTAGAGGGAACTTGCAGCCTTGTAGTGAGATGGGCGATCTGCCAGCACACCATCCCCCGATCTCCATTCCAGCTCTTCATTGTCAGCCGGGAATTCTCAGCGTTTGTATATATTAGCGCCCGCGCTAATGTGACCGACTGACTGCCCGCCCGCCTCTCTCCAGTCTCCGTCGGCCCCGCTCACTGACTAGAACTTCAGATTAGTAGAGGATAGTGCTTGTATATGCCGCGCTAACGTGACTGACTGCACGGCTCGCCTATCTCCTATGTCCACTCGGCTCTTACGTCTCTCCTGGCGTCAGCCCCTCCCGCCTTTCTACTGATCCAATCGTTAGGCAGTGGGCGGGGCTGACGCCAGGAGAGACGTAAGAGCCGAGTGGAGATAGGAAAGTCGTGCAGTCAGTCAGTGGCATATACAGACAGTATCCTCTACTAAGCTGAAGTTCTAGTCAGTGGGCGGGGCTGACGCCAGGAGAGAGAGCGGAGTGGACCGTAGGAGAGAGGAGGGCCGGGCAGTCACACGAGCGCTGAAAACAAAAAGGTACCATAGAACGGAGCACTCTCCCGGGAGGGGCGGGGACGGGGGCGGGGCTAGGCATCGATTATCACGGTCGCATGCATCGGAATCGCATCGGGTACACCCGAATCGCGATGCACCGATTCAGCGATTATATTTGACACCCCTAGTAGCTATTGATACTTGATAATTTGATCCGTAGTGCGGGCTCTACCTACCCCCCTTCATTAAATTGCAAAAGCAGCCGAGGGTTCCATTTAGCGATCCTGGTGCTGGCTAATTGCCACGAGTGACAGGATTAGTGGTCTCAGTTGCAAGCAAGGACATTGCCTACATACCAAGATATCATTCCAAAATCTGCTTTTATTAACTATATTAAGCAGCTCTGGCACATGTGTTCCATATAAAAATTGCTGTTTGGCACAGAAAAATAAAAAAATCAGTACAAGTTACAAAATACTTGACAGCTGCTGCTTACCTAAAAATTGATAAAGACATCTTTTTTTTATGTGTAAAAATAACAAACATGTTATACTTACCTGCGCTGTGCAGCGTTTTTTCACAGAGCAGCACAGATCCTCCTCTTCTCAGGTCTCGCTTTGGCGCTCCTGGCCCCTCCCTCATGTTTAAAACCCAACAGCAAGCAGCTTGCTATTGGGGCACCTGAGCCGAGCTCCGTGTTCCCATTCAGACACAGAGCCAGACCAGACCTGCCCCCTCTCTCTCTCATTGGCTTGCTGACTGACAGCAGCGGGAGCCAATGGCCCTGGACAGTCTGGTATCTCGTGCAACATCGCTGGATCGAGATGGAGCTCAGGTAAGTATTAGGGGGGCTTCTGAACACAGATTTTTCTTAATGCATTAAGATATAAAAAAAAGGGATTTTTAAATACAGCTTACCTGTAAAATCCTTTTCTTGGAGTACATCACGGGACACAGAGCGGCATATTCATTACTATGTGGGTTATATGGAGTACCTTCAGGTGTGGACACTGGCAATCTCAAACAGGAAGTCCCCTCCCTATATAACCCCTTCCCCTAGAGGGAGTCCCTCAGTTTTGTAGCAAGCAGTATGCCTCCCAAAATGGTCACCCAAAAGAGGGGTGGGAGCTCTGTGTCCCGTGATGTACTCCAAGAAAAGGATTTTACAGGTAAGCTGCATTTAAAAATCCCTTTTTCTTTCTCGTACATCACGGGACACAGAGCGGCATATTCATTACTATGTGGGATGTCCGAAAGCAATGCTTTAATGAGGGGAGGGAGACATCTTCCAAAGAAGGATTCAATTTAGAGATAAACTCAAATCATAATAATAATTCTAACTTAGTCAAGAAAAAACTTATTTTTTTTTTTTTTTTTTTTTATAACCAAGGGTGTTTCTGATCCCGAGGATTTCAAACTGCAGCCTGTAGTACTGCCTGACCAAAGGCAGTATCCGCATTTCTTCTCACGTCTAGTTGATAAAACCTTGTAAACGTGTGGACTGATGACCACGTTGCCGCCTTGCATATCTGAGCCATAGAGATCTGATGGTGTGCTGCCCAAGAGGCGCCCATGGCCCTGGTAGAATGGGCCTTTACCGACAACGGAGGAGGCAACCTCTTCAACCCGTAGGCTTGAATGATTAATTGTCTAATCCCATCTCGAGATGGTGGATTTTGCAGCTGCCTGCCCCTTCTTGGGGCCATCTGGTAGAACGAATAACACATCTGTTTTCCGGATCTTTTCTGTAGCTTTAAGATAGGCCTTCATGGCCCGGACAATATCCAAGGTATGCAGCAACCCTTCCTTTCTAGATGTAGGTTTTGGAAAGAAGGATGGAAGTACCAAATCCTGGTTTAAGTGAAATTTGGATATAACCTTTGGTAGAAAGGAAGGATGGGGCCGGAGAACTGCCCTGTCCTTATGCAGAACGAGATATGGTTCCTTACACGATAAGGCTGCTAATTCTGACACTCTCCTGGCCGAAACTATGGCGACCAAGAAAACCAACTTTCTTGTCAGTAAGAGTAAAGGAATCTCAGCCAACGGCTCAAAAGGCTGTTTCTGTAGAGTGGACAGGACAAGATTTAAGTCCCATGGACAAATTGGTGACTTGACAGGAGGATTAATACGCAAGACCCCCTGTAAGAAGGTCTTTACCAGCGAGTGGGTGGCCAGCGGCCTCTGAAACCACACTGACAGAGCTGAGATCTGTCCCTTGATTGTGCTTAGTGCTAGGCCTTTATCCACTCCTAGCTGGAGAAAACTTAACACCCTATCAATAGTATATTTGCGGGAATTCCATCTTTTGGATTCACACCAGCCTACGTAGTTCCTCCACACCCTGTAATAAATCACCCTGGAGACCGGCTTTCTAGCCCTAATCAGGGTAGGAATTACCTGCCTAGACAGGCCTCTATCCCTGAGAATCAGGGATTCAGCCTCCAGGCCGTCAAATTTAGACGCTGTAATGTAGGGTGGAGGATCGGGCCTTGTGAGAGTAGGTCTGGTTGTAGAGGAAGAGTCCAAGGGTCTCCCACTGCCATCTTCAGGACTAGTGAGTACCAAGTCCTCCGGGGCCAAGCCGGAGCTACTAGAATGACTGGCTTGTTCTCCACTCTGATCTTGCGCAACAGGCGCGGGAGTAACTGTAGTGGAGGGAATGCATATAGAAGTCTGAATTGATGCCAAGGGCAAACCAACGCATCGGTTCCGCAGGCCATAGGATCCCTCGCTCGCGACACGAACCAGTCTAGTTTCTTGTTGAACCTGGATGCCATTATATCTACGTCCGGCATTCCCCACCTCTGGCAGATTGTCTGAAAGACCTGGGGATGCAGAGACCATTCCCCTGGCAACAGATTCTGGCGACTTAAGAAGTCTGCCTGCAGGTTGTCCACTCCGGGAATGAATATCGCTGAAATGCAGGGTACATGAACCTCTGCCCATTGAAAAATCAAGTTCACCTCCCTCTGAGCGGCCTGGCTCCTGGTTCCCCCTTGGTGGTTTATGTATGCCACCGCCGTGGCATTGTCTGACTGGATTCTCACCGGGAACCCCTTTAATCTGGAGGTCCAAGCCAGAAGGGCTAGGCGGGCAGCTCTGATTTCCAAGATATTGATGGGGAGCTGCCTCTCTGCTTTCACCCAAGTTCCCTGGCGGGAGAACCCCTCGAAGACCGCCCCCCAGCCTGCCAGGCTGGCGTCTGTGGTAACTACCTTCCAGACAACAGGGCTGAAGGATTTTCCCTTTAGAAGATTCTGAGGGTTCAACCACCAGGCCAGGCTTTGTCGGACCCTTGATGATAGCGTCAAAGGGGACTCTAAGGCATGTGCCCTCTTGCCCCAGGCTGCTAGAATGGCTGCCTGTAGGACGCGAGTGTGGATCTGAGCGTATGGTACTGCCTCGAATGTGGCCACTAGCTTGCCTAGTAATCGCATACACAGGCGAATAGTTGGTTTTTTCTTGTTTAGAACCAACTGAACCAACCCCTTGATAGCTTCGATCTTTACAAGGGGCAGGAACACCTATTGATGTTCTGTGTCTAACCTCATGCCGAGGTATTCCAACTGCTTTGTAGGCTGGAACGCTGACTTTCCCCGGTTCAGGACCCAGCCGAATTCTTCGAGGTACCGAACCGTGAGGTTTACTGCCTTTTGCAGACCCGGCCGTGAGTGATCTATGATTAAAAGGTCGTCCAAGTATGCTAGGACTGTGACCCCTTGGATCCTTAAATTGGCCAGAATTGGGGCTAGGATCTTCGTGAATACCCGGGGGGCCGTGGCCAGCCCGAAGGGGAGCGCCCTGAATTGGAAGTGTCGCTGCCCCACCGCGAAGCGTAAAAACCTTTGATGCGACTGAAAGATTGGTACATGAAGGTAAGCATCCTTTATGTCTATGGAGGCCAGAAAATCGTCCTTCTGAAGCGCGGCGGCTGCTGACCGGATGGATTCCATCCGGAAGGAACGAACCCTTAGGTAACCGTTTAACCTCTTTAGGTCCAAGATTGGCCTGACATCGCCGTTGGGCTTTGGTATGACAAAGAGATTGGAATAGAAACCTAGGCCTTGCTCTTGGGCTGGCACTTCTATAATTACGTCCTGGCCAAGCAGGTGATCCAAAGCTGCCAGCATTGAGGCCTTCCTTGCTGGATCCCTTGGTAGCCTTGATTCTTGAAAATGAGGCGGAGGATACCTTAGAAACTCCAGTCTGTAACCTGTGGTTACAGATGCCCGGACCCATCTGTCGGGGATCTTGGCTTCCCAAACCTCTGAGAAGAAACGAAGCCTTCCCCCCACCCGCAAGAGTGGGGGCGCCCCTTCATAAGGCAGACTTAGGGGCTGTCTTTGACGGCTTGCGATACCACGGCCTCTTACCCCCAGGGGTCTGTCCCTGCGATCTACTGTTGGATCGTGCAGGCGGCCGTCGATACTGCCTGGAATTTGAGGGCCCCGAGACAGGAAAGAGCTGCCTTTTAAATGTAGGAGCCCGGAATGTCTTTTTGACCGGTAAAAGGGTACTCTTGCCATTTGAAATAGTCTGAATATATTTATCCAGATCCTCTCCGAAGAGTCGTCCTCCATGGAAGGGAAACCCTGCCAGAAGCTTTTTGCATGGGGGCTCCGCCGCCCAGTTCTTCAACCATAAGAGCCTTCTCATGTGCACCAAACATAGTGATAAACGAGAGGCCTGCTGGATGGAATCTTTTATAGCATCTACCGCAAAACACAGAGCTCTGGGAATGTCAGAAAACTCTTCTGCTTGTTGGGTAGGCATGTCCCTTAACATTTCCTTTGTCTGGTCTTTTAATGCCTGACAAACTCCAATTGCAGCCACCGCTGGCTGCACCACTGCTCCTGCCGTAGCAAAGGATGCTTTTAAAAGTGTTTCTAATCTTTTATCAACTGGATCTTTAAACATATGTATGTTTTCCACCGGGCAAGTTAGTGATTTATTCACACATGAGATGGCTGCATCCACTACTGGGAGCCTCCACCTCTTGGAGAACTTTTCCTCCATGGGGTAAATGACCGCAAATCTTTTCGGTGGCAGAAAAATCCTGTCCGGCCGTACCCAATCCCGAAAGATCAATTCCTCCAAGAGAGGATGGACCGGAAAAACTGCGTTGTTTAACGGAGCTTTCAAAGAGCCCAGAGAGGATACCGGAGGAACCTGAGACTCTGGCAATGGTAAACTAAATGCCGAGCGGACCATGTCCGTCAAAGACTGTACCCACAGTCTTTCTGTCTGGGAGTCTGAAAATGGTTCCTCAGAGGCAGATCCCTCAATCCCTGAACCCTCTTGGTTCAGGTCTAGTTGATCCTCCTGTGATTCCAATTCCTCTGGAGAGAGAATCTCAGCATCTGAGGATACACCTCCTGGTGATGGGGATCTAACCCGTTTTTTACCAGGAATAGCTCTAGCGATCAATGTTGCTATTCTCTCTTCTAGCCCCCCTAGGGATACGGCTAGCATCTCCTCTGTGATAAACACAGGGCTGGGCTGATCTGGGCCAGCCTCCGCACCAGATCCCCCTAATGGCTTATCCAAGGCGCTTCTTATGTTAATAAGTTGCGGGGAAAGTATCGGCATATCAGAATCAGAAAGGGAACCCTTTTGTTTTTTGGTCTTTTTTGTACCCTTTGACCCCGAACCCTTGGAAGCCATAATACAAAATCGAGGGACTCCGCCCACACAACAGACTGTAGTGGGCAGGAGTACAAAATCAGAGTTTAGGGGACAATAGATTACTAATGCCCAAAAACTGATGGGATCCCGTATGTTCTCTTTTTTTTTTTTTTTTTTTTAAATATATTATATATTTACTTTTGACAACATACCGTGACCCCAAACTAAGTTTGCCAGCCTCCAAACCTGCTGCAAAAAAGGGGGATTTCTTGGCTTAACAAAAAAGGTATTTGGAACAAAGTCCAGATGTACTACCCCTCTTCCGCCACCGGGAGTCACTGTTCTGCCGCTCTGCGTCCTCTCCTGTGAAAATCAGCCTCAGACTGAGCACTGACCATGCCTGCTGTCTATAACAGCACAAAGGCGCGCCCCTGTATGACGCCGCAGGCACGCCCCCCCCCCGCCCTCCTGTCTGAACGGCGCGAAAAATGTCAATAAGACGTGCGCGCGCGCGTATGCCGGAAACAGGAGGAACATGGAGGAGCCGCGCTGCTGGAGATCCAGGAACGCAGAAACAGGCGGCAGATTCAAACTCCCGGCCAGGTAGGACTCTCCAAAGGCCCCTAGGGATCCTTACTAGCCCTAGGAAGAAACAGCAGGTTTAGCTAGCACACATATTTAGACAGGGGGACCTAGTGATGGGGGAGAAAAAGGTGTCATCCTGTCTCTCTTTAGACATAGTGAACAAGGTTGCCCATGCAGAGCATACTTAGGCTATCCCCCCTTTTAGGTTACCCCGGAGAGCCTGCTGTCGAACCAAGTCCCGCAGGCTCCCCCTTACCTGCTCCATGCTGCAGGATGTTTGTCCAGCAAACTGATCCAATCTTCTCCCATCTCCGTGGGTAGCGTAGTAGACCTTCAGGCCCTGGGGTCCTATGAAGGTACCCACTGTCCTGGACCTATATAGCACCCTGGCAAACAGGAACTTATGGTTTTTTCAAACTCCAAGTCCTGGGCCCAGGGTCCAGCCCTCCAAAGAGGAGCATTATAGGCAAAACCCCACGGCTTGGGGCCCGGGTACTGTCCACTTTGGCACTGAGGCTCCTTGGACAGATCCGGTTAGCCCGCCCTTAATCCCAAGGATGTGGAGCAAAGCTATTCCGTGACCAACACCTAAGACACTGGCGAAAAAACTGAGGGACTCCCTCTAGGGGAGGGGGTTATATAGGGAGGGGACTTCCTGTTTGAGATTGCCAGTGTCCACACCTGAAGGTACTCCATATAACCCACATAGTAATGAATATGCCGCTCTGTGTCCCGTGATGTACGAGAAAGAAATATAAAAAAAGCTTATGCCTTTACAACCACTTTAATACAAAAAAATGTAATGCATGCTCTGCTTACTGAGAAAAGCCTAATAATATATAACAATAAAAAAAAAAAAGTGTCAGTGGTCAAATACACAGACTTGTGAAAAGCGGGTTGTCTGTGCAAGTTACCCATGTTTATGAGGTGTTGCAGTTTATTTTTAGTTCTACCTTTTCAATTATATTTATATCATTTATTTTTTTATAATTAGAGAAAATATATATAACAAAATACTTTTGCTCTACTTTCAGTAACTAAAGAATGCTAGAAATGTACCTTAGACACAGGAATGCTTGAATATGCACACAATCCACTGCAAACACTGACTCATTTATTATAGAATACAAAGCACAGGTTTCTAATCAGTTTGAAATTCCAGAATGTGACATTTGGGTCTTATCAACAAAGTGACAAAAGATAGCAAACAAATGTAGGCCGAAGATGAATCAAATCTTGGCCAGTTCCTACTGAATCAGCTGAGATTCGATCGATCTAAAGCAGGCTGGTTGCGCCCAAGTCAATCCATTGATCGACTTGGGTACTGCCAGCATGTCAGATTATTTTACGTGCAGTTACGCTAGCAGTAATCATTGTGTTCTGCTTGTCAGAAGGCTCCCCGGCGGCAGAACACAATAGTGCTGCTGGAGGGATTCCCCATCAACACTGTGTTAATGTGGGAATCAAGCAATTTTCTAATCTCAATCTATGGGCTGCTTAAAACCCTTCAAGACTGACTGACAAAAAATAAAAAACACTAGCAGACACCTGGGGCTAGTCTAAAACAATACATTGCCACTGTACATTTGAACATGACGGAAATGTTCTCTTAGTCACAACTGCCTGGGTCCTTCATTCATTGTTTGTTTGAGTTATTGATGCTTCTGCTAATGAGGAAACTTACATCCTTTCAGCTTCCTTCAGCACTTCCAGATCCTCTTATGCATTGGTCACCTTCCTTTGTACGCAAGCCACAGCTGTCACCACAAAAACTGTCCCCTGTACTGACAAACTAGTGATGTAATGTTTGTTCGGGGCAGACCAACAGCTAATAGGTCTTATATAACATTTACTGGAATTAAAGGACAGTTTCACTTTACTGTAGCCATTTGCCAAATACTTCACAGGGCACTTCATTATAAGAGGCATCCCTCAATATCAGGCATAGCTGCACAAGTATGTGTAGAGGTAAAACACAGTATAGGAGTGCATTCCTCAAAATGTCAGTCTTGTCAAGAACATACCATTTCATCCAATGTCTGGAGTCTGGACCTCCGCTTTTGCTATATCCAGGTATTATACCTGATCCTTTTACCACTGTGCCTATTTTATATTTTGCACTGATGTCAGTTTATTTTTCTATGTCCGAGTGTATTGCCTAACGTTTATGACCAGGTTGTCTGGTGTTTTTTTTGTATGTTTTTTTTGTAAGCGTTTTGTCGCCCGACGCTGTAGCAGCCTGAAATATGCTGGAGGGGCGAATTAACATTGTCGGCTATGGAGATGGTCCACATCTCCACGCCGAAACGCCTGAAGCTCAAAACAAGTCCCGGACCCTTTTTTTCATGCGTCTTCGGCGTTCGGGCATAGCCGACAATGTAAAAATCACCCCTCCAGCAAAAAACAAGGCGCGTTTTGTCGCCGCAAATCGCAGGGACAAAACGCCTATTTCATGTCGTCGCAATACGCCGCATACCGCCTACGCCTAGGTGTGAATGCAGCCTTAAACCTAATAAAAATATCTAAAAAAAAAAAAAAAAAAAACACATACCATTTCATGGACGTGACAAGCAGCTAAAAAGGCGTTAAAAGTAAAATTAAATAAAAATTGGTCTCAGTGCACCACTGTGCCAATGAACATGCCAAGCACAGAAGAACAAATCTTAAAACAGAAAATAAAACGATGTTTATTTCATTAAGATTAGTGCTCACGTTAGGGATAGTACACAGCTACACAAATCATGCCTTTATGCTTTGAATTCAACTGTATATCTAAAATTGCTATCAGACGGCGGTAGAGGGGGGTATGATGCACATTTTGGTGCATCACGCAGTATTGTTTGTGTCCACTTTATTTGAAGAGCACAAAGTGACACTTCATATCACTGTACAGTAGTGTGGTGTGTTGCACTGATGTACAGTGACAGGCAATTCCCTTCCTGTATGCTGTGGAAAATGTATATATCTAGATCTACAGATCTATATCTATATATATCATTTCATTGCACCTCTGACCTGCGTTCATCCAGTGCGGTAAAATGAAGGTTACTGCACTATATGTGAACAGGGCCCCACCCTACAGGTTATGAGTAAAATAACCAACAAGGCCCTCCACTTAACCAGTGCAAAGCACAGAGTACATCCTTAGAACAGTCCATGTCTACAATTCATTCCATCACAAAACATTAGGGGATTATTCCTCATTTTACTAGTGGGTGGAACAATGCAAATCAAAAGAGGAATACATGTTTTATTTCCTATTGAAATTAATAAACTACTGAAAATATATCATAAATCAATAACATACTACAAATACCAAATATAAACTGCACACTTTTTTTTTTATAAATGAGAGCAAAGTGATACAGTAGGCGAAATAATTCCTTTGATCTCCTGCAGATTTTGTAAGTTTGCCCACTCACACAGGCTCGGTCATTAAGTGGTTAAAATCCACTAACCACTTATGATAAAAATAAAGGGGGTCTTAAATATTCTGCTGGCAGAAAGTCTGAGATCCTATTAAAGGTTCTTTGTCCTCGCAGGCCCACTTCTGCAACCAGCTATTGCTACAATTTCTGTGTCATTCACTATTGACCTCTGAACCCAAATGGGTTAAAATCACCACAGCCGAAGCGATTTGCAGGCGATTTGGCAGCGCTGCCCATTGATTTCAATGGCAGGGGCGGTGTATACACCACTCCTGCACCGCCAAAAAGACACTGCTTGCAGGACATTTTTTTTCCGTCCTGCAAGCAAACCACCTCAGTGTGAAAGCATTCAGGCTCTCACACTGGAGAGGCATTCGAGGCAATTTACAGGTGCTATATCTAGCGCTAAAATGCCTGTAAAGCACCTTCAGTGTGAAAAAGGTCTAAAAGAAAAAAAAAGGAACATCTTTAAAACGAAAGAAGAAAAAATATATTGTACCCATTAAAGACTAAGATTGCAGGGTCAACTACCACAAGAGTCTACATTTTTGTGAACTCTTTCACTGAATAGAGTTTGGCAAGAATTCCTGGAGGGGTGAATATCTTCAGGATTGACCCAATTATCATAGTTTGCCCATTCAATTTGTTCACAAACAGGAAGTGTCTTTTTAGACTAAGCTGGTCTATTAGTACTAAAAAGGCATGGCGAGCCAAAGGAGAATCAGGAGCAACAATGCCAAGATTTTTGCACACAACAAAAGTGAGTATATCAACATTGGCAATCATGAAGCTGCAACATTGAGTGTAAAGGAGCCTGGGGCTGAGAAATCCTCTGCGACCTCCTCCAACACTGCCTCCAGGTCCTCTTTATTCCCTTCAAGGTATGCATTCTAGAGGAGGTGTTTTGCTTTTCGTCTCTATGACATGGTTGCAGAGTAGAATGCCTTAGTGAGGTAGGCTGCTTGTTGCGTGCCCGAGGTAGCGCAAGAATCAGTTAAAGCTGAATTACAGAAATTCAGCTCCTTTGTAAAAAGTAAAGGAACACTATGAGCCCAGTTTAATGAGGTACGCGACATTGACGAGGACTTATCGCTATTTCAATCCGACTGTTAA
Organism: Rana kukunoris; assembly: GCA_029574335.1. Classification (NCBI taxonomy): domain Eukaryota; kingdom Metazoa; phylum Chordata; class Amphibia; order Anura; family Ranidae; genus Rana; species Rana kukunoris. The sequence continues at coordinate 410,792,455 of CM056051.1, forward strand.
TAGTACTCCTGGAAGATGGCTACAATGATGCCGATACTTCCGATCTCAACGACTACATTCACAAAATATAAAGGCTTCTGTGAATGGGGCAGCAGAAGGAAGGGGCAGGCATAGCTGCTGTCTGTGCTTCTTTCCTCTTGGATGCGTGTCGGCAGAGCAAAAAAACTATCAGGTGTAAATAACAGAAGTATAGGAACTATCATGAATCTCCTTGGAGGTAACAAAGGGGGAGGTTTACTAAAGCTGGGGCCCACAGAATCTGGAGCAGCCATGCATAGTAACCAGCTTTTAACTTCAACTTGTTCAATTAAGCTTTGCCAGTAAGGCTTAGTTTACATATATGCAAATTGGATGCATTTTTAACCGTATCCAATTTGCATAACATGTGAATCGGACTGGCTTTCAATGGAGTCGACTCACACACGTCGGGGGGGGGGGGGGTCGCGGTGTGGTTTTAAAAAGGGTTCTGTGCGATTTTGAGTCCGATTCAGGTGCAATTTCATTTAAAAACCGGTGAACAAAACCACACCGGACTGCTGCACTGAAACCACGGCCACATATGCGTGAACCCAGCCTAATAGTCCTAAAAGGCCAATTGGTTACTATGGTCAGCTGCACCAATTGTGTGCCTTTATTTTTTTTTTAAAGTTGCTGAATTCCTGTAATTCATCTTTAAAATAGAGTCCTACTTCAATGCAAGGGGGAAAATATATATATATATATATATATATATATATATACACACACACACACATACATATACATACACACATACACACATACACACACACACACACAGCATATCCCTTGCTCCTGTTTAAAGTAACCTGTGATAGTAAACTGTTGAGATAAGGTGGCATCAAGATGGCCCTCTGACCTAAACAAATCCTAAGGCATCAGTGCTGAAATAAATAGCTGCATTAGGCCCCTTTCACACTACTGCGACTTTGCGGCCGCGATTTCAGGGAATGTCTGTGTAAACTTGAGTTATATGAAAGTCGGCTACAAAAGTCGCATGACTTGAAGTCGCACGTATATGAATGTTTACCATTGGAAAACATTGGGAACGACTTGTCATGTGACGTTGCAGTCCCAAGTCGCAGGACAAGTCACAAGTGTGAAAGGGGCCTTAATCTTTTAATCAATTCCTTTGAGAATGTTTTTTTGAAGAAGGCAGTACATGGGATCCCAGTGCTACAATGTAAGCTGATTTCAGGATTACCGTCTGAAGTCACAGCACACTGTGCACATGGATGCTAAAGGGTTAGCTCATCCAAAATGGATATTCCACTACTAGTAAATTAAATACAGTAGTGACAGTCTCATATATCCAACATGCTCCTAACTTTCTGTAGCGAGCCAATATTGCTTATGCTGCAATGCATTTCAGCCAAACCCAATACACCCATACTGGACTACAGAACCCATTCCTACACTTAAATTATGGAAATGGCAACAGGGCAAGGGGGTCGTAGCTCAGTAGGCAAGAATTTAGGAAGGGCCAACACTGTTCAGGAGAAGCAGCATTGTAAACTCAGTAATATACATTTTCGGCAGGATCAATTGGCATTTTTCTGCACTTGTAACATTCTCAAAGAGAAAAAACAAGTAAATGTACGGCAATTTTTTATTTTATTTTACCCAGACAATCTTTATGGCCTCATGCATAAAGCATTTTTTTTTTTTTTTGCTTCTAAACGCAGTTCTATGTGAACACATGTGGCCATGCACATCAGACGATTAAACATGTGAAGAGCAGCATTTTTATAAGGAAAAAAAAAAAAGCACCACAGCTGCATTGATAAAGGAGCTTATGAGCATAATATACAGACATGTGCATATGAGAATTAATTTATCCCAAAGGCCAGAATATTAATGCCTGTACAATGCATTTACACTCAACACTATATGCACATAAAATGTGTAACATTAAATAAACATACCACCCTCCCCAAGTTCGGCAGAAAAAAAATCCAGCAAATTCATATGCCCATGTGCATGTAGCATAAACATAAAATACAAAGTAACATACATTTGGGGCTTGCGTTTAGAAGGTCGGTAAATCCTGGTTTTAACAAAAGGATTTTATGTCAGACAAGGACAATGTCCTGTTAATCTGTAGCAGCGAATAGGTTAAGCAAACCATCAAACAAATTGAAACGCTGCCAAATGAGGTAAAGCAGGTTTTTAGTTTGCTTATTCTTTGTTTAAAAACAAAAAAAATCAACAAAATGTAGGAAAAAAAAATTACTTCACAAACAAAGAGAAACAACCTAGGGACTTTTGCTTCAAGTACACTAAGGGCTCTTTCAGACATGCGGACATGTCACCCGCCACTGCCAGCCAGTGCCACCTGCCAGTGCCAAACAGTTCCAATTGCCAGTGCCACTGCCAATCAGTGTCACCTGCCAGTGCCATCTACCCCAAACTAGTGCCATCTGTCAGTTCCAAACCAGTTCCACCTTCCAATGCCAACCAGTGCCATCTGTCGGTTCCAAACCAGTGCCCCCTGCTAGTGCCAATAGCGCCATCTGTTGGTTCCAAACCAGTGCCCTCTGTACGGAGGACATCAAGTGTGTGCTAGAGTGAAAGGAGTAAGCATGAAGGAGTGGAATGGGCAAGGTTGTTTTTTTTTTTTTTTAAATCGGCCTAAAATTAAATCGCCCACAAAAATCACCATTGGCCGCCCCAATTTCTAAATATCGGCATCGGCCAGAGAAAACCCCATATCGGTCTACCTCTACACAGGACTGCAGAACGAACTGCACCCTTGTGATCCACAGGATAAATACAGCCAAACAAGCTTTAAAGGGGTTGTAAAGGTTCGTTTTTTTTATTTTCTAAATAGGTTACTTTAAGCTAGAGCATTGTTGGTTCACTTACCTTTTCCCTTGATTTCCCTTCAAAATGTTTTTTTTCTTTATTTTCTTTGTCTGAATTTCTCACTTCCTGTTTCTCCTCAGTAAGGTGTTCAGTAAGCTGTTCTAAATGACTTTCCACCACTCGGATGATGGTGGAAAGCTTACTGAGGAGAAACAGGAAGTGAGAAATTCAAACAAAGAAAAAAAACATTTAGAAGGGAAATCGAAGGAAAAGGGTAAGTGAACCAACAATGCACTAGCTTAAAGGGAACCAATTTAGAAAATAAAAGATGAGCCTTTACAACCCCTTTAAAATGTACTTCTCCTTTAAGACTTGATCATAAACTTCGGAAAGATGCATTACCCAAACGTTTATCTTAGCTTATCTTTAGCTTTTTATCATGCCAGCATTAAACAATTTACCAAAAGTTTGAAAAATGCACTTACTATAGTGCAGTAAGATTCACCACTGCACATTATTTCGGCATGTTATGAGCCACAAGCATATTCTGCAAAAAACATAATTACTACCCTCTACTATAATTGCTGCAGCCAAAAGCATGGCAAGCAGTATCGAAACAAGTAAAAAATGCAGAAACTTGCGGGCAGGCATATGTCACATTAAAAAAAGAGTAAAGAAATTAGTCACAGGAAATAGCAAGGACAGAGTTTCAGTATAATAAACACTGTGGAAATGTTTAGTGCTTTATTTCTGTAGGTTATCAACTGACACATTTTTAAAGTATATATTGCAAGTCTCTTCTACATTATGAAGACAAACCATCGTGTTAAATTATTTACAAACCTGTCTAGTGTTTTTTTTTTTTCTTGACACTTTTTCCCCCAAGGTGAATGGCTAGTAGGGCTGCGCATCTTCACCGGTTACGATTATCAAGTCCACGATTTGATTCCACAATGCATCACGACTGCAGCGCAAGTGCGCATGGCTCTCCCCCCAAAATACTAAAAGAGATGATCAGAGACTGCAGACGTGGTACAGATGATCAGAGATTGCAGGCATAGTACAGGAGGTTAGGGATGTCCCAATACCGATACTAGTATCGGTACCGACACCGAGCATTTCCCCGAGTACTTGTACTGGGGGGGGGGGGGGGAAATGCTCCGATGCCTCACCCGATACCTGGGAAGGCAGGGGAGTTGCAAGTCTTCTCCCCCGTGCTGTCTTTTCCCCCGTCCGTGCCGCTCTCCCCCCCGGTCCGTCCGTCCATTTTTATGCATATGTGTGAATCTCTTCTGTTTATTATCATATGTGCCAATAAACATCCTTTTTGAGAAAAAAAAATGGCATGGAGTTCCCCCTCCGTGGGGCGACTTCAAGTCGCGCTGTGATTCATGCTCAAGTCGTGTCTAAGTCACGTTGCCCCTGTGTGACCCGGCTCTTACAATCACTTTAAGTGTGTCCAATTGCAATACAAAAAATATCTCCAATAGTCCGACTTAAACAATGCCAAAAACTATTCAGCCACTGATGTGAATAGAGACTTACCAAAATGAATGGCTATACACTTAAGTGCAGCAGTACGAATTAGTATCATAGGGAATTGCTGGGTCTTTATTTTTTTACATTTCTTGCACAGTTTTGCACTTTTTTCCATTCTCACTACAGCACTGCACATTGTATATAAAATACATCTGACTAATACTAAATCAAAACTTGACATCAAAATTAACACTGCTACACAAGATGACGTGGTGAACTGTTCCGGGTGGGTTTGCATCCAACATTCCGATGCTGCGACCAAGTGCCAGTTCGGCTTGTTTCAATCTGGTAAATCTAACTAGTACATTAAGAGACTACTGTACTCAAAAAAGCAAAAACTATTTTTTAATCACCACCCAATACATGCTCATATGCTTTAGGGTTGCACCAATAATAAGCATTTGCACGAGCATTTGTACAAATGCTCTGATACCTTTGCAGTGCGATTTGAGCCATTATAAAATGAATGGCCTCAATTTGCACTGCATTCCTGCCCGAATCTCATGCGGTTTTCCCTACAGCTTCTGTGTGAACCCAGGCTTGTCATAGTGACTGCAGCCTGGGTTCACACAGGAGTGGTGCAGGAAATGAACAAAAATAGCACTGCATTCCTGTTCAGATTGTGATTCTCTGTAGTGCGATTTGAGCCCATGCAAGGCCCGCACCACGAAGGTATCAGTAATCGGTATCGACGAGTACTTTAGCACAAGCATTGGTACTTGTAGATCAAAAAACGGTTTGGGCGCAACCCTACTACAAATGTACTGTGTACAACACTGCGTAGCGATATCACCAGCAGTAGAATCACAGAGGACAGCCTTCCACTTACCTCAAAAGTAGTAGTCCATTAGCTAACCTGTCACTGACTCACCTGTGTGACATGGACAGATACTGCGAAAAAAATTTATTCCCAAGAAATACCAAGTAACAGGTGGTTTAATTCTGCAGGAAATCGGTTCTGGTAGATTAACCCTTAAAAGTGGATGTTTTTGCTGTCACAATGTAGAGTATTAGATTTCCTATCATCTGTGCCCAGTCTTGCCACAAAGTTAATCCAGCGCTGAGCAATCCTCTGTCCGTTTATCTCACTGAAAAAAGGAAAAACAGGAGAAAACTTTTGTCCGTTCTTCCCATTTGCTGTGAGTGACGTGTTATTTACATATCTCATGCACTAGCTTCAGACAGGCATTATTTTTTAATTCCCACCCCTACTCCTTTTCTGAAGTCATGTGGTTACTTTTCTGGATTTTGACTGGATGTTAGTGATGGTGGGTGGAGAGTCTACTGACATTGCGACTCTAGGGCTGCAACGAACGATTATCTTCATAATCGATTAGTTGGACGATTACAGTTTTGATTAATAACGTGTAAAAAAAAAAAAAGTAATTTTGCGGTGATTTGCTTTTTTTTGGCCAAAAGTTTGCACACCTTCTCATTCAAAAAGTTTTCTTTATTTTCATGACTATGAAAATTGTAGAATCACACTGGAGGCATCAAAACTATGAAATAACACATGTGGAATTATATACACAACAAAAAAGTGTGAAACAACTAAAAATATATGTCATATTCTAGGTTCTTCAAAGTAGCCACCTTTTGCAGCAGACACATCTCTAGAACAACTATTAAGAGGAGACTGTGTGAATCAGGCCTTCATGGTAGAATATCTGCTAGGAAACCACTGCTAAAGAAAGGCAACAAGCAGAGGAGACTTGTTTGGGCTAAAGAACACAATGAATGGACATTAGACCAGTGGAAATCTGTGCTTTGGTCTGATGAGTCCAAATTTGAGATCTTTGGTTCCAACCACCGTGTCTTTGTGCGACGCAGAAAAGGTGAAGGGACGGACTCTACATGCCTGGTTCCCACTGTGAAGCATGGAGGAGGAGGTGTGATGGTGTGGGGGTGCTTTGCTGCTGACACTGTTGGGAATTTATTCAAAATTGAAGGCATACTGAACCAGCATGGCTACCACAGCATCTTGCAGCAGCATGCTATTCCATCCAGTTTGCGTTTAGTTGGACCATCATTTATTTTTCAACAGGACAATGACCCCAAACACACCTCCGGACCAAGAAGGAGAGTGATGGGGTGCTGCGCCAGATGACCTAGCATCCACAGTCACCGGACCTGAACCCAATCGAGATGGTTTGGGGTGAGCTGGACCGCAGAGTGAAGGCAACAGGGCCAACAAGTGCCAAGTATCTCTGGGAACTCCTTCAAGACTGTTGGAAGACCATTTCAGGTGACTACCTCTTGAAGCTCATCAAGAGAATGCCAAGAGTGTGCAAAGCAGTAATCAAAGCAAAACGTGGCTACTTTGAAGAACCTAGAATAGGACATATCTTCAGTTGTTTCACACTTTTTTGTTATGTATATAATTCCACATGTGCTAATTCATAGTTTTGATGCCTACAGTGTGAATCTACAAATTTCATAGTCATAAAAATAAAGAAAACTCTTGGAATGAGAAGGTGTCCAAACTTTTGGTCTGTACTGTACTATTCTGCAGCTTTTCCATTGAAGTATATTGAACCAAAAAAAAAAAAAAATAGCACCGTTTTGCGTTAAAAAAAAGTCCTTGCCCTTTCCAAATATGCAGCAGCTGAAAAAAAACATGGATGTGAACGTGTCCCATAGGAAACCATGTAAATGAAGGTGTGACCCAGGCCTGAGATGTTTAGTAACATAATGGGGTAAAAAAAACTAAAATTAGTACAAAAAAAAAAAAGAAGCAAATTGCTACTGTAAGGGGTTAATTTTTTACTGTTGAACAGTGAAAGTAATATTTACAGTAGCGATTTGCTCTTTTTGTACTATAAAGGGCTAATTTTAGTTTTTTTTTTTTTAACCCCATTATGTTACTGGCCGATTAATCGATTATGAAAATGACAATTGATTTATTTCATTAACGATTAGTTGTCAATCAACTTGTTTTTTCGGCCCTACACGACTCCACCCACCGAGCTCCAGTTTTTCAGATCTTATAACAGACAGAGGGGAGACATTTGACAGGTAAGGATACATGCAGCAGCTTGATGACTACTTGACTCAGGTACCCCTTCCAAAACTGACAGCCAGGGTGAGGGAGGAACTGGATGAGCCGCTGTCTGTGGAAGAGCTGTCACTTGCAATTTCACAGATGCCAGCTCATAAATCACCAGGATTGGACGGGTTCCCAGTGGAATGGTATAGGCAGTTCCAGCATCTTCTTGCCCCTCTATTACTTAAGACTTATAATGCAGCATTGAAGGAGGGGGAGCTACCCCCCCTCGATGAGGGAAGCTCTGATTGTTCTACTCCTTAAACCCAGAAAGGACCCGTTGAAGTGTGATTCATACCGCCCTATATCCCTCATAAATGTGGATGCCAAAATTCTGGCTAAGGCCCTGGCGAATCGTCTGAACAAAGTGATTGCTCGCTTGGTGGGGAGTGATCAGGGTGGTTTTATCCCGGGCAGGTCAACTAGAATGAACATACGTAGAATGTTTCATAACTTGTCATATGTACATGACTGCCTCCCGACTCTGGGCCTTGGTGTCCCTGGACACTTGCAAGGCCTTTGACAGTGTGGAATGGCCTTACCTGTTCCGGGTCTTGCAGATGTATGATTTTGGCCCCCTTATGGTCGCCTGGATTAGACTCCTCTATACCATGCCGCTTGCTCGTATTTGTATCAACTCACAAATTACGGAGACCTTCCGAATTACTAGGGGAACCAGGCAGGGGTGTCCGCTGTCACCCCTGCTTTTCGCCTTGGCCATGGAACCCCTCGCTATTAGGATACGCATTTCCCCACTTCTTAGGGGATTGCCCATCAATGGTATAGAGGAGCGAATCTCACTATATGCTGATTATACACTGGTGTATTTGGCAGATGCCCAGGACTAGCTAATGTGTTGAAAATGGTGTCTGACCTTTGGGATTCAGAGTGAATTGGGAGAAATCCATTATCTATCCCATAGATCAATCACCTACTCCTCACATTCATTCAGACTCTAAATTGATGGTGGCGTCCACCATTATTAGATATCTGGGAGTTGTGGTCCAGTGACCCCTGTCCCTGTACATTGCCAATAATCTGAGCCCTGTGCTACTACAGCTGCAATCTTAGACTAAACAGTGGAAAGACTTGCCTCTAGATCTAATGGGAAGGGCCAATGTCCTAAAAATGATATACCTACCTAAATTACTGTATGTCCTAGCTAATGCCCCATGCAAAAGCCCCAAAGCATTGTTTAAGAGCATCGACTCAATCTGTATAACATTCCTGTGGAACGGTAAGGCCCCTAGAGTAGCATTGGAAACACTTAGACTACCCTCCCATTTGGCGGGACTGGCTTTCCCTGACTTCTACCTCTATTACCAAGCTTCCCAACTGGTAAATGTTCATGATTGGTTACATCCTGACTCCAATAATGCGTGTACTACCACTGAAGGGGCTATAGTCACATCGTTCGAGACCTTACACAACATTGTCTACTGCGGGCGTACCCCCCCCAGAACCGGGACTGACTGTGCTGCAAACATCACTGTCCCTGTTCAAAACAGTGACTCTTAAACATGCCCCGGGATCCTGGGTGACCTCTCCAAATAATCCAATATGGTTCAATACATCACTCCCAGAATTTACCTGACCCTCAGAGATGGATATCTAAGGGGATTAAGTACCTATGTCACCTATATACCTCAGAAGGCTTTAAGTCCTTTTCCCAGTTCAGAGATGACTTTAATCTTCCGCCCAATTATTTATTATTTTATTACCAGCTAAGACATGCCGCGCGAGCCCAGTTTGACTCCTTGGACAACCCACTTGCGATTCCTGACCTAGAAAAGCTTTTGCGTTCCCCAGACCGAACAAAACTCATTTCTACCTATTACTTAGCCCTAACGGTGAACTCTAATCCTAGATTTAAGGCAGCGCAGAGCAAGTGGGAATCCTTAGATATTACCATGACGGAAGATGACTGGACTGAGTTCTGTGATACTTTTAAGACCTCCGTTATAGCCTCCAGAGACAGGGTGATCCAACTAAAACATTTTCACCAATCGCACTGCTCAGAATGGGCATACTGGCCTCGGCGGATTGTTTCCGCGGATGTGGGCAAGTGGCTGATTTTATCCACTGCTTTTGGAGTTGCCCAGTATACGAGACTTGTGGAGAGATATAGGATCCTTCCTCTCTTCTGCCTTGGGACTCCCCAATATACTGGACCCTAAAAACTGTCTGTTGGGGGTCTTTGGTGACCTCCCGGGTCAAAAAATTGCTTTGAATCCTATATTTCTATGCTAAAAAATCCATCCTGTTGACCTGGAAGGGAGCAGCGACCCCGACAAGGGGCCTATGGTTGAAACTGGTCAATGACGCCCTCCCGCTTTACAAGCTCACTTTTGAAATTAGGAAAATAAATAAGTCCTTTGATAAGATTTGGGACAGGTGGCTGGCTAGCCCCCTGACGCTATCTCCTATACAGCCGTAAAAAGGGGTGTTGGTGGTGCAGTCTCCATTTGCTAGAGTAACCTTAATATGCAATCCCACAAAGGGGCAATACTACCTTTATACTTTGTTGTATGTACCTTTCTACTCTGACTTTTGTATAACTATGCTGTTGATAATAGTATGTAGTAATTAAGGAGCAAACTACTGCCGATGTATGTTCTGTGTTGTTTAAGTTTTGTTTCTGTATGTGTTGTATTGTTGGTTTTGTAAAAAAAATTCAATAAAAATATCTTTATAAAAAAAAAAAAAAAGGATACATGCAGGAGACATGTATATCCTTATAGATCAGCACTATGGCAGTAGTTTAGAAAGGATGAGAGTGGGTTTATATCCACTTTAAGGCACAAAAACTATCTGTTCTGACACTTTACTAAGGGCTTGTATACACCAGTCCTGTTGAACTGCGTTAAGCATGTAAAAAAGCCCTCAAGACACTTTCCTAAGACCCTAAAGTATGCATTCTTCTGAGGAAGACATGTGCAAGTATTTAACTTTTCCCAGGACTTGCTTTGTTGTTTTTTTGTCCCCTTAAGTGCTCTTCATATGTATTCTACAAATGCTCAATGTTGTATATACTTCACAAATACTTTAAAAGCACCCTCAAAAGGACGATGGCCACCCCTCCCCCTCTTTAAATTAAAATCCATAAGAACAAAAAGGCGGCACTCAAAATACAAATGCCATCAACCCAACTCTGCATGCTGTTGTTAACAGGTTAAAAGTATACCTAGAAAACTAGGTGGGCAGCCACCTCATATGCCAGGTCCCAATATAAGCGTTAAATCGGAGGTCCACCCAAAAATGGAACTTACGCTTAATCCACTCCTCACCCCCATACATGCCACATTTGGCATGTAATTTTTTTGGGGGGGGAGTGGGGGCTTCAGGAGGAGTGGGACTTACTGTCCCACTTCCTGCTTCCGCCGAGGGGCTGGTTAGGCGATTAAGCTTAATCGCCTACAGCAGCCCCTCCCTGTAGGCGATCGCATGGGACACATGACAGGTCCCATGCGATCGCCTGTCCAATCAGCGGCAGGCCACGCCGCTCGCGCATGCGCAGTGGGTCCCCGGCCGTGAAGCCGAAGGCTGTCACGGCTGGGTGCCCACAGTGAGAATGAAGACGCCGGCCGGGGAGAGGGGGGAGAGGAGCGGAGCCCCTGGCCGGCAGGTCGCTGGAATGTGAAGAAGGTAAGTGAATGTTTATTAAAAGCCAGCAGCTACACTTTTTGTAGCTGCTGACTTTTAATAAACATTATATTTGTCTGGAACTCCCCTTTAAAGTAAACGGCTTAGCAAAAAGCTGAATAAATCGGTTAAAGTCCAACTCTAGGATAGAGTTAAACCGCCTGATCGCTGTAAAAAAAAAAAAAAAAAAAAAACCAACATCAATTTATCACAAGTTTCCACCTACAGCCACATGATCATCCAGTGCTTTGCCCTTCTGTTTATTTCCTTTAAGGGTCCTTCTTCTGGGTGTCCACATCACAACCTACGTGACTCATACAATTTCTACTGGACAGCCAGCAGAAGGACGCCCTTAGGATCCAGAAGATGACAAATTTCAGATCAAGAGGAGTGAGAAGGGGACTAATTAAGGGCAAACGCTGGCTTAACCCTAGATTATGCCTTTAATTTTCTTGCTCAATTTCCTTCAAATTTATCTTCAACTTTGTAGCACAAGGGCCTGCCTGATTGCATACAAATATGAAAGTGTATAGGTTTGAGCTCTTATTACATGGTTTTAGCAAATCTGAAAATGTAAATTGTATAATAAATGGCCAGGTTTCTGCTGCAGATATCAATGAACAATGAATCAACATCCTTTCTTCTATCCAGCGAGCATGATCTGACCTGAGTGCCAACCAAGAAACAGAAGAGTGATCATTCCTGACTAGCAAAACAGAGAAAGCAGCAAATTATGTATTGTAGGGCTACTTCACACCAAGTGCAGTGAGGGGAAAATGTGCAAAATTGCATGTTTACACACAAACACACGCTACCTTTTGCATCAGGCAAAACGCATTGTGCCACAATACCACAAAGTTTCGCGAAGCAAAAAAAATAAAATAAAACTGCATATGCTTGAACACTTTCTTTTGGTGTGAACAAGCTTTAAGGTCTGGTTCAAATTGGGTACAATTTGAGATGCGATTTGACATGCTAGTAGGTAAGTTGGATCTTGTCCAAATTGGCCCAGTATATATGTATATATACACGTGTGTATGACTGTGTCCCTAGTGTGTCAAGAACCTACGGGGTAAAATGACCGCACCAGCCAAGCGGACACTGGCTGGAAAAAAGCGCCCAGAGGATTCAGTTCGCATGCGTAGCGCTATACAAGTCTATCAATCATTCATCTCAAATCAGTGGCATTTGCCAGCAATAGCACCGTCCTAATCAGTGCGACACCGTATCTGCGGCGCTGCACCGATTTCAAAAAGTAGTTCCTGTACTACTTTTTGCGATTTCGGGCCGCGATTTACATTGACATCTGTGCAAAAACCTGCATAGATGTCTCTGAAATCGTGGCCGAAATCGGGACTGCCAGCGGGAGTGAAATCGTGCGAGCTCAGCTGAACTCGCACGATTTCACTCCCGCAGCCCAGTGTGAACCTGGGCTAAATATGAATTCAGCAAATTGATCCAAGACATATTTTATATTGATACACTTCAAAGGACAGGAATGTACCAAGGTGCTTGCACTGTTCATCCACGAGACACATCTCTATAACAAGACTCTCACCAGTTCAGACACTTCAGTTCACTGCCATAACCAAAATCCAGCTACCATGTGATCGGGGTGGAGAAAAATAACATTTTTTTTATAAAAAAATATTATCTTTATTTTTACCCAATTTATTTTATTAAATGGAGGAAAAGGAAAAAAAAAACTAAAATGTTGTTTTCCGTTTAGGTTCCATTAATAATTTAGTTTATTCAGCGTGAAATTGAGCCTAGTTATGTAGCATGAGGCTGTATATTTTGCAATATTTACATTTTTGGTAGACTCATTCAATACATCCAAGCTCTGCAAAACGAGTTAACATGCACTGCAATGACGCATTTACATAATTTCACAATAACCATGAGATAAAACAAATTTCAGGAATATTCCTTTCTGCCATTATTTTGCAAGTCTATGTACACTAAAAACTGTATTATTGAATTGGTTTTGACATCGCTGTTTTACTAATCTGACAGCCGATTATCCTAAATAGAATCTTTAATATTTGCAAACAAAATGAAGGTTTCCAAACTACCAGCAAGAGTAAGTCCTTACATTTAAAGAGCACCTGTCATTTCAGATCCATCATGGCAACGTCTGTTAGCGGGCATCCACTCACCTGCTGCCATGTCCCTCGCCTTGTTGCGTCACCGCCGTATCACTAGCCGTCCCATTAAAGTGAATGGGACTGTTGGCGAGTCAGCAGCCGGTCAAAGGAGGAGCTGCTACGGGACAGAGATGACAGTTGCTCTTTCAAAATTATGATTTAAATTAAGTTTATTTAAATCAAATCCACCCTGCATGTGACATGCACATATCCAGGCCAAGTTAGTCATTACAATGATGACTCAGAGATTGAGCATCTCAAGCAATTCATAAGACCACTGCATTTTCAGGATAGGGTTGAGGATTCACCTACATTATCTGGAAGTTAAAATTCCATGCTTACCGACACAACTCAAGTCACTGGTTAGTTATCCAAGTACATCTAGTGTCCATCGATTATACAGGCCTCCACTATACACATGTAGAAGAAACCCAGGGGGACAGGCCAAATATAGGCTGAACCCCCAAAAAAATACAACGTTTTGACAAACCACTGTCACCTGGGAGAATATTTCAGTCTTAAAAAACAAAACAAAAAGATAGACAGACAGATAGATATCCAAGTGTCAATCCAGGGCATTAGAGTAGAAAAAAAAAAAGTCAGGTTTTATTACAAACATGTAATAGGCGCAACAATCAGCATGTTTAATAAAGATTATAACTACCAGCAAGAATAAGTCCTCACATTTAAAGAGCACCTATCATTTCAGATCCATCATGGCAGCGCCCGTTGGTGGGAAACCTTGTTGTGTCACTGCCGCATAACCAGCCACCCCATTAAAGTGAATGGGACTATGGGGTCAGAGAAGGAGCTGCTGTGGGACAGAGATGACAGTTGCTTTTTAAAAATTATGATTTAAATTCAAATTGATTTAAATCAAGCCTTTTTACTAGTGATTTAATCCGTGATTTAAATCAAATCCACCCTGTTCTGGATGCTCTAGTTTTGAATAATTTCCCCTCCGCAGTAATACTCGCTTCACTGTGCGCCCAAACCCCCATTCCCACGGCGGCTGTATCACACCCCGCATGCACACACAAGCTTCCACTCCCGTTATTGCTTACATCACAGACCCTGCTTCAATCTCCATACACTACTCATGTCCACACACCACATTCCTGTCACTGATTGCTTGCACAATTATCACTTCTCTCATTGACTACTCATTAGGAATTACTCACATCCGTACTTTCACAACAGTCTTCACATTTGATACTTGCCTACAACAACGATCACACTACGGACACAACCCAAACTCCATAATAACCCATTGTACGCATAGCACAAACATGACAAATCAATCCAACTGTAGCCCCTGTAAAGGTCAACAGACCACACACTCATGTTGGAGACCACCAAGCCAAAGTTCACCTTTTTTAAAGCGGTTGTATGCCTTAAAAAAGAAACAGAAAAAGGGGGAGGGAAAGGCACAATGAGCTAATATGCAACACATACTAGCTCATTATGAAATACTTACCTTAAAGAGGAAGTAAACCCTGATGGGTTTTACCTTCTCTTTAGCCCCCTGCAAAAAAAAAAAAAAAACATAATGGGCTAGTATGCATCGCATACAAGCCCATTATGTGCCACTTACCTGCAAAAGAATTCAGCGAAGTCCCCTGTGTAGGCAGCATCCATCTTCTGTCCCCTCTTCCTTCCGGACTGCGGACTCTGCCAGAGCCACGTGACTTCACTCCTGCGCATGCGCACAAGAGCCGCCATTTACGGCACAGGCTGGGGAAGAAACGTCACTTAGATTAATTTCTTCCCCGCGCATGCGCCGTTAACATTTTCGGCGGACTACAGGTGAAATATCTCCTAAGCGGCACACGTTTAGGAGACATTTCCACTCCCTGTAGGTAAGCCTTATTCTAGTCTTACCTATAGGTAGAAGTAGTCAAAAAGGGTTTACAACCATTTTAAAATGAAGCGTCCACACTGCTTCTCAGTCACCACTGAGGTCCGGGTTCGCTGCTTTGGCACTGTGGTTGGCCGGAGCTTCCATTCCGGCAAGGAGCTCCGAATTTCCGGCATTTGCACCTTCAGAGGCCACCAACGTTAGTGGCTGCATGCAGGGTGCATGTCTCCTAATCGTGTAGGTTTAGGGGATATTCATTTAACCTACAGGTCTTATTATAGGCTTACCTGTATGTAAAAATCACAAAGTGGCGGATACAACCACTTTAATCAGGCCTCTACACACTACAGACCTCTACTGCTGTCAACTCTCAGGGCTCTATACTACTACAGACCTCTACTGCTGTCAACTCTCTTGCCTCTACAATACAGACTAGGGTTGTCCAGATACTAGTATCGGCATCGGTATCGGGACCGATACCAAGTATTTGCGGGAGTACTTGTACTCGCCCAAATGCTCCCGATACCTAAATAGAATACTTTTTTTGTATTTATCAACATGTTCTGTGAAAATTCTTTGAGTTTTTTTACTACTGCGTGACAAGAAAATAAAACATTTTTATTCATTTTTATTCTTTTATAATGTCTTGAGTTAGAGTTCTTCATATTTCTAAAGAAAATATCCTTAGTCTGTATTGTGGTTTGAAAACTGTCACATGACATTTAAAAAAGTATCGGTATCGGCGAGTACATGAAAAAAAGTATCGGTACTTGTACTCAGTCCTAAAAAAGTGGTATCGGGACAACCCTAATACAGACCTCTACTGCTGTCAACTCTCAGGTCCCTACACACCACAAACCTCCACTGTTATCTCTGCACAATACAGACCTCCACTGCCTTTAAAGCTACAGACCCTACTGCTTTCACCTCACTATATAAAACAGAGAACCATCAACCCCTAAAGACTGAAAATATCAATCCCACCCACCATCCTTCATGCCACAGGAAGCCACAGACCCTAATGCTAAAACATCTTTATACAACACCCACTGCTGTCATCTTAGGCTTAGGCTTTAAACATTACAGACCCCAATGCTGTCATCCACCATTTCTGTATACAAAACTTCACTGCAGCCATCCCTCTGACTACAGCAACCGCCAACACTATCATCACCGATATTTCTCATGACTCTTAACACAACTGAGGCTCTCAGCTGTCACCCTCAGGCCTCCATACTCTCCTGTCATCCTTCACCCCCATATTACACCAATCAGACCTCCATACCCGCCTGACATTCTTCAACCCACCCCCAATGCTGTCACCCATCAGTCCTCCATCCCCTCCTGTCATCCTTCATCCCCCCATGCTGTCACATATAAAGCCTCCATACCCTCCTGTCATCCTTCATACCCCCATGCTGTCAGCTATCAGGCCTCCATACCCTCCTGTCATCCTTCATCCCCCCATGCTGTCACATATCAAGCCTCCATACCCTCCTGCCATCCTTTATCCCCCATGTTGTCATATATCAAGCCTCCAAACCCTCCTGTCATCCTTTATCCCCCATGTTGTCAGCTATCAGGCCTCCATACCCTCCTGTCATCCTTCATCCCCCCATGCTGTCACATATCAAGCCTCCATACCCTCCTGCCATCCTTCATCCCCCATGTTGTCACATATCAAGCCTCCATACCCTCCTGTCATCCTTTATCCCCCATGTTGTCAGCCATCAGGCCTCCATACCCTCATGTCATCCTTCATCCCCCCATGTTGTCAGCTATCAGGCCTCCATACCCTCCTGTCATCCTTCATCCCCCCATGTTGTCACATATCAAGCCTCCATACCCTCCTGTCATCCTTCATCCCCCCATGTTGTCACATATCAAGCCTCCATACCCTCCTGTCATCCTTTATCCCCCATGTTGTCAGCCATCAGGCCTCCATACCCTCATGTCATCCTTCATCCCCCCATGTTGTCAGCTATCAGGCCTCCATACCCTCCTGTCATCCTTCATCCCCCCATGTTGTCACATATCAAGCCTCCATACCCTCCTGTCATCCTTCATCCCCCCATGCTGTCACATATCAAGCCTCCATACCCTCCTGTCATCCTTCATCCCCCCATGTTGTCACATATCAAGCCTCCATACCCTCCTGTCATCCTTTATCCCCCATGTTGTCAGCTATCAGGCCTCCATACCCTCCTGTCATCCTTCATCCCCCCATGTTGTCACATATCAAGCCTCCATACCCTCCTGTCATCCTTTATCCCCATGTTGTCAGCTATCAGGCCTCCATACCCTCCTGTCATCCTTTATCTCCCATGTTGTCAGCTATCAGGCTTCCATACCTTCCTGCCATCCTTCACCCCCATGTTGTCAGCCATCAGGCCTCTATACCCTGCTGTCATATTTCACCCCCCCCCCCCCCGCATTTTGTCACCCATGAGGCCACCATACCCCCCTATCACCCCTCTGCCATGGAGGAGTGGTGGCGCACACAGTACACGTCATTGCTGTCGCCCCTCCCCTCACCTGCAGCTCACACCAGGCCACTTCCACGGTGGTCTCCGTGTCCAGCCCCTTGTAGACAGTCTTGAAGGAGCCCCGGCCAATCTCGATGTCAAACTTGAGGAAGCGTCCGTCCGGGGAGAAGCCCACCGCCTTGGTTTCCAGCTCCTCGTTATCGTCGGTTGGCTTCTCCTCTTGTACGGCCGGCCGGGTGATGTGAATGACTGGGGCCAAAGCGACGGGCTCGGGGGTCTCCTCCTCGGGTGGCGCGGTGGGAGGCGAGGCCGGGCCGGAGTCGGGCGGGGAGCCGGCGATGCAGTGCTGGTTGGAGGAAGGAAGTTCCAAAGCGGTGGCATTGGAGTCGCAGATGACGCTGCGGCGGAAGAAGCGGTGCTCGGCCTTGTCCTTGTCCATGGTGTGGCGGCGGCGCCGGAAATCGTCAGGCCGGCTCTGGGCCTCCTCCCTAGGGGCCAGCGAGCTGTCCGAGCTCGAGCCATTGGAAGGCCGCGGCGGGACGAGAGACATTGTATCCGTAAAGAAGGAAGAGAGTTCTCTTAGCGGGGGTCGGGGCCCTGGGCGGGCAGCGGGCTGTCAGTCGGCTCCCACGACCGGACCTCACTGGCCATGCTGGGAGCGGAACATGAGACGCGACGGCGGCTTCTTCTTCTCCTGACAGGAATCGGCGCGCACCCTCCTCCCCCTGACTTTCCTTACTGGCCGAATAGCGCGCACAGCGCGCGACGGGTCTCTGACACACACACTGCGCGCGCCGAGGCACTCCCACCAACAACCCTATTAACCAATCGTTGTTCTTCTCCCGCCCACTATTACCCTATCCCCTCTTCCCAAATCTGCGATAGGATACTTTGCAGACCGGGGCGCACCCACTAACCTGATAATACCCGCCCTCTTCGCTTGTGACAGATCTAACCGTGCCTACTTTGACTGGCCCCGCCCCTATTGCCTGTCACAAGATGCCTCTATAACCCAACAGCCCCCACTAAATTTATGTACCCACCCCCTCCGCATTAATATACTGCCGAGCAGCCCCACCCCTTTCTTCCGTGACAGGTCGCTCGAAAGCTAACCACGCCCACGACACAGCAATCCCTGCCTCTTCCGCGTGTTCTCTATACATCCATAAAGCCCGATCCCTCCCACCTATGACAATGTCTCAAGATTCACCCCCTCCTGATTACTGGAAATCTTCTCCAAACTTAACCACACCCACTAAAAAAAATCACCGCCCACCACGTTTGTGATAGACTGGAGTCTTCTCAATTTTTCAGTCATGCCCACTTAGGCAACTGAACACCCGCCCTCCGTTTTTTGAAGTCTTAAGACGCGCCTTCTCGAGAAACCCCGCCCTCAACCAGCTTGTGACAAGTCCCGCGCCCCAGCATGAAGTGAGGCGGTCAAGCTCCAAGGACTCCCGCCTGCTACCGCTCCACACACCGTCCAGTACGCCTCCGACGGGACACGCCTACTAACACTGACCAGTCTCCGCCCCCCACGCCGCATGTGACAAAGGACTGTCCACGCCCATTGTTTGGTTTGGGCTTGGTTTGGCACACCCAGTGGGAGGAGATTAATAGTACCGCCCCAAATTCAATGGTGTTCACAGGCTTCATACCGCTCCCTGCCCTGAGGAGGAGGAGGTGATGTCAGTGGCTGCAGCAAGAGATGGGGACCAGTGTGTTTGAGACATCAGACGTAAGATCCGGCCACAGTCCAATTTCTATTGATTATTGTGGTCGTACAGATTGCGATCTGGTTGTACTCTCAACTCATAAGCCTCGTACACACAATACAAAAATCAGATGGGAAAATTCGTAAGACGAGCTGTCTGCGGATTTTCGCATCATTAGTACGGTGCTTTCAACGATTTCACTGTTTCGTCAGACAAAAGCTGGATGTGCAGGCTATAACATTTTTGTCGGATGTGAACTCAACGTCTAATTTTCAGATGGTCAGTACTAGGGTGCCCACGTGTCCTGGATTGCCCAGGATTGTCCCGCAATTCGCAATTGTGTCCCTTGTCCGGGGCAGATTCATTCCGGGACAGTGTCCCGGAATGAAATGAGGACACACAGCTGTCCTAATATACAACTGCCAAATTGGTTGCTAGGGTCGACCCACCTGGCATCTAGCAACCAGTGTCTTCACATTCGCAGAGTCTCAGAGTGAGGCCGAGAGGAGCAAGGCTTTTACCCAGTGCTGCCCTGCTCTCCCAGTCCACCCACCTCCTCTCCTTCTCCACCCGCGGCAGCAGCATCTTCCGACTCCTCCAGGCTTCAGTGACCGCGGCATTTAGTAGTGCTAGCTGGCTTAGATCCACGGTTTGACTGGCTGTCCTGACTCCCACAGATCATTGCCCAACTTCTCCTCCTGCCCGTGGCCTGAGCCGCCCGACTCCCCAGCCTTGACCAGGGAAAAAAAGACTGGTGCTCAACCGCCCACCAGACCAGTCCAGATTAGAAGGTGAGCAAATGGAACCTGATTGGAGCAGGTCAGGTGACAAATGAGGCTTACAAAGCTTTGCGCTATAAACAAAAAAGAGCGACAATTTTGAAAAAAATGCACAATATTTTTTACTTTTTGCTATAATAAAAATCCAATTTTTTAAAAAATATATATATTTTTTTCTCAGTTTAGGCCGATATGTATTCTACATATTTTTGGTAAAAAAAACAATCGCAATAAGCGTATAGTAATTGGTTTGCGCAAAGGTTATAGTGGCTAGGAAATATGGGATAGAATTCTGACAATTTTTTATTTTATATTTATTTTTTACTAGTAATACGGCGATCTGCGAATTTTGTCAGGACTGCGATATTGCGACGAACACATCGGACACTTTTGACACATTTTTGGGACCATTTACATTTATACAGCGATCAGTGCTATAAAAACGCACTAATTACTGTATAAATGTGACTGGCAGTGAAGGGGTTAACACTAGGGGGTGAGGAAGGGGTTAAATGTGAGTCCTGGGTGTGTTCTAACTGTGTGGGGGGAGGGGGGTGACTGGGGGAGGTGACCGATGCTGTCTCCCTATGTACAAGAGAAACAGCATCTGTCTCCTCTCACTGACAGGACGTGGAGCTCTGTGTTTACACACAGAGCTTCACGTCCCTGCTCTAAAACTGCCGATCAGTGGGTACCTGGCGGACATCGCGACCGCCAGGCACGCGCATCGGTATCTCGGGGAATGCGCCCAGTGGCCGGAGAACACGATGCCGTCAATTGACGGCAGCTTGGATATTCAGATCCACTAAGCTGCCGTCAATTGACGATAAGCGGGGCCGCTAGTGGTTAAAAAGGCAAGGTTAAAAAGGCATTCGTTTTGTAGTGATATAAATAATATTATGGTTGTTTGATTTTTTGGAAAATTACCACAACACCATTATTCCTGAGTTTTTAAGATCAAAGATACAACTATGTTGATGTTAATTTTCCATTCAGTGTTGTTTTTAATGTAACTACCTACTCCCAAACTGTCATTTGAAGAACAACACATAGCCAAGTATTATTCTACACAATTTTTTTATTGTGCAGAAAAAAGAAAAATTAGAGATGGTATCTGTAGCTGGCCAGCTAGAACCTGTCCTAGGTAGCTAATATAACCTACATGTATATACAGCTAAACCTGCTAAGAACCTAAATGTAGTGCACATGTTTATATATGAGAGACCAAAGCAGAGTTATTCACTGTGATTTTGTGCTTGGATGTCATGTAACAGTTGTATGTTGTGTTCACAGAAGCAAAAGAAAAAATATGCCTTTAAGAATCGTTTATTCGTATGACAGTGAGGAGGTAGGCAATAACACAGTTGAATTCATGCCAGAACGCATAGAGTTAAGCTTTTGTGACTCATCAGAAGCCTTGGCCCAATCACAGCCAATCTCACATTGAGCAAAGTCTTGACCTATCACAGCCTCCTTTGTATCCATTTCTGTCTGGGAGGTTCCTAATACTGTACATGTGCTGCTAGATTATTCCACATGGAGACAGGGAGCAGAGCAGACATACAGAGTCTTGTTTTATGGAAGCAAGGGCAAAATAGGTATGTGATACAGTTATATAAATGTTCTTATTGTAAATAGTGTGGTTAGAACTGTATACTGATCTAGTTGTGTGTTCACTTGTAGTTCCACCATACCTTCATACCTTCAAACAAACTCATACCTCCTAACCGAACCATACCCCCAAACCAAACCAAACAAACCTAATTCAAGAGCTTACCTAATTCACAAACCAAACCCAACTGAGCTAACCCTGCAAAAGCAACCCTGCAAGCCAAGTTGCAAACAACAGAGTTATACCCTTCAGAGAAATCAGAGAATGCTTTAATAACTTACAGAGAGAGTATAAATACTGAAGAGAGAAATATATCCACCATCTTATGTTAAATGACAAGATTGAATATTTGAACCACCATTTTCTGTTATACTTTATTCATCACGTGTTTTTGTACATGGACTGTCTGCTGCAAAGCAGCCGTATTATATATGAAGAAAAATATGAAGTTAATAAAGAAGTTATTTTAAGCATTTGGTGTGCTCTTTAAACCTACTGCTTCCATAGAACGGCAATAGAGGAATTTCAGAGTAATAGATGGTCATGTTGGACTGAAAAGTCAGAGATATCACAATTCTTCTAATGCCACAGCGCATGAGGCACTTCATAGTGCTGCGCCTGCCACAGTAAAATCGTCGTTCTGAATACAGTGAATAGGTAGAAATTAAACGACAAAAAAGATTTTCGATGCTTTGTCGAATTTTCGTCGTTCAATTCCTACCTATATTCACTGTATTCACTGAATACAGTGAATAGGTCAGAATTGAACGACGAAAATTCGACAAAGCATCGAAAATCGTTGAATTTTCGTCGTTTAATTTCTACCTATTCACTGTATTCAGAACGACGATTTTCGATGCTTTGTCGATTTGAACGACGAAAATTCGACAAAGCATCGAAAATCATCGGATCTGAACGAAAACGAAAATAAAGCATTTTTTATGTCGGATCTTTCAGTTTTCGTTTCTTGCGCTTTCATTTTCGTTCGTTAAAACGATAACTAAAATACCAGATTTTTGGACGAAAATGCATTCTAAAGAAAACGAATGCACATGTCTACAAATTATGGTATCTATACTGGCATTTTTTTATTTTTGTTATATTACTAATGTCGGTGACCAATGACTTATAGTGGGACTGCGATAGTACAGCTGGCAATCTAAGGTGCTTTACAGGGGCTATAGCACAATAATAGTGTCTGAAAAGCGCCTCTCCTCTCACTCCAGTGTTTTCAAACTGGAGCGGTGCGCTGGAAGGATGCTCAAAAAGTCCTTTTTTGTCCGACGAACAATCTTCTGATTTTCAGATCGTTAGTATGATGCTAATTCCGATTTTTCGTACGACAAAAGCTGGATGTGCAGACTATAACATTTGTGTTGGATGTGAACACAAGGTCCGATTTAATTAGTACAGTTTTTCATAAGAGCAAGACTGCTCAGAAACGAAAGAATATATACAAAACGATTCAACACATTACGTCACTTCTGAAGTTGTATTCTGTCATACGAGAATTTTTGTATGGTAAGTATCCTCTTCACTTTCGAAATGAGACTAGCATGCAACACAAAACGGACAAACAGTCATCCGAAAATCTGATCATGTGTGCGAGGCTTTAGACCCGATACATACTATACAACTTTTGTTGTATGATTTCCTGATTTACTAAAACCATGTTGTGCAAGGGCCTGCCTGATTGCATACAAATTGAACCTTAAGGTTTGACCTTATATTATATGTTTTTTGTAAATCTGAAGTAAAAAATCTACAGAAAATTGTATAGTGTGTATCCATCTTTAATCATGCAAAAGTTGGTGCTCTTCAAAACTGTGCCCTCCTGTTATTCCACACCTTCCCCCTTCGCAGGCTGACACTCACCAGATGCTTTGACCCAAACACTGTGAAGGCCAGTCTGCGCTTTTTTATAAACAATGCCAAGCTCTGTCTCCATTCTTCTCTCCCTTTTAACGCAACTGTTTATCAAATAAAACATTTCAGTAAAAAATATAATAAAAATAATTTTAGTGCAAGCACACACAATATAATACCAATTGTTTTTTTTGTTTTGTTTTTTACTTTCTTGCTATCACAAGGGGTTAATAGAACCTGATGTGATAGCATTGGGCAGGAGATAGGTACTCTAATGAACCCAAATCTCTCCCCTGCTTCTTATTGCATGTAACAGAGCACAAATCCATCTGGTTAGATGTGTTCCCTGGTTGTACCAGCCACGAAATGGTGGATGTGAAGCAAGTAGTGACAAAATCATAATCGCTTCCAGTTTATTTGTTTACAGGGAAAATTAAGACATGGAAGTGCTTCGGTCTATCCCTACTTTCATTATGGAGTGGCTTGATGTGATCCCAGGAGAGTTCGGGAACCACTGGGAGGCAGGGAGTGGGGCACTGTACCGTCTGCACTGTGAAAGTGATTGTTGGCTATACAGCTGCCAGATCACTTAAAAATTGTGAATTTGCTAAACAAAGGGCACAGGCCATCAACTTGTGATTAGCTCTTTACTCTTTGGATGAACGTAGTGGTTAAGCACATCTGCGTAAGGTTGCATTCACACTTAAACTTGGCTTATTTTTTTTAGCTTTTGTACGGGTGTTTTTCCTTGTTTTGTGAGCATCTGAGGCTTTTTTTTAAATTATTTTTAGCTAGTTACTGGGAAATAAAAATGCGCAGTTTCATGCATGTTTTTGTTTTGCACATGTTCGCATTTTTTTCAGGTACTTCCACTGAAGTCATTTGGGGCCAAAACCGCTTGAAGCTTGCAGTTTAAAAAAAGCTTGTTTACTTTTTTGAGCTTCAACCGATACTACGCTTGGGTGTTAACATGTATTTTAAACATTTTGGTTCGGCAAGCTTCAAAACATTCAGGTGTAAATGGGACCTAAATGTGCTCTATGGGAAGAGTTTGCAAATGGGCCCTAAAGTATTAAAGATTGTCCAAATTTTGTAAACCAAAATGCATCAGAGCTGTTGTACATCAATACAAACTTTGAAAATAGCAGAAAGAAAAAGCAAGTTTAAGGAAAAAGCAGAAGATAACAGAAAGCACCCAGGTGAGAAAATAAATGCTTTTTAAGATGTGTGATTGTTTTCATAGCATACAATGTAGCAGGAGTTGATTGAGATGTGAGTCAGCCACCCTCTGCCGACCAGTTGTTGGTGTGAGGGATCCTCTTGCAGTTCTCCCCTTGATCTATGTTTCTTGGCAGATGTACAGAAGGATGTATGTGAAAGGGTGATCGCAGCAAGTGGTGTAAGGGGATACCCAGCAATTGGCAGATGCCATAACCCGTTAACTCCCCTTTAATGCCAGCATATAATCATATATAATGGTGAGCACTCAATCATCCTTGATTGCTTTTCACAACTGGACAGTCTGTACCTATGTAATAGCTTATTTTGGACTACTTGAAGTGGACCTATATCTAATTCAGCCCATTGAATCTGTTTTGCCATACACAGTCTAGCATGACTGTCGCGTTGTAAAGAAAGCCAGCTCCTAAAAGATAGGGGTTGACCAGTTTGGTGGGGAGGAACTCAAGTGGCATACACAGAGTCCTGCCCTCAACCCTACCAAACACAAATAGAAATGCCAACTGCAAGCCAGATTTTCTCACCCAAAATCAGTACCTGACCTCTCAAATGTTCTTTTAGCCTAATGAGCACAAATTCCCAAGAACAGGTTTCAAAATCTTGTTTAAAACCTTCCCAAAGGAGCAGTTAAACCCACAAAGGAAATGGGGGAATTAGGAAACTTAATATTAATGTCCATGGTTTAGGAATCGGATGTCCAACAAACATATTTATTGGTGTGATGGCTAGGTGTTCACAAGCTTTTGACCTCATAGTGCATAGACATTAGGGAGAACATATACAAACCTGTACATGAAATGAAGTCTTGGACTGACTGGAAGCTATACTGTGTTTCAGTGGCTAATGACACGTACACACGGTCAAAATTTCCGACAACAAATGTTCGATGGTAGCTTGTTGTCGGAATTTCCGACCGTGTGTAAGCTCCATCGGACATTTGCTGTTGGAATTTCCGACAACAAAAATGTAAGAGCTGGTTCTCAAATTTCCCGCCATAAAACTTGTTGTCGGAAATTCCAAGCGTGTGTACACAATTCCGATGCACAAAATTTTATGCATTCTCGGAATCGAGCAGAAGAGCCGCACTGGCTATTGAAGTTTTTCTCGGCTCGTCGTACGTGTTGTACGTCACTTCGTTCTTGACATTCGCAATTTCTGACAACATTTTTGTGACCGTGTATGTGTGCAAGACGAGTTTGAGCCAACATCAGTCGGAAAAAAATCCACGGTTTTGTTGTTGGAATGTCTAATCGTGTGTACGCGGCATTAGAGTGTCTAGAAATGGTTTGATAATGGCTCTCAACTCTTCTGATCCGTCTTTCCTAGACAGTGATACCAATTGCCTTTGACAGACTCCGGTGCCTGTTGTTGTCAACAAAGATTCCATTATGTTTGAAAACCATCCTTTTCGTAGGCTTGATCGTTCGATCTTCTATGCAGAAGACTCTGTAACATTTGGAGGCTTGCAGCAGGTTAAAGAACATTCTTGTGCATACTTTTCCTCCCAAACTTGTTAATAAAAAAAATGTCCCACCTTTTTTATGACTGATTTTATGGTGGTTCTTGAGTGGGTTGATGACTACTACACTAAGATACAGACACAAATACAGAAGAAAACCTTCAAAACTCTAGAAAAATCCTAGAACACGAAACAGCAAGCAAAATCTGTAAATATTACAATAAATACTACCCTAGAATGAGCACACACTGAACATACTCAATGGGATGGCTGTTTCTAAGAAAGAGCCTTATGTGGCAAGACATGATATGTCCTTCCTATCTTGTCTTGCCTTGACAAATATGTCATCTTTTATCAGTCATGACCTCTGAGAAGACCTAGAGTTCTCTCCCTGCTTGACAAAGTGGGGGAGGTGTAAGATAAATGTTGTTGATCTTATAACAGGCTCTCTTTTCTTCCATGAGCAGCTGGCAGCATCACAGGAGTGCCTGGCTTTAACGCCGTCATCTTCCACACCATCAACCAAGTAGAGACTGGCAGAGCCAGACCCAGAACCCAGACAGAAGACCTCTGTATGATGTGATGACAGCCCAGCCTCTATGTACGCACAAACACATCACAAAGATAGCTGCCAGTGTATTATGGGATCCCTCAGTTTCTCAAACGTCCATCTTTTACGTTTTTTAATGACTTCTTTGATTCAGTGTTCTGTTGCATAGCCAAGGCTAAAGTGTTAAAGTGAACCTGTCATGCGACTTTTGAAGCTTATGCCCGAAAGTGTATTTCATAAAATGCCAAATAAAATGTTCTTCTGAGTATAGTAAGGAACTTTTTACAACACCCCTAAACACAACGGGCCAGATCCACAAAGCTGCTGCGCTTTGTGAGTCTAACCCATTTACTCTACGCCGCTGTAAGTAACAGCGGCGTATTACTTATCCTCAAAGAAATAGCGCTGTTACTTACGGCGGCGTAGAGTAAATGGGCCGGCGTTCGCAGGTGCAATTCAAATGGATCGTTGATGGGCGTGTTTTATTAAAATGATCAATGACCCGACGCAAACGACGCTTTTTTTACACTTGCGCATGCGCCGGCCGTGGACGTATCCTAGTGCGCATGCGTGAAATCACGTCGAAAATATTCAATGAAAACGGCGTGTACGTAATTGACGCAATTCCCTATTCGCGAACGGGTTACGCAAACGACGTAAACGACGTACAATATGACGCGGTCCCGACGTCCATACTTAAAATTGGCTGCGCCTCACTATAGCATTTTTATCTTTACGCCGTACAGACGCTTACGCAAACGACGTAAACACACTGCGCCGGCCGTAAGTACGTTCGTGGATCGCCGTATCTACCTTATTTGCATATTTTACGCGGACGCGCCCCTAGCGTCCAGCGTAAATATGCATCTAAGATACGACGGTGTAAGAAACTTACACAAGTCGTATCTTAGCGTAAGTCCGGTGTATCTTGTTTTCTGGATAGAAAACAATGACACGCCAGCGGGAAATTCGAATTACGCCGGTGTATCTGTAGATACACCGGGGTAATTCTCTGTGGATCTGGCCCTACACCTCAGTCTGAAATTAAAACAGTCCAATTTATTGTGTGCCTTTGAATCGTTCTTTATACTTTTTCAACTAGACCTCGATGAAAATGAAAAAAGTGACACTAAACAATAGAGTTTACTAAAGTTACGAAAATTCTCGTACGACAGAATAGAAATTTGGAAGTGATATAATGTGTTGCAGTGTATTTGTATTGTACTTTAGAATGACAACTGTACTGATTAAAAGGAAAATCGTACAATCTGGTATTATACCAGCACAATTTTTGTGCTTGTCCCATCGGATAATATCGGAGGAAATGTTGTAATCAGCTCTTAAAAACTGTGTACTAATGATCAGATTATCGTTCAATTATTTTCTAAAGCGGTATTTTTCATTTGATTTTCTGATCATGTGTATGGGCCATTATTCTCCAATAATAATCAATACACATCTAATACTCTCTGAGCGATTTGAATGCTCTCTAAAGACAGGTGGTGAGGAGGCGTTGTATCTCCACCTCACCGCCTGTTTTAATCCATTAAATACTGGACAACCATATCACAACCATTGTGTTTGGTTGTGGGAAGGTCGCAGCGAGGCCTTCTTCACTTAGACCCCTTTCACATTGAGGTGCTTTTCAGGCATTTTAGTGCTACAAATAGCACTTGTAAAGCGCCTTTCATGCCTCCCCAGTATGAAAGCCTGAGTGCTTTCACACTGGGAAGGTGTGCTTGCAGGATGTGAAATAAAGTCCTGCAAGCAGCATCTTTGGGGCGGTTTGGGAGTGGTCTATACACTGCTCCCTGCCCTGCCGAAGCACCTGCAAAGCGATATGACAGCGTCACAACACGGTCACTTTTAACCCTGTCTTCGTCCATTAGCGGGCGCTAACCCCCGCTAGCAAAGAAAGATGGAAAAACTAGTGGCGCTTTACCACCAACGCTGGGCACTTTCAGTGTGAAAGTAGCCTTAAATGGGTCGTGCTTGGCAGGTGGTATGTGTACACTAAGGAAAGTTAGATCCCGTGATAAACTCCTTGGGATCAACAAGGCTTATAACGTCTGTGAAAGCTGCCTAACCATGCCATAAAATAAACTATAAAATGTTGCAAATAATAACTAAAATCATGGATTAAAACTTATCACAGAAAGATCTTGCCCTATGTGGGTATCCCACCACTGGATTGGAAAAAACAAATCTAACTATGCATGGAATGCTGCCTGGTAACCTGGAGAGGGATCTCCATCTAATGGAAAAATAGGAGAGAAATAGACATTGCACAAGACCGGCATAGTGTAGTAAGTGAAACCCAGGAAATAATTAAAACGTATAGGGAATGCACTCACAGCAGAGACGTGCAGTCAGGTAAGGCAGAGCCTCAATTCGGGGCTCCTGCCACCTATAGTTCCAGAGATATGGGGCTTCTTGTGCATCCTGTCAGAAGCTACATACAGAGCAGACAGTTTTTTTTTTTTTCAAATAAAAGTTTTTATTGAGCAAATGCAGAAAACAACATACAAAACTCCAGAGCATATTCACATTTGAGATCACAAAAAATAATACACATTTAACATAACGCTTCGCCAAATGCCTTTTCACATTGCAAAGTCCCCTAGCACCGACCCCCCCCCCCCCCCAGTGGGCATTTATAGATAGTCAAATACCAATTAATCAGAGTCCTAGAATAAACGATCCCACACAAGATCTATCGGGGCAAGACCCGGTACATCGAGCCACGGGGCCCATAACTTTTCATATTTACCACTGGTCCCTCTTCTCTGATACACCACCTTCTCCAACCTCAATGTGACCCCCATCAGAGCAGACAGTTTAAATACAAGCTGGCACATTCTGTTTGCAGCATGAGGATGAGCTCACAGTGCCTCTCCTCACTTCTTATCAGAAGCACTGAGCTTAATGGGCAGCTTGGAGCCTTGGGCCATTGGTAAAGCACCATTGGAACAAGCTGTCCAATAAAAATGCTGCAGTGGAGGCTGTCCTCTCACTGCATTGTCATACAAGGGGGCATGTACCATAAAGACAAATGTTCCCTTCCAGCCCAGCCCTCTTAACTAGAAGGAAAAAGCATGGGTTAATGGGTATAAGGTTTACCCATAATCTCATGTTTTTCTCGCAAAGTTAAGAGGAAGAATGAGAATCGTCTGCCTGCTAAAAATGTACTGTTTTAATCAAGCTAAATTATATATTATTATGGTATATGTTATACCATAATAAGTTATTATTTATCTATTTACTGTGAAATTACTGGTTTAAAGTTATAACTTCAAACTTCAGTAATTTGTCTGTTAAGCCACCGGCTTGAGTACAGTTTTTTAAAATATAGTAAATTACCTTAAAATCGATATATAATAATTATTTGTGCAGCACTACCCCCGGAGGAGCTGCTGGATCGGTTTTGGGTGGTAACGTTACCTCTATTTCCTTCGCCGTCTAGGGTATCAGATGAGAGTTGAGAAAAAGTTCAATGTCCACACTTTAGACTTCTTTTTCTTTGCTTTATTTGCTGAACTTGGTAAAATAATAAAATAGTAAAGTAGTTGAAGAGGTGGAAGGGTAATAGGTAATAGTTTCAGGTGCATAACTTCTGTCCGGAAACACTCCCGCTTCCAGCAACACAACTTTTGTCGCCACTCTAGCCAGAGCGGGTATTGCGCACCCTGGTAGGCCTCTCTCACTAGCCTAGCAGCCGAGATGGCACACGGAATATGGTACAGTCTCTGCCACAGACCTTTCTACAGGTGGAGGTATATTCGGTCCAAAATCCTCTCAACACAGGATTCAGCACCCGTATCTCTCCCGATTAACTTCTTTATAAACTTAGCACTGACAGGCGACCATCATTCAGCCTTTCAGCAATGGTGCGTCCTTCAATGAAGTTCAAGGCCTCTCCTGAGATACCAGCCTCGTGCTCGGTGCTCTCCAAGATAGGTTCTTCATCGAGAGGCTTCCTCCCTCCCAGGACGGACAGTCTGACTACCGGGCCTACTTAGTAGATCAAACCTCCGGACCAATGTGGTCCCGGAGTCAGGAACACTTGAACACGCACCCCCGGTCAGGAGGGCCACACACGGGGGGGTGATGGGACGACAGACCCAGGATCGACGACCCCGGACCAATGGCGTCTGTCCCTTAAGTACTCATCCCCAGCATACACAGCGGGAAGATCAACTCCCACTGATTGGGTGTTCCCTTCCGGCAGCCAAAACACCTTGACTTGACTGCTGCCACCCTTGGCCTGGGGCGGTAACGGCACCCCAGACAACAATAGTGGTCACTCACAGTACAGCCATGGCTGGAACAGAGGCCCAAATTTAGAAAAAAATCATACGGTCTGAGTCAACTAAGTCTCAGACTACCCTCTATATTTAAAGCAGTGCCGGCTAAAAAGTAGCAGGCCGCTACATTTTGTAATATTGGGGGTTGTTAGCTCAAGTGGGATAGGCTCGGAGGATATCGGGCATGCTCCTGCGGCTAACTGACCACTTTTATTGAAAAGGCAAAAATAAAACAAAAGAGAAAACATAGGTTTCCCACGCAGGGGTTTTCACTATCCACACAAAATGATAGCTTCAGCCTCCTGGCTTTTACGTGCAAAGAAAATACCAAGCCACCTGGCTCTCCTCAGCAGTAGCCCAACTGCTTAGGCTCCAGCATGGAACCTTCCTGACTCCTGTCAGCAACCTCACTCAGGTCTCTGGGGTTTCTCACAGTGCAGCCTGCACTCTTCGGCTAATTCCATGCACACCTGCACTCTCCCTTGCATGCCTGGTCTCCTCGGGAGGGTGGAGCCCTGAATGCTATTCAGGTCAGACTTAAAAAGCTGACCACACAGCTGTTTAATTAAGGTGTTCGTCTCTCCAAAATATGGCGAAAACCCACCATCATTCAGGAGAGACAGACCCAGACCGTCACAATTTGTATATTGCTTACTTATGATAACTGACCACTTGCCACCCAGGCCAATTCTGACACTTTTCTCCTACTATGTAAAAATCATTATTTTTTTGCTAGAAAATTACTCAAAACCCCCAAACTTTATATATATTTTTAGCAGACACCCTAGGGAATAAAATGGTGGTTGTTGCAACTTTTTATGTTACACAGTATTTGCGCAGAAATTTTTCAAACACTTTTTTTTTAAACAGTTTCATAAATATAAAAAAAAAAAAACACTAAAGTTAGCCCGATTTTTTTGTATACTATGAAATATGATGTTACGCCAAGTAAATAGATACCTAACAGTTCATGCCTTAAAATTGCTACTTAAAGATCTCCATAGGTGACAATTTTATATTTTTAACATGTTTAGAGTTACAGAGGAGGTCTAGTGCTAGAATTATTGCTCTCGCTCTAACATTCGGCAAATGTAACTTGTGTGTATCTGGCTCTGATCCTAGCCAGTGCCACACCAGCCATTGACCTCACGTACCTGACTCACAGGTGTAAAAGTGACAGATGGATGGTGGAATGCTACTGCAATATCCTACACAATAAGGGAGGCGGAAACATCTGATAGGGACACCATGGCATTAATAAACCCATAATAGAAGGACACCAGCACTGTGAGACGGAATGGACAACCTTGGACATGCAGCCAAAAGACTAAGATTCACCCTTTTCTGACTTCACACTTAGACATGTACAGTAATGCCGCGTACACACGATCTGGCTTTTGCCTGGCCAAATCACATCAGGTTTCCATCGGAAAAATATAGAACATGTTCTATATCTAAAGTCCGATGGAATTCATCAGAATTTCCGATGAAATCACTCAGATGGGGCTACACACGAAAAAATCGGAAAATCTGATCGTGTGTAAGGGGCATAAGATGCGTTTCAAAGTATCTCACCTCTTCCTCAGCCTAACTCTAGAACTACCCTTGTAGATTAAAATAGTTGCAGTGGTTGGTGGACTGGGGACCAGCCATGGGCAGACTCTGTGGAAGAGCGAGAAAAAATTAATAACATGACTGCCCACATGCCAGGACACTGGGGGCCATCATATATAGGATATATGTATATTAAAAATGATTATTAAATAACAATAAAAAGTAAAACATAATTAATAATAAAATTAAAAAAACTTTGTTCAGAAGGTATGGTTGGTAGAAACAATCTTAATGCAAGACCAATGTAATCTGGTATAATTTAAATTTTTTTTTTCCTAAATAGCTTCCTTTACCTTAGTGCAGTCCTCCTTCACTTACCTCATCCTTCGATTTTGCTTTTAAATGTCCTTATTTCTTCTGAGAAATCCTCACTTCCTGTTCTTCTGTCTGTAACTTCACACAGTAATGCAAGGCTTTCTCCCTGGTGTGGAGTGTCGTGCTCGCCCCCTCCCTTGGACTACAGGAGAGTCAGGACGCTCTCTACATTGCAGATAGATAAAGGATCTGTGTGTTAGTGGGCGTCCTGACTCTACTGTAGTGAAGGAGGACTGCACTAAGGTAAATGAAGCTATTTAGGAAAAAATAAATTGTACCTTTACAACCCCTTTAACCACTTAAGGACCCCCGC
The DNA here is from genome assembly GCA_029574335.1 of Rana kukunoris. Lineage (NCBI taxonomy): Eukaryota > Metazoa > Chordata > Amphibia > Anura > Ranidae > Rana > Rana kukunoris. Next base: position 410,825,759 of record CM056051.1, read on the forward strand.
ACGCACATATACGGCCACAGAATGGCTCGTACAGGCACAAGGGCGTAAATTTACGTCCCCGCCTTCGTGCGGTTCGGGGGTCCCATTGGGACCCCCTCCGCGGCGTGCGAGGGTCCCCCTGCCTCTGGGAGCGATCGCTGACGAGCGGGCGGATGTCCGTGATTTCCGCCCCCCAGCCAATGGGAGCGCGCTCCCATCGTGTCAGTTCCTCCTCCTGTGTTTACACAGGAAGGAGGAAATGATGTAATCTCTCATCGCAGCGCTGTTTCCCAGCGCTGCTGATGAGAGAAGACATCACAAGTAAGTGTGCACCAACACAACACTGACACACACTCACATAGGCATATTAACCCCTTGTGATCGCCCCCCCCCCACCCCCCTGTCACAGTGTCACTGAATGCAGTGATCTAATCACTGCATTTAGTGTCAGTGTGACAGGCAGTGTAAAAAACAGTTAGTGTTAGGTTCAGGATAGCCCCCCCCACCCCCCCTAATAAAGTTTTAAACCCCTGATCACCGCCCTAGTTAACCCTTTCACTCCCTATTGCCAGCGTCACTAAGCGATCATTTTTCTGATCGCTGTATTAGTGTCGCTGTTCCCGCTAGGTAGCTATTTTTTTTTATTGCGATTTTTTTTTTTTACTAAAGACATGTGGCTGAATTAATTTTGGCCTAAATGTTTTACTAAAATTTAGTTTATTTGATTTTTTTTATAACAAAAAGTAAAAAAATTGTGTTTTTTTTCAAAATTGTGGCTCTATTTTAGTTTATAGCGCAAAAAATAAAAATCGCAGAGGCGATCAAATACCACCGAAAGAAAGCTCTATTTGTGGGAAGAAAAGGACGCAAATTTTGTTTGGGAGCCACTTCGCACGACCGCGCAATTGTCTGTTAAAGCGACGCAGTGCCGAATCGCAAAAACACCTTGGGTCATTTACCAGCGTATTGGTCCGGGTCTTAAGTGGTTAATAATAATAATAATATACAAAGATCATAAATAATGGTGTTCTCAGAAAACCTAAGATATCAATTCATAAAACATAAACAGTGTATATTAATTCACAAAGATTTGATTCATAAAGAACATATCATTTATTAATAGGAAACACATGGCACACAAGAGAAACACACGGTACATAGCAAAAAATTCTATATAAAAAAAATGATGTAAGAAGTGAATGCCTAAATTATGACAATGAAAAAACATTAAAAACATTTATTTATTTGTGATAAACAATGATAAATAGTGAGTAGAAACTGAAAATTCATTATTATATCTGGTTATATTTTCTCTATTAGGGACAGGGCGATTCAATGTAGTTGCACCCACAGCTAGTCACTTCTTTGGTTCCATGAACAGTCTAAGGGTATACCTTTCTGATGTTTTATTGCAGAACTTGAACTTAGATAGGAGTAGGGTAACTGTGGGAACTTTAAAGCAGGGGTTCACCCTAAAAAAAAATTCTAACATTACATTGAGCCGAGTTGTGCTAATGAAATTATGCTGACCTTTTTCATTTTCTTCCCGTACATAGCGTTTTATCTATAGTTTCACCGCGGTTTCCGGGTAGGTAATTCTGCGTGTAGCTGGCCAGCTAGAACCTGTCCTAGGTAGCTAATATAACCTACATGTATATACAGCTAAGTCTGCTGGGAACCTAGTGTAATGCACATGTTTATATGTGAGAGACAAAAGCAGAGTTATTCACTGTAATTTTATTCTTGGATGTCATATAACAGTTGTATGTTGTGTTCACAGAAGCAAAGACAAAATATGCCTTTAAGAATTGTTTATTCATATGACAGTGAGAAGGTAAGCAATAATACAGTTGAATTCATGCCAGAAAGCATAGAGTTAAGCTTTTGTGACTCATCAGTAGTCTTGCCCAATCACAGCTAATCTCACATTGAGCAGAGTCTTGACAGCCTCCTTTGCATCCATTTCTGTCTGGGAAGTTCCTAATACTGCACATGTGCTGCTAGATTATTCATTCCACATGGAGACAGAGAGCAGAGCAGACATACAGAGTTTTGTTTAATGGAAGCAAGGGCAAAATAGGTATGGGATACAGTTATATAAATGTTCCTATTGTAAATAGTGTGGTTAGAACTGTATACTGATCTAGTTGTGTGTTCACTTATAGTTCCACCATACCTCCTAACCGAACTATACCATACCTTCATACCTTCATACCATACCATACCTTCATACCTCCATACCCCCAAACGAACAACTAAGTTACCTAACCTAATTCACAAACCAAACCCAACTAAGCTAACCCTGCAAAAGCAACCCTGCAAACCAAGTTGCAAACAACATAGTTATACCCTTCAGAGAAATCAGAGAATGCTTTGATAACTTACAGAGAAAGAGAGAGAGAGAGAGAGAGAGAGAGAGAGGCCCAGATTCATAAAGCAATTACGCCTGTCTAACTGGTGTTAGACAGGAGTAATTTCAAATTTTGCGCGCCGTATCACTAGTTTGAATCCTCAAACCATGATACGGCGGCTTCGGGCTTCGATCCGAGAGGCTTACGTCTTCGTAAGCCTTCGGATCTACGCTGCGATATTTTTGCGGCCACTGGGAGGAGTTTGCGTCGTTTTCATGCGTCGGGATATGCAAATGTGTTTTTACGGCGATCCACGAAGATACGAGCTGTTAGACCAGCTTTTTGCTGGTCTAACGGTGCGTAGCCCATGTTAAGTATGGCCGTCGTTCCCGCGTCGAATTTAAATTATTATTTTTTTTTTTGCGTAACTCGTTCGGGAATAGAAATGTCCGTAAACGACGCTACTCAAACAACGAATGACGTAACCACGTGATTTCGCGCAATGCACGGCGGGAAATTTGCGAACGGAGCATGCGCAGTTCGATCGCCGCGGGAACTCGCCTATTTTAAATCCTTCACGCCCCCTACTCGTCTAGATGGATTGCGACGGGAGAAATACACTACGCCGCCGTCGTTTACTGGACAAAATCTACCTGGATTCCACGTAGAGCCAGGTAAAAAACGGCGGCGTAGTGTATTTCTGATACGCTACGAGAATCCAATTCTCTCTGAATCTGGGCCAGAGAGTATAAATACTGAAGAAAGAAATATATTCACCATCTTATGTTAAATGACAAGATTGAATATTTGAACCACCATTTTGTTATACTTTATTCATCACGTGTTTTTGTACATGGACTGTCTGCTGCAAAGCAGCAGCATTATATATGAAGAAAAGTGAAGTTAATAAAGAAGTTATTTTAAGCATTTGGTGTGCTCTTTAAACCTAATGCTTCCATAGAACGGCGATAGAGGAATTTTCAGAGTGATAGACAGTCTTGTTGGACTGAAAAGTCAGAGATATCACAATTCTTCTAATGCCACAGTGCATGAGGCACTTCATAGTGCTGCGCCGGCCACACTGTGGGACTGGGCATTCCTATTCACATGCCAATTAATTGACATGCTTCCCACCGGCACATACAGCGCGTCACGACTTGCCGAAAGAAGCCAAACGCCGGGTCGGCTCTATACGGCGCTTGCGCACCGACGTTCGGCTTCTTTCGGCAAGTCGTGATGCGCTGTATGCGCCGGTGGGAAGCATGTCAATCAATTGGCATGTGAATAGGAACACCCAGTCCCGCGGGATTCCCTACCCGGAAGCCGCGGTGAAACTATAGATAAAACGCTATGTACGGGAGGAAAATAAAAAAGGTCAGCATAATTTCATTAGCACAACTCGGCTCAATGTAATGTTAGTTTTTTTTTTTAGGGTGAACCCCCGCTTTAAAGAGGTTGTAAAGCTTCGTGTTTACATACATGCATAGAATGTATGAATATAAAAAACCCTTCTGCTTTAACAACCACTTTAAATTATTTTTAGTGGTTAGAATGTGAAAGTGTTGACATAAGTGAAACACTTCTCTATATCGACTAACCCTCTAATTTCTTTGTTTTTTCACTTTCTATCTTATAGAAGCTCACAACAGGAAACCAAAAACATGATTTCTTAATAACGTGCATGTTCAGACAATTTGACTCAGTAATATAAAACTGCATTCAGATCTTTTTTGTGTGGTTTTTTTTTGCATGTTTTTGGGCTACATGCATAGTAAAGCCCATTCACTTAAATAGGCTGCCCTATGTGTTTTCAAATGCACCAAAGAAGCTTACGTGCCTTTTTGGGCATTAAGCTTTGTGAGTTTAACTGCATATTTTGCCACGTTTGTCACGCATTTTGACATGTACAAAGTCTGCTGGCTGCATTTGGGATGCCATTACAATGAATGGCACTGCAAACGTGTTTCTCACGTATTTCATTAATGCTTAAATGTGAATGCAGCCTATGGGTCGTGTCATACAAGTGATTTGAAGGAACTACAGAATTGCTCTCCTTTGTGGCTTTTGATGCCAGGAATAAATTGCAGTCAAAGGCCTGGGTCGCAGTATTTCCAGCTATTTGTTGCCCAGTTCCATAGTAACGGAATTTCTGCAGCAAATTACCATTGCTCACATTGCTTTACAAAAGTAAAGAAAAATATATAAAAAAAAGGGGGGGGGGGTAGCCATCCGGGGCCCTGGGGACCTCTGCCCCCTTAATAAAAAAAAAAAATATATATATATATATATATATATATATATATATATATATTAAAAAAAAAAAATTAAAAAAAACTTATAAAAAGAATTACAAAAAAAGGGGGTTGCCATCCGGGACCATGGGGACCTCCGGGCCCCTGGGGACCTTTTGGCCTTTTAATAAAAAAGAAAAAAAAAGAAACCTCTGGGCCCTTTAATAAAAAATTAATAAAAATAAATATAAAAAAATGTATTTTTCTTGGCTCGTTATAGTGTTGTATGTGCGGTCGGAATTTCAGACAACATTTGTGTGACCGTGTGTATACAACACAAGTTTGAGCCAAAATTCCATCTGAAAAAAATCCCCGGTTTACTGTGTAAACGTTTTTATGAAAGAAAAAAAAACTGTTGCTTTAACTGCTTAAAACTAAAGTCCTAATACTTACCTTACCTTAAAGAGAGCAGCTACACATACAGGCACAAGGGCGTAAATTTACGCAGCTGCTACCCCCTCCGCGGCGTGCGGCGGTCCCCCTGGCTCTGGGAATCGCCGACGAGCGGGCGGATTTATCGCTCCCACCACTTTACTTCCTCCTCCTGCCCCTCTCATCGGGCCTGTTGAGAGAAGACATTTGACCAACACAACACTGATTCATATTAACCCTTGGTGTCCCCCCACCCCCCTTACGAGACTAAAACTGCATTTAGTGTCATTGACAGGCACTTAAAAAACAGTTTTTGCTATAAAATTACTTAAAACCCCAAACATTATATATTTTTTTTAGGTAGCTATTTTTTTTACATTTTTTTTTTTACTCTAAATAAATTTTGAGAATAAATTTTTTTTATGGCAGTCATTGCAATACTTACCACCGAAAGAAAGCTTTGTGGGAAGAAAAGGACGCAAATTTTGTTTGGGACACCGCACGACCGCGCAATTGTCTGTTAAAGCGACGCAGCGCCGAATTTAAAAACACCTTGCGCAGCGGTCTTAAGTGGTTAAAGAGAGCAACACATACTGCGCAAATTTTAACTTTTTTTGGATTCGGTGTTTAAAAATTTTTTTTTGCATAAAATTACTTAAAACCCCAAACATTTTATTTTTTTTTCTAATTAAAAAATAAGACTTTTTGTTAACAATAAATTTGGAAAAAATTCCTTTTTTAAATTAAAAAATAAGACAATTTTTTTACATATTGTGAAAGATAATGTTACGCCGAGTAAAATGATACCCAACATGTCACGCTTAAAAATTGCGCCCGCTCGTGGCATGGCGTCAAACTTTTACCCTTAAAAATCTCAATAGGCGATGTTTAAAAAATTCTACAGGTTGCATTTTTTGAGATACAGAGGAGGTCTAGGGCTAGAATTATTGCTCTCGCTCTAACGATCGCGGCGATACCTCACTTGTGTGGTTTGAACACCGTTTTTATATGCGGGCGCTACTCGCGTATGCGTTCGCTTCTGCGCGCGAGCTCGTCGTGAAGGGGCGATTTAAAAAATGTTTTTGTTTGTTTTCGTATTTATTTGTATTTATTTTACCAATTTTTAACACTAAAATAAAAAAAATAAAAAAATTATCACTTTTATTCCTATTACAAGGAATGTAAACATCCCTTGTAATAGAAAAAAGCATGACAGGTCCTCTTAAATATGAGATCTGGGGTCAAAAAGACCTCAGATCTCATATTTAGGCTAAAATGCAAAAAAAATATCAAAAATTTAAAATGTAATTTTTCAAATGACATTTAAAAAAAAATGTCTCTTTAAGACGCTGTTTGGAACTGACATTTGACGTCACTTCCGCCCAGCAGAGCTACGGGGATCCCCGCTGAACAGACGAGCGCACCCGATCGCCTCCGCGGCTACCGACGGCTCCGGTAAGCGGCGGAGGGCGCGGGAGCGCAGCGGGAGGGGGGGGACGCTCGCCCGCCACCGATAACGGCAATCTCGCGGCGATTCCGCCGCGGAGACCGCCATTATCGTTTACCCGACCGCCCACAGAAGAGATGGATATCTCGGTTGTGGCAGCAGCTGCTGCCGTTACCGAGATATCCATCTTCAAAGTGCCGACGTATACCTGCGGTGGGCGGTCGGGAAGTAGTTAATAATAGAACACTTACATGTCCTTCAGTCCAGCGATGTCGGCAACGCAGTTTGCATCAGCTGTCAGGTGCTGCCGCCGCCATTGCCGGTAAGGGAACCCAGTAGTGAAGCATTAAGGCTTCAGGCCGGGTAGCTACTGCACATGCGCGAGGCACCTCTACTACTGGCACGCGGCAGGGGAAGGAGGAGAGAGGAGGAGGGAGCCGAGCTGCTAATGTAATGCGCCACGGCCCGGTCTCCTGGAAGTGGGGACAGGATACCTGTAAAGGGAGGGAGGAAGAAATTAGTGGGTGGAACTCCGCTTTAAGCAGTCCTACAAGTCTTGCCAATTCCAGCATATTTTATCTTCTTCTGCTTCCCAGGCTGTGGTTGTAAACCAGGGGGCTCAGCAACCAGTAGATCGCAGGCACATGACTGGTATATCGCTGTCTAGGCTTGTTGACCAGCCCTTCCAGAGAAATAAACACAGCGCAATGCAGAGGGACTACTTGTAAAGTTGAAGCTGTGGTAGGGAGCAAAAGCCACATAAGCTATAGCAAAGCACAGCTCACCCCAGAAAGTTGCAGATGCACTGCGCTGCACCCGTGGTGCAAGTATATTGCAGCACATCAGTGTGAAAGTAGACTTATAGGGGGTTCAGAGCAGTAACGGTTCATTTACATTTGCAGTTTGGCTGGTGGTAAAACCTCATAGATGAGTCTTTTTTTTATCACCCCCTCTCCAATCATACCTCCTTTAGCTACAGCGGCCAGGGGTGTACACATGTCACAGCCGCAGGGAGCAACATCTGCCAAGCATGATCCATTCAAGTGAATGAGGCCACGCTGCAGGCGTCCTGCAACCTTGTGAGTACAGCAAACAAGTGGTTAAAGCAGGCAGCATTGTGTTGCTTTCTCACCACCTGCTTTAACCCCTTGGCCCCTGCAGAAGCAAACAGTAGTGGGACACTTCCAGAATCTTCCAGTGAGGCCCCATCTACTTGAATGGGTCACGATTGGCAGGTGGTAGCACCCACCAGAAGTAACAGGCTGCTTAAAGCGTTTGTAGAGTCCCATAAATTTTTTTTTATTTTTTTTGTTACCTGTAAGTCAAAAGGCATAATGAGCTAGTATGCACCGCATACTAGCTCATTATGAAATACTTAACTTAGAACGAGACGTCGGTTACTTACCTGGGCCACACCGAGGTAGCTGACATGTTGCCTCGGCGTGTCTTCCGGGTATCGCAGCTCCATCGCTGTGAGTGGCTGAAGCCGCGATGTTGTCACTCCCGCACCTGCTCGCTAGAGACTTATTTCCAGGGATCTGCCAATATGGTTCCTCCTATCGATATGGTTCCCCCCTTGACTGCGCTGGCGCAATCCGAGCCGACGGAAATCACCGAACCTGATCAGCTGTTTTCAGGTGTAGCAACAGGGCAACTTGGAATTCGCTGTAAGTGGCCAGTCGGCCTCACGTTCTCGCTTCGCTCGGACAGCTCTCTGATGTTAACACCTTCCCTACCAGTGTCATTAATACAATGTTAGTTCATATTTTTAGCACTGATCACAGTAATAATGTCACTGGTTCCCCAAAAAAGTGTCAGTTAGGTTTTTAATTAGTTAGTCCCAATTATAAGTAGTTGATCACCACCATAACTAGTTAAAATAAATAAATAATCCCATAGTTTGTAGACGCTATAACTTTTGTGCAAACCAATCAATATACGCCGAGAGGCGGTTCACACAGGGGCGACTCGTCAGGTAACTAGGTCGCCTGACAAGTCGCTCTCCGCTCTGTACTATGTAACCATTCTAATAGGAGTGACTCAAGTCGCTCCAACTTAGAAAAGGGTTCCTGTACTACTTTGGGACGACTTCAGGCAAGGGTGGGCTGACAACTCATGGGGCCCCCAGGCAATAGAAGATTATGGGGCCCCTGGGCTTACCTGGTGGCCACCACACCAGGATGCAGTGCAGAGGCAGGGCAGCTAAAATCTCAGGATTTTCACATCAAAAGCATGTCGGTTTCGGACAGATGTAAAAAAAACACATATTTTTACATACTGTCCCTGGTATTATTGAGCCTGGCAACCCTGATGGGGCCCTCGGGCAGTGCCCAAGAGTCTCAATGGTCAGTCCGCCCCTGACTTCAGGGCGACTTGCATTGACTTCAATACAGAAGTCATTTTGCAAGTTGCCTCTGAAGTCGTGGGCAGATCGCCTTGCCGAGTCGTTCGGCAAGTCGTGCTGCCCCAGTGTGAACCGACTCTTGAAAATGCAGAGGTGATCAAATACCTCCAAAAGAAAGCTTGATTTGTGGGGAAAAATACATAAATTGTCAGTTGAACTCATGCATTGCTGTATCACAAAAAAAAGGCCTGGTCAGCAAGGGAGGTAAATCTTACAGAGGTGAAGTGGTTAAACAGAGCTAGGCACACAGTTAACCCTTTGATCGCCCCTACTACTATCTCAGATCTCTACTACAAAACTTACTGGTGTGAAATGGCACTTATAATTTCTGAATTTAGCAAAATTCCTGTAGTGAGCTAAACTGAGCAGTTCTCTTTCACACCTCAGACACTTCTTGGTTTTCTAGGTCTGTTGCAAGTCACCAACCCTGCTCTTTTCAGGAATAAAAGCCATAGCGGAGCCTCTGGGAAGGCTGTGAGGTGTAACAAAGAGTTCAGAGGGAACGATGAGTCAATTATGATTCACACCTTTGTAATGTTTAAAGTTGTGCAATTCTCTTTCTTTCTCTTTTTTCCTTAAAGGCAGTAGCGGTGAAGAAGGTGAACTCAGATTGTTCTAAAATGATTATATTTTAAGTCACAGACAGATAATTGCAGGCTATCCAGACACCAATGAAATGACAGCTGTCCCAGTCAACAGAGAAATTCCACTGCTCTGGATTGTCACACTAGTCCTGGAGACTGGAGAGTATTGGTTTACCCACCACAGGTTGTCCATGACCTAATCTTCTCCCAAGAGTGATAGGCCTTGTACACATGAGGCCGCGTACACACGGCAGAGAACCTCGACGGGCAGAACACATCGTTCCGCCCGTCGAGGTTCTCTGCCGGCCGTCGAAATCGGCGACCCGCCCGTCGGGAATGGCAACCAGCCATTCATCCAGGCGGCCGTCGAGCAAATAGAGAGCGTGCTCTCTATTTCTGCTCGACGGGATTCCCGACGGGATGCTCGCCGAGAGCGTACACACGGCCGAGGTCTTCGCTGGAATGCAGCTTCCAGCGAGGTTCTCGCTGGTTTCCAGCGAGAACCTCGGTCGTGTGTACGCCGCCTGACCGTTTTCCTCGACAGAATCCATCAAGAAACTTGGTGGCAGAGCTTTTTTGCTGAGGGAAACGGTTGTGTGTATCTTTTTCATCGAGAAAACTGTCATGGAACTCGACGAGAAAAAAAGAGAACAAGTTCTCTTTTTCCTTGTCGGGAGTCTCAATTTCCTCGTTGTGTTTCTCGTCGGGCTGGTTTACGACGAGAAACACGTTTGTGTGTGTAGCGCCCCCTTACTTTCAGTATGAGTACTACGCTAAAGTTAGTTGGAATGAGAGAGTTACATTGCTCCCATTCGTGATTTATCTAAATAGAAAGGTCTCCTGGGACAGTCTGCATTCTAGGGATGTGGTATCATCTCTGGCCACCAGTGGGCACCAGCGGGGTTTCTGGCAGAGCAAGTCTTCCCCAGCAGCCAATTGGAGGAGTTCCTACATCGCAGGGCATGCTGGGAGGGGTATATCTGTGACAGGTGTCATGTGTTCTAAAATCTTTGCGGGGTCCCGGTGCTGGGTGCGGCATCCACCTTTAGGGTGCGCGCACCTATGGGCCCCGCCAGGGTGGCCCTCCTGGCCAAGCTTACAGGCTTCGCTGAGCCTCAACCGGAGGCGAAAGAGGACCCCAGTGACCCACTGGGTTCCAGGTTCCATTGAAGTGGATCTCAGGCTGAGCACCGAACCAATCGGGGATCTGGTGACCGGGATGCAACAGGTACGCATTACTGTCTCCCGGTGACATGGGCTACAGTCCATTGGAAGGATTCGCCCTATTTACTCATTTAACAGAAGCGACGAAGGGTTGCAAATCGCTACTACTAAGGGCTGGCTTGCTGTCCACATCCAGGCCTGACACCGCAAGTTCACCTCTTTCCTCTCATCAACCTTTTTTCTCCTAACTGAAGTTGATGTTGGCTGTGTTGGCCTGGAAATAAAGCATTGGAAAAAACCTTTATTGACTGTCTGGACCTCCGCTCACTACTTTGTTCCTGAATCACACACCTAGACAACGATAGGGTAACTTAATTTGCCAATCCCAGCAATTAACCAGCGGCTCCTGCGGGGGTAGCGCTCGCGTGTATGCTTAGAAACCCGCGCATGCTCAGAATAAAGTATGAGACGGGAGCGCACCTTCGTTAAAATTAGCGTTCGTAATGGAGATAGCACATTTATCACGCTGTAACAGACTGAAAAGCGCGAATCGTCTCTCACCAAACTTTTACTTAACACGCAGTAATATGAGATTAGTAAAAGCAGCCCCAAGGGTGGCGCCAGTGGAATCAAACTTCCCCTTTATAGTGCTTTTGTACGTGTTGTACGTCACCGCGTTTGACAACGACGAGATTTTGTCTTGACAGAGTGTAGGAAAAGAAAGCTTGAAGCGGCGTACACACGACCGAGGTTCTCGCTGGAAACCAGCGAGAACCTCGCTGGAAGCTGCATTCCAGCGAGGACCTCGGCCGTGTGTACGCTCTCGGCGAGCATCCCGTCGGGAAGCCCGTCGAGCAGAAATAGAGAGCACGCTCTCTATTTTCTCGACGGCCCGCCTGGATGAATGGCTGGTTGCCATTCCCGACGGGCGGGTCGCCGATTTTGACGGCCGGCAGGGAACCTCGACGGGCGGAACGATGTGTTCTGCCCGTCGAGGTTCTCTGCCGCGTGTACGCGGCCTGACAAGATTCTAGACAAGCCTGACAAGGAGCTCGTCGAGGAAAACAATGTTTCTTTCACGACGAGTTCCTCGGTCGTGTTTAGGAGGCCTCAAAGGAAACCTCTGTGGAGAGCAATACAGAAGCTACCTTCATGACCACCTTCTGAAAATGCAGTTTGCCTGCCTGCCCTCACTTTAATACTTTCTAAAGCCCCCATAGACAGAGCGAATTTCTTTCCTCTATGGCCGGCTTAAGACACAGGCCCAGAACTTTGCAGATCAAAAGAAGTAAAAACAGACAATGACTGAGGCCACTGGGCCAGCACAAAAGCCAGGGACCTGGTATTTTTCGAAGGAGAGTCTAATAATGGCTGCATACATGCTTCCTCGATTCAAGTTTCACCAAAAGTTGTAATTTTTAAAGTCTGCCTAATTTCCAGATATGTTACAATATACGGCAAGAATTGTATTTTCAGAACAACTCCACTATTAATCATTAAAAAGCCATCCTAAGGCCTCATGCACACTTAAACTCCAAAACGCTGCTTTTTTTCTGCCTCCTAACTCCCCTCCAGGTTAACCTATATGTCCATGCACACTATAGGCCAGGGGCGTCAAACTCAATTTCATCACAGGCTGCATCAGCATTATCTTTACCCTCAAAGGGCCAGTTGTATCTGTAAAACTATGTATGCAGATGTAGCAAGGTCTCTGGCCTCCTTCAATCTAATGAGGACCTCCAGGACCAGAGATAGCTGACATCCTTCTGTATGTGGTGGGTTGTGAGGAATAGTGGGTGTAAGGTGGATAAAGTTATTGGGCGCCAGACACTTCTTAAATGCAAAAGAGATATTTATTTATCTTACAAACTTTTGGGGGGAAAGAGGGTTAGGGCCAGGATGCCAGGACACCCTTGGGTAGTTGCAAGTTTAATTGGCAGACTTCACTAGGACAGCCATGCAGGGAAAGGTCTCCAGCAAGAAGCCACATCTTCACATGCAAGAATGCTGTCTCCTATGGAAACAGTCTTTACAGTTCGTGGCGAGTGTGCATTTTCAAGTACAGTCACTGTAGATCTGAGGGGGACGTGCAAGGAAAATAAAAAAACAGCATTTTAACTTGAACATGATTGGATGATAAAAACAGCAGAGCTTCCCCTCATTTTAGAACTTCCCCTCAGATCTACAGCGACTACACTTTCAGTGCACTTGTAGTGTAAAGTGGATTTGCCTTTTGTAAATAACCCCCAGAGTGTACAGAACAGGTTAAATATCATCCAGTTAGGGTTTACATCAGCTAGAAAACATGTTTACTTCCATTGAATGTGACATTTATATTCTGTGATCTTTTCTTGGCGAAATCAACTGTTAAACTGTATATCTGTCATCTCCTAAAATATCTCTGCTTTATGAGAAGTGGCTTATTTGTGTCTTGACCGTAATTCTTTAAAAGAACTTCTACTTTCTTGTGGTAAATCAATGAATTAGCTGTCCAGTGACACCAGGCCTGCACAATTTGAGAGAGTGTGTTACTCACTAAGTGGTATCTCCAAACATTTCATCAGTGTGTCAAATACCCCACTTTTGTCATGTGACCTGATGAAAAAACAGATCTAAAAACATCTAAAACAGAACCACGTCCTGTACATTTGAACACTCTATACCAAAGAAAGAAAATCAGCAGGCAAGAAAACATTTTATATTGTATATTGCCATTTTTGACTGAATCAGGCAACAATGACATATCCATGGTGGCAAGCAGAGGGGCACAATATTAGGTCAGGATTTGCCAGCAACCTTTCCCCCAACAGCATCATTAAAGTGGACCTAGCAACAGGGGCGGACTGACCATTGAGGAACTCGGGCACTGCCCGAGGGCCCCATGCCACTAGGGGGCCCCATCAGGGTTGCCAGGCTCATTAAAACCAGGGACAGTATGTAAAAATCTGTGTTTTTTTTTACATCTGTCCCTGGTATGTCCAAAACCTACATGCTTTTGATGTGAAAATCCCGAGATTTTAGCTGCCCTGCCTCTGTACTGCCACCTGGCTTGGTGGCCATCTGTAAGCCTGGGGATCCATAATCTACTATTGCCCGGGTTACCCATGAGTTGTCAGTCCGCCCCTGCCTAGCAACAGATACAGTGCATCCGGAAAGTATTCACAGCACTTTACTTTTTCCACATTTTGTTACCGTATGTTACAGCCTTATTCCAAAATGGATTCAATTGATTATTGTCCTCAAAATTCTACAAAGAATACCCTATAATGACAACATAAAATACGTTTGTTTGAAATCTTTGCAAATTTATTAAAAATTAAAAACGATAATAATCCCATATACATAAGTATTCCCAGCTTGTATGATGCTACAAGCTTGGCACACCTATTTTTGGGCAGTTTCTCCCATTCTTCTTTGCAGGACCTCTCAAGCTCCATCAGGTTGGATAGAGAGCATTGGTGCACAGTCATTTTTAGATCTCCCTAGAGATGTTCAAATGGGTTCTGGGCTCTGGCTGGGCCACTTAAGGACATACACAAAGTTGTCACGTAGCCACACCTTTGTTATCTTAGGGGCATTGTCCTTTTGGAAGACAAAAGTTCACTACAGTCTGAGGTCCAGAGCGATCTGAGAAGGTTTTCATCAAGGATGTCTATGTACATTGCTGCATTCATCTTTTCCTCAATTCTGACTAGTCACTGAGTGCCTGCCCCTGAAAAATATCCTCACAGCATGATACTGCCACCACCATGCTTCACTGTAGGGATAGTATTGGCCAAGTGATGAGCTGTGTCTGGTTTCCTTCAGCCATGAAGCTTGGCTTTCATCTTGCCACTTTACCATACAGGCCTGATTGGTGGAGTGCTGCAGAGATGGTTGTTCTTCTGGAAGGTTTTCCTCTGTCCACAGAACTCCGGAGCTCTGTCAGAGTGACTACCGGGTTCTTGGTCACCTCCCTGACTAAGGTCATTCTCCGACGCTCATTTTGGCCGACTCTAGGAAGAGACCAGGTGGTCCCAAACTTTTTCCATTTACGAATGATGTGCTCATTGAGACCTTCAATGCAGCAGAATTATTCTGTACTCTTCCCCAGATCTGTGCCGCGATGCAATCCTGTCTGGGAGTTCTATAGACAATTCCTTGAAATTCATTGTTTCATGGCTTCATGGTTTGTGCTTTGACATGCACTGTTAACTGTGGGACCTTTTAAAGAAAGGTGTGTGCCTTTCCAAATCATGTCCATTCAACTGAATTTACCACAGGTGGACTCAAGGATGATTGGTGGAAACAGGATGAGCCTGAGCTTAATTTTCAGCCTTTGACACTACTTTTGAGTTTCACATTACTACACTTCTGCTCCTGGATGGTGTACACTAATTATAAACTTGCCACAGGAGAGAGAAAATGATTTTAGTTTAGCAGAACAAACTCCATCTCCTAGCAATGTTTGAAAAATAAACAACAATTTTCAGGGCCTGTTCGCAGCCTTTGCATTGGGCTGTACAGTGCCAATGCAAAAAGACAATACATTACAATACAAATATCTCACTACCCCCACCTCGCCCTCAAGCAATTTCCCAGCAATTACCCACCCCCACTGCAAAAAAACTACACCTACTTGAAACAAATATCCCCCAAGATCAAACCCCCCCACCTATAAAGCAACCCCCAACAGCAACATCCCCCAAACCAAGCAAAGATTACTACCCCTGAAACATACCTTCCTTCGCTCATGCAAACTTCCCTTCTCTTAAAGTATACTTCAAGGCAAAACTTTAGTTTTGGATAGAGTGCAGAGAAATTAGAACACCTGACAGTTTTTATTGCTGTCACCAGAAATGTAAAAAAAAGTGACCAAATCCCCTAATTTTCAGGGTTTTTCCCACACGTCCTACCGAGTTTCCCTGAAAATAAGCCCGGGTCTTATATTAATTTTGGCAACAAAAGACACAGTAGGGCTTATTTTCGGGGTAGGTCTTACTGTGTAATGTGCGGTCTTCTCTCCCCCTCTCCCTCCCTGCCTGTCAGCAATCCCCAGTGTGAACTGAGTTAAAAATGCTTGTAAAATCCTATAATCCACTCTATTACAGTAGTATATAATGTACAATGTATGTTTTTTGTAATATAATTGTGCCAAATACCTTCGTTATAGTGCCGCTCTGTGCTTCTGTTACCCGCCGGAGCTCTCTTCCCTGCAATTATATTACAGAAACAAACACATTGTACATTATATACTACTACTAGAGTGGATTATAGGATTTTACATGCATTTTTAACTTATTTTTGGGGTAGGGCTTATATTGCAGCCCTCCTTGAAAATAACGCTAGGTCTTATTTTCAGGGTAGGTCTTATTTTTGGGCAAACAGGGTATTTGGCTATGGGACAAGTGAAGGGACATCTCTGCAATGGGATACAGATGGCAAAAAAAAAAAAAAAACTCCCTTACGCTATCCAAAATGGAAAAAAACGTTTTCCCTATAGTTCTACTTTAACCAATCCTCCTAATAAATTTAACCACAAGAAAACACCCTCTCTCCAAAAGTACTCCACCCCCTTGCCCAGCAAAGCGCTCCCCTCCCAAAAGAAACTTCATCCAGGCAGAAGTTCTTACCACACCCAATCCCCTTGTATATGGTTTTAATGATTGGGTTAGAACTACCGGTACTTTAAATGCCCATTCACACCATGCACTGATGCACTTATTACAACATGTGGCAACACGTGTTACATATGTAGCACATGAAGCAGGATCACACTAAGGTGCATTGCAAGGCACTGCCAAAACTGCCACACACATTTTTTGGTGTGTTAGGCAGTTCATTTAAATAAAAGGGTACCTTAACACAACACATGTTAACTCAAAATAATGTGAATGGACCCTAAGTGGAGTTTTGCTGCAAATAAGACCCACATGCTTAGTAAAGTTCATTTCGCACATTGGATCAATAACGTTATGGTGTTACACATAAGTCTTCAAGGTATGGCGCATCCTCAACTTGAATTATCGCCATTCTCCAGGTTGCACAATGCTTTAGCCAGTCTCATGCAGGCGTTAAATTCTTGCTGAGATTTGGAATTCTATAAATAACATTTGCAGAGCACGTCTCATATTTAACACAGGCCAGCGATAGGAGCATCAAAGTGCTACAAAACAGTTGCCCAAATCCCTCCATAGTCTTTCTGCATTTCCTGTAATTCCGACTGATGGCTTTAAAGGATTACTTACAGCTAAAGGCCCAGTCCTCACACATCGATACTTTATAATAGGGGTTTGACAGAAACTGGAGATTGAACCTGTCACAAAAATGCAAACAAAGCATATAATGAAAAGATGTACGAGCAGAAGATAAAGAATAACTGAACCCAAGAACAAAAAATTGCAAAATATTGTAGCCTTCAGTCCTTTAGTGTTCACACCATGTGGGTGCGAGCATTCCTGGTCGTTTATTAATTTCAAAGAGCTGCCCTATGCACAAAAGTAAGAAATATGCAAAATAAGTCACTGACACTTTTTCGAAAACTGAGTGAGTTCAATGCATTAACAAGAGGTGTTCAGGTGAAAAAAGGAATTCAGGCTAGGTTCACACACATGCGGGCCAAGGTTTGCGTGGGCATGAGAGCCCATTCATCTGAATGGGCTGCCCCGTGCCCTATGAAACGCAGGAAAGAAGTCCCTGCAGTAGTGGCTGGTGGTATTTGTTTTGGGGGGGGGGGCGGCAAACAATCCTTCCCCCAGACGGTCAGGTCACAGGCACCCCCCCGGTTGGTCAGCCCAGCACTTACTCTATCTAGTTTGCAGGCAGCACTTCCCCTGGGCACTTTCACCCTGCATCTCCTCCCTCCTCCTCGGTGGCCAATAGGATCTCTTCTCTTCTCGGCCAATCTGGGACGGGTGTCAGGACCTGCTACCTGATTGGCGGAGAGGAGAATCAGGAAGACAATAGCGAAAATTAATTTTCTATTGTCACACAACTGGGTGGGCTCGAAATGCAGTGCTCTGCACCCCAGGCCCACCTTTTTTTAGCTGAGACAGCAGTGGTAGCCATTAGCAGTCAATTGCCAATCACAGCTAGACAGCCAATGAAGAGAGAGAGGGGGTGGGGTCGAGCCGTGTCTGAATGGAGAGCACCTGCTCAGGGGCACGCCTGCTTGTGTGCCTCCATTGCAAGCTGATTGCTCTGGGGACGGCCAACGTGAAGGAGAAGCCAGGAGCACCGAGAAGAGGAGGATAGGGGCTGCTCTGTGCAAAACAACTGCACAGAGCAGGTAAGTATGACATCGTTATTATTTTATTTTTTTGCCTTTAATATCACTTTAAATACAAACTTATTTTTTATTGTATATATACTAAAAACATATTTAAAAACCTCAATCTAAGATGTTTCCAAAATTATCCTGAATAGGGCAAGGATTTCATCATGTGTATTTCCACTTTTTTAGACCACAACCAAAAAATCTATAGATCATAATGATAACATTTTCAAAAAAATATATCTATATAGGGAGTGTATCAGTTTTCAGTAGGTAACAGTTGTAGGTCCAAGAAAAAGTTCTACTGAAGACTGATATACTATATGATATGATATATGATATATATATAAATATATATATATATTATTGTATCAATATATCAATATAATCTAAATATATTTGGTTCAATAAACGAATGCCCACATACTCGCTCCTCCAGAAGGTATGGAATAAAGCGAAACAACTCCAGAAGGTCACAGGGTTCACCGTGTACAGCCTGCTTTGGGGGAACAATACATATGCCGAGCTAGCCAAGATTAAGCAGGGTTTTAGATGGCGCCCCATATAACACACCTCAGGCAAGTATTCCATAACGGTGCCCTGCTTCAGTTTAGTGCTCTTCAGTCTAGATATGCATTCCTATCCACTATGTTGTTTTACTATTTACAATTGCAGCACGCTGTCAGAGCCCAGGGGGATGCGGTGGAGTGAGTTCAGTGCCCCACTCCAGTTTTCCACATATTACAGGATGCATCTGAGACTAAGGGCATCATCTCCCAGTGCTATAACATGCTGTTAGTTTCGTTTTTGGAGGGGCACCCCATGAAAGTAGCGAGTCAGTGGGAGGCCGATTCGGACCCATAGCAGGGGAGGTGTGGGAGGAGGCATTACAGGCAGTCAATGCATGTTCGCTCAATGTGGCACAAAAGGTGTCTCAATTGTACATTCTACTGAGAGTACATTATACCCCGGTGAAACTCTTCAAAATGGGCAGGGTACCCAACCCATTGTGTAACAGATGCAGGGCGGTGTCTATAGTTTCGATTCACCTGCTCTGGCGTTGCCCCAAACTCCACAGATTTTGGACGGGGTTCTGGCTACACTCAATTTAGTGTTTCAGAACAACGTACCTCTTGACCCGTTATGCTGCCTGCTTGGAGTTCTGGAGGGGGCGATACCAGAGGAGCTGACTCGAATGGCATTTGCCAGAGCGCTGTTTCGGGCTAGGAAAACCATCCTTTTGAACTGGAAATCAGATGCACCGCCCACGGTCAAAACTTGGATACTACATATGGGTAAAACGCTTATAATGGAGAAATACATTTACCAGCACAGGGGAAATGCTGACACGTTTGATAGGCTTTGGTATTCATGGCTTGGCACACTTGGCTTAAGCCCTATGGAACTTGTACGGATGAGGCTGCTGAGGGGTGTATAGGACTAGACATAGTGGTGAGGGGAGGTCCGGTTGGCCATTTGTATGAACGCCCGAACAGTCGGCAGGCTAGGGGTGGAGTGGGGTTGGGCTACCGGGATACAGATTGAGTCTTATATGCCAGTAGGGGTCAAGAGCATACTGCTAGTTGTACTTATTGGCTGTTGTACGCAAGGATTGTCGTTGCAATGTCATTAAGTCGGGAACATAGTGTACTGTATGTTTCTTACTCTGTGGGCCAGATTCTCATAGACTTACGACGGCGTATGTCCACATACGCCGTCGTAAGTCAGAATTTACGCCGTTGTATATGCGCGCCTAAATTCTTAGAATCAGTTACGCATAAATTCGGCCAAGATACGAGCGGCGTAAGTCTCCTACGCCATCGTATCTTGGGTGCATATTTATGCTGGCCGCTAGGTGGCGCTTCCGTTGTTTTCTGCGTCAAATATGCAAATAAGCAAGATACGCCGATTCTCGAACGTACGTGCGCCCGTCGCAATTAGTTACGCCGTTTACGTAAGACATACGCCGGCGTAAAGATAAAGCTTCTCTCTAGGTGGCGTATCCCATGCAAGGTTTGGACGTCGGAACAGGCGTATATTTTTACGTTGTTTACGTAAGTCGTACGCGAATAGGACTGTGCTTAAGTTACGTTCACGTCGTAGTCAGTTTTCGACGTATCTTAGGCATACTATCCGACCCATGCACACTGGGATTACGTCCACGGACGGTGCATGCGCCGGGGTTGAGGACAAGGTAGCCCTCTATTGGAAAAAGTAACAATTGCATATAACTTCCAACATGTACTGTAAGTTAGCTCAGGGCCTAGACAGGTCTGGGGGACTCTCTCCCTACTCCGTCCCCCCCACCTGAAAGTACAAAGCATGTGACTTTAGGAGACAGCAAGGGAGTGTGGCATAGCATCATAGTCCACTTCAGGCTAATTCTGTAATCTACAAAAATGCTCCCAAGCAGCTAAAAAGCTCAGGCTGCAGTACATATCTGGAGCTGACCCAAGCAGTACTTTATTTTCAAGATGTCCTCAGACTTCAGCCCATACGCCTGGGGATATACTATGAATGAAGAAGTCCCCTCCCATAGAGGACGTAACGCGCACGGGAGGAGCATTGTGACGTCACCCGCGGCTATTACTTTGCTCAATATACACGCTGTATACATTGGCACCGACCGTGGTGCCTTCATTGTGAGTGTTTTTTATCTTTTATTACAATTAAATCGTTTATCCAAACGGAGAGCACTATGTTTTGGCATTTGTTTATTACATGACCTGGGATGACCTATCGGTTTCTCTGTGACGTCTCCACTACTGCTGGATTTGCTGATATTTATACATAAAGCGCATTTGACCCTCCATAATCAAAGGGTCCAGGTGGTGAGGTGAGAGTCAATTCCATGTGGTGGTGGATGTGTGTCTAGCACGTGTGAAATTATCTACACAGTCATCTGTCTGTCTACATTGGCACTCACTGGAGGTGTACTGCGATTTTATGGACTTTCTATTCATCTTTTATTATTTTATTTGAGCGCTGCACCATCTGTACTTGTTTCTCCACAGGGATTTTGTGATTATTGACCCTAGTGTTCAGCTGCTATACAGGGGTTCATTTGTCATGTTTGCGCTGATTTATTTTCTTTTTATTCCTTTAAGCTAGTGCATTGTTGGTTCACTTATCTTTTCCTTCGATTTCCCTTCTAAATGTTTTTTTCTTTGTCTGACTTTCTCACTTCCTGTAAGCTTTCCCCCATCACCCCCTGGGGGTTAGTCAGCCGGAACAGCTTATTGAGGAAGAACAGGAAGTGAGAAATTCAGACAAAGAAAACAAATAAAAAAACATTTAGAAGGGAAATGGAAGGAAAAAGTTTAGTGAACCAACAACTTAAAGGAACCTATTTAGAAATTAAAAAACAAACCTTTACAACAGGTGAAAAGGAGGTTAACTGGAGAAGAGGAGGTCATCTGCAGGTGAGAAGGGGGCAAATGCAGAAGAGAAAGATGCACACTGCAGGTGAGAAAAATGTAAACTGTAGATGAGAAAGGGGAGATGCGTAGGGCAGCAGGGAGCCAACTGCATCTGCACAAGCCCTTCGTTTCCTTGTGAGCAATTTAATCAATAACTTTTTGACTGTACTGCCATGAGATAACATTCACTTATTTTATTTTCGCACTCACAGTGTTAAACATTTAAGCTTTTCCACAGGCACACAATGAGGAATCTGTGTCAAGTCTTGACTCCCCGCTCCATGGACCGAGTCCCACTTCATCTGGATGAATGGAACATGTGTGTACAGACATGGCCCCCTCCCTCTGCTCTGTGCGCAGCCACAGCATCATCAGTGCTCACCAACATCAGCACAGAGAGATGGGTACTCCGAGAGAAAGGATCAGTGTGGAGGTCAGTACACTTCATGGAGAAGGGTGGGGGTTGCCTTTTTTATCACTAACCCCAGGGCATTTAGGAAGTTTGCGTAGAATGCTTTGTTTCAGAACTATTTCAGATTCCACGTCAGCTTGTGTCATTAACTGCTGCATGTCAAACAGGCAAATCAGCTTTTAACAGGAGTTCTGTGTCAGGTTTCCTCTCTTGATAGTTAAATGCTAAAGGATTATTATCCTGAAGAACATAGCTTTATGTAATACTATTACTAACCCCTTAAAGGGTTGTGTTTTGCCTGCATTTTGGTGGAGCAGAAGCACCTTGCTAACTCTAATGTTATCTCTCACATGCTAGCAGTAGATCTGTATAGCTACTGTAAGTGTAACTTTTATGACTTTAGCAGGGGCTCATGTTGAGGGATGCAGGTAGAGGGCCTTTGGAATTTAAGGCAGGCCATAGATGATGCGATTTTCTTTCCTGTAACCGTGGGTTACAGGAAAGAAAATCGACTGATTCCCCCCCATAAACACAGTCAGTGGCGATGGGGGAATCCATCCTATTGTGTTCTCCCTGCGGGGGGGGGGGGGGGGTGGACGCAGGGAGCCATACTTGGCAGGAGAACACAGTAATATTAGTAATTGCATGCTAAAAAATCTGACATGCTGGTTGTACCCAAGTCGATCGATCTAGTTGGGTGCAATCAGCCTGTACCCAAGTCGATCAATTGATCTAGTTGGGTACAATCAGCCTGTACCCAAGTCTATTGATGGATCGACTTGGGTACAATCAGCCTGCCCAGACATGGATTCAAATCTGGGCCGGTTCAGCAGATATTAAACATCTATGGCCGGCTTAAAGGAGTTGTAAAGGAAAAACATTTTTTGCCTAAAATTAATGTCTGCAAGGCAGACAGACAGAATAGTGTAATGATTCTGTTAACAAACGAGTAAATACCTATAAAATTCCTTCATCTATATCACTTTCGGTGTTCTAGTTTCTGTTCTCTCATTCACTTCCTGGTTTGCATCATTTGTTCATGTAAGAACTACATTTCCCAGCATGAATTGCGGCACGCCCAGTAATTCACACCTCCTTGAAGTCTCTAACATGTAGAGAGCGTCCTGCCACACAGATGTAGTTCCCAGGAGGGGGTGAGCATGTTACTGACCACCGCAGTAAAGTCTCCCTTCACGGTGGTCAGTAAAATCAGACAAGCAGGAATTGAACAGAACAGAGAAGAAATAGAGCAACTTCTGAGCAAAAACGAACAATGAGGAAGTGAAAAGAGGAATGTCTGCGGGTAAATGATGCTTATTATGAACATTTTTTTTTTCCTTTACAACCGCTTTAACTCTTTCTCTCTTTATATCAATTATGCCTCTGTCTCTCTCTCCCTCACTCTTTCTATATACAGTATATTTATCTATCTTTTTATCTATATAACGCTTGTAAATTATTTCTTCTCTTCTCTCCTCCCTTTCCTCTGTATTCCATTCACTGGAATTTCCGTCTTGAATGTCAGGACAGGGAAAACTCCTAACTTGCCCCAGATGTTAGTGGGCACAAATCATTCATATTCATCTATACAGGAATATACTTTCATAAAATATGCGCTGCCTTGGCTGACTTCTCTGAGTGCAGAAGGTAAATTCCTTGTAAAATGTGACCTCTTCTTCCTGAAGTCAAGCACAAATTTCAGCAGGAAAGCCTAATTGTTTGACCAATGCACAATGTGACTGTTTATGCTTTACTATGAAGTTCTGTTTCTGATTTACTGTTATTGTTAGACATTTTTATGTAATAATAAACTAAATTGGGGGAATCGTTTACACTGGTGGGTAGCGTCTACATTGGTTGCTATAATGAGATTGGAGGCAGAGTGACAAACTCACCCTAATTTGTATATGAATCAGTGTTGCGCTCCCAAAGCTTAATGAACTTACTTTTAGTGAAATATATAATAACACTTTTGCCCCGTACATACAATCAGAATTTCCATCGGGATAAACTCTGACGGAATTCCGTTCAAGCTGTCTTGCATATACACTGTCACACCAAATTGTGACCGTCCAAAACGCGGTGACGTACAACACTACGACAAGCAGAGAAAACTTAAGTTCAATGCTTCTGAGCATGCGTTGACTTGATTCTGACCATGCATGTTTTTTTCTATGTCGGAGTTCCATACAGACCAACAGAATTTATTTTTCTAACTCCGTCGGAATTTTGGATGGAAAAACTCCAATGGGGCACACACGCTGTCGGAATATCAAGATGAAAAAATTCCGCCTGACTTTTTCCATCGGAAATTACGATCATGTGTACAAGGCATAAATGTATAAAATATATTAATAAATCAATTTGCATAGAGGAATATGTGAATATTTCAGCAAACACAAAAATATATACTATAAACCAAACGTGAAAAAATGGTACACTGTAATATCTAAATAGTGTGAAATCAAATCAGTCTTGTACAAAAAAAGTGCAAGATATCTAAAATAATAGTGCATAAGTGAATGACCACCGCCATCAACTTAATGCCTCGTACACACGATCGGATTTTCCGTGTGTGGCAGGGGGCGTGTCCTATGCCTACATACATTTGCTAGTAGGAGTCCCTCACTCCCATCTCAAAATGTTGGGAGGTATGGTAAATGATCAGTAAAATGCTGGCCTTTAGATATTTTCTTTAAGGCTGCTTTCACACTGAGGCACTTTGCAGGCGCTAGAACGCAAAAAATAGTGGCTGCAAAGCGCCTTCAAAGTGCCTCTCCTTTCACTCCAATGTGAAAGCCCAAAGGGTTTTTACACTGGAGCGGTGTGCTGGCAGAATGGTAAAAAAAGTCCTGCTAGCCACATCTTTGCCGCGCTGTAGGAGTTGTGTATACACCACTTCTAAAGTGCCCTTGCCCATTAAAATCAATGGGCAACACTGCCAAACCACCAGCAAAGCGCCGCTGCAGCGGAACATTGCCGTTGGTTTTAACCCCCGGGGTTAAAAGTGCCCCACTAGCAGCTGAAAACTTCTGCAAAAACAACTGTAAAGCGCACTAAAAATAACAGCGCTTTACCGCTGATGCCTCAGTGTGAAAGCGGCCTAAATGTGCAAAGCTTCTCATACATGAATCGAAATTCAACCAGTTCCTCAGGGGCCGGCTGAATTTCATTGCGTATATGGGCAGTGTGGTTGTACAGAATCGATCTACCGATTAGGGTTGCCACCTCATCCCTTTAAAACCGATCACATATTAATTACACAGGTCCTGAGGCTGATAAAGATGGCAATTAAACTCACTTGGTGCC
Organism: Rana kukunoris; assembly: GCA_029574335.1. Taxonomy (NCBI): domain Eukaryota; kingdom Metazoa; phylum Chordata; class Amphibia; order Anura; family Ranidae; genus Rana; species Rana kukunoris. Next base: position 410,850,743 of record CM056051.1, read on the forward strand.
GTATCTGCATTAAACTAGCCTCAGAACCTGTGTAATAATTATGTGTTTGGGTTTAAAGGGATGAGGTGGCAACCCTACTACCAATCGACTTAAAGCGGAGTTCCACCCTTAAAATCACTTTTTTTCATTACATCCAGCATACTGGCGTCAGCGCCAGTATGCTGTTTTTTTTTTTTTTTAATGCGCGTACTTACTTTATATCACAACATTGAATTCCAGGCGCACCGCGGAGTGTCGCCGCTATAAGGCGTCACGCCTTCCGTAAACAGCCGATTAGCATTCGGCTTTTACTCGGCGCCTGCGCACAGACCCAGGAGCTGACTGCGCAGGCGCCGTATATAGCCGCGTCACGCCCTCCGAAAAAACCCGAACTAGGACCAGCTATTTTCGGCGCCTGCGCAGTCAGCTCCTGGGTCTGTGCGCAGGCGCCGAGTAAAAGCCGAATGCTAATCGGCTGTTTCCGGAAGGCGTGACGCCTTTTAGCAGCGACACTCCGCGGTGCGCCTGGAATTCAATGTTGTGATATAAAGTAAGTACGCGCATTAAAAAAAAAAAAAAACAGCATATTGGCGCTGACGCCAGTATGCTGGATGTAATGAAAAAAAGTGATTTTAAGGGTGGAACTCCGCTTTAAGTACAAACTCCTTGTCAGATTTTTGCCACTCGGCTAAAGCTTGCAACATTGATAAGTGTAGTCTCACGGTGGGAAAGTCTCCCACTGTCAAAATACAATAGCTCAACGGGGAGGATTCCCCCATCAACATCAAATGTGTGGAAGGGCAAATCAAGTCAGTCTTTTTCATTCATTTATTTATGGGCTGCCTTTAAGTGTTGTTCATATTATCCTGCTTTTTTTTCAATTCCAAAATGCACTCTTTGCATCTATGCATACACATACTGGGCCAGATTCTCAGAGGCGCTACGACGGAGTATCTCAGATACCCCGTCGTATATCGCCGTTTTTTTTGGCTCATATCTATGCGAGTGATTCTTAGCATCACTTTGGCATAGATATGCTTGAACATCCGACAAGTGTAATACCATTACACTTGCGGATCGTAGTTGTAACGTTGCCTATGCAAATGAGGCTACTACGCCGATTCCCGGTCGCTTTTACGCTGCACCGTCGTCGCATACGTCGTTTTCGTTCGCGTAAGGTTACCCCTGCTTCTATGAGGAGTAACCTTACGAAGTACCGTCAGATGCCATATTAAGTATGGCGTCGGGTCAGCGTCGGCTTTTTCCATCGCTTACGTCGTTTTACTAACTCGTTCGCGAATAGGGCATTGCGTAGTGATGATCACGTCGTTTTGACATCGGTTTCAACGGCGCTTTCCGACGTGAGCTGGAGCATGCGCACTGGGCTTTTTCCCCGGCCGGCGCATGCGCAGTTCGTTCGACGCAGGGCCGCGCTTCATTTAAATAGAAGCCGCCCCCTTTGAATTACGCGGACTTACGCTGGGCCATTTTCGCTACGCCAAAGCAAACTACGGAGCAAATGCTTAGAGAATACGGCACTTGCTCTAGTACGATGCAGCGGCGTAGTGTAAATCTGGCCCACTGTATACAAGGGTTTGTACACATTCACACCTGTGAATAAAATGCTTGCCCTCAGATTTTTCGAATTATAGCTACAGATCTAAACACAGTGCATAGACCCATTGGAAACAATGGGGCTGATTTACCAAGCCTGTGCGCCAAGACTCATGGTGCACAAGCAGGAGTAAACCTGTTTTTGACATTTACAAAAGAAACACGCTGCCAGTGCAGCGTGTTTCCTCATTTACTAAAGTGCCTAATGCGCCCAGAAGAGGGCGCACAGCACGCCAGTACAGAGCTGGCGTGCGGCATTTAGTAATGTAAACATCGGGGATTCGGGCGGGAGTTTATGAGGGGAGGGAGGGGGGTGATGCAGGGGAAGTGTAGTGACATGTGTTTAAAACTTGTGTGGCGGGCCGATTTGAAAGGGAAAGTGACTTTTGGGACCCGATCCCCGTGCCCTTGCAAAGTACGCTAGAACCTCGGAAGGTTCACTTGCATACTGGGCATGCGCAGAGGGAAAAATCGGAGCTCACCGCGCGCCTCTTCAGTACGCCGGGAAATCCTTGGTAAATACCAGGCGGCGTAGCAGTGTTTGCACTGCCTGGAGCGGCGCACGGCAAGCTCCGAGCTGTTCTCGGGCTGCGCTGACACTGAAGGGGAACTCCGCGCCAAATTTCAAATGTGAAACCGGCGCGGCTTCCCCCCAGGGGTACAATAGGCTCTCCGGCTTGGTCCGGAACGTGAGGGGTTAACCCACGCCAAAATCGGCGTGGGGTTCCCCCCCAGATCCGTACCAAGCCCTCATCCCAGGCATGCAGTCTGGCCGGACAGGAATGGGGGTGGGGACGAGCGAGCGGCCCCCCCCCCTCCTCCTGAGCCGTACCAGACCACATGCCCTCGACATGGGGGAGTGTGTGCTTTGGGGGAGGGGGGCGCTGCCCCCCCACCCCAAAGCACTCTTGTCCCCATGTCGATCGGGACAAGAGCCTCTTCCCGACAACCCTAGCCATTGGTTGTCGGGGTATGCGGGCGGGAGCCAATCAGAATCTGGGAGCCCCGTTTAATAAGGTGGCCCCAGATTCGGGCCCCCACCCTATGTGAATGAGTATGGGGTACATCGTACCCCTACCCATTCACCTGGTGAACGTTTTCACTTTTGAGGTCTCTTCCGCCGCCCCCTTCAAATTCTTCTGCCTGGACGGGGGTCGTACATCCCATCCAGGACTTGGACGTGGCGGGCTTCTCGTCGCTGTCTTCTCTTTCTGCCGCTGCCCCCTTCACCACGAAGCTCCGTGCTTGTTTGATGAGGGCAGCGGGCTTCCGTCGTCTTCTCCGGGGCGAGGGTCGTACATCCCACCCCGGATTTCGTCGCCGTCTTCTGCCGCTGCCCCCTTCACCACGAAGCTCCGTGCTTGTTTGATGAGGGCAGCGGGCTTCCGTCGCAGTCTTCCGCCGCGGGGTGACACTCGCGGGCTTCTTCTTCCATTCGATGTTGACACGGCGAGGTCCGGCGCTGAAATGCCTTCTGAGCGGCGGGCAAGGACTTATATTGGCATTGGGCGTGGCGTGGTTATGCCAACATGTGACCTTAACCCATGTGACAGTGATGTGACGTGACATCACTGTCACATGGGTTAAGGTCACATGTTGGCATAACCACGCCCACGCCCAATGCCAATATAAGTCCTTGCCCGCCGCTCAGAAGGCATTTCAGCGCCGGACCTCGCCGTGTCAACATCGAATGGAGAAGAAGAAGCCCGCGAGTGTCACCCCGCGGCGGAAGACTGCGACGGAAGCCCGCTGCCCTCATCAAACAAGCACGGAGCTTCGTGGTGAAGGGGGCAGCAGCGCAGAAGACGGCGACGAAATCCGGGGGGGGGGGGGGGGGGATGTACGACCCTCGCCCCGGAGAAGACGACGGAAGCCCGCTGCCCTCATCAAACAAGCACGGAGCTTCGTGGTGAAGGGGGCAGCGGCAGAGAAAGACGGCGACGAGAAGCCCGCCACGTCCAAGTCCTGGATGGGATGTGCGACCCCCATCCAGGCCGAAAAAATCGAGGGGGGCGGCAAAGAAGAAGGCCTGGCCCCCGCGGCGGAAGACAACGTCGAGAAGCCCGGAGAGTGGCGCCCTCCGGCGGAAGACGGCGAAAGAAGCCCTGGCCTCGGGAGGAGCCAGGCAGAAGCGGAGGAGCCCGAGGTGGGGCGACACCCCGTTGTTCTCCGCTGTTTTCGGCGGGGGCCGGCCCCCCCCGGATGTAAAAGAGCTTCATTTTGGGGTGGGGGCACAGTCGAGCATGGCGGAGAGCATGGGTGGGTGTTTCCCCCCCCCGGCAGAAGACGGCTAGAAGACCGAGGAGTGGCGACGCCCCCGTTGTTCTCCGCCATTTCCGCCGGCCCCCCCCGGATGTAAAAGAGCTTGATTTGGGGTAGGGGCCTGGCCGAACATGGCGGAGAGCATCGGTGGGTGTCTCTCTCCCCGGCGGAAGGCGGCGGCGAAGACCGGGGGGGGGGGGGTAGGTGTACCCCCCCGGCGGAAGGCGAAGACCGAGGAGGGGTTTCGCCCCCGTTGTTCTCCGCCATTTCCGCCGGCCCCCCCCGGATGTAAAAGAGCTTGATTTGGGGTAGGGGGGGGGCCTGGCCGAACATGGCCGAGAGCATCGGTGGGTGTCCCCCCCCCCGCGGAAGGCGGCGGCGAAGACTGGTGCGGGCTGGAGCCCCCCCGGCAGAAAACGTCTGGAAGACCGAGGGGCTCCGCCCCCGTTGTTCTCTGCTTTTTTCGGCCGGCCCCCCCCCGGATGTGAAAGAACTTATTTTGGGGTGGGGCCTGGCTGGACTGGATGGCGGAGATCATCGGTGGGTGTCCCCCCCCGGCAGAAGACGGCGAAGCCCGGGGCCCAATGGGCTGGTGGTGGGGGGGTCCCGGCAGAAGACCCCCGGAGCTGACTAATAAATTATTTTTTTCTGTGTTTTTTTTGGTGTTTACACTTTTCCACCCACCAGTGAATGGGTAGGGGTACGATGTACCCCATACTCATTCACATAGGGTGGGTGGCCAGAATCTGGGGGCCCCCTTAATATAGGGGGCTCTCAGATTCTGATAAGCCCCCCGCCCGCATACCCCGAACAACCAACGGCCAGGGTTGTCGGAAGAGGCTCTTGTCCCGATCGACATGGGGACAAGAGTGCTTTGGTGGGGTGGGGGGGCAGTGCCCCCCTCCCCCACAGCACACACTCCCCCATGTCGAGGGCATGTGGTCTGGTACGGCTCAGGAGGGGGGGGGGGCGCTCGCTCGTCCCCACCCCCATTCCTGTCCGGCCAGACTGCGTGCCTGGGAGAAGGGTTTGGTCTGGATCTGAGGGGGAACCCCACGCCGTTTTTTGGCGTGGGTTTAACCCCTTATGTTCCAGATCAAATCTAAGAGCCTGTTGTGCACCTGAAGGGGGACCCCCACGCCGTTTTTTTTTATAATTTGGGGTGGAGTTCCCCTTTATCCCGGTCCTGTCAGGGGGGGGGGGGAATGCCTGCTCGTCTGTCCCTACAATGTATGAACAGCGATCTGTCATTTCCCCTACACAGTCCCACCCCCTTTACAGTTAGAACACACCCAGGTAACATATTCAACCCCTTCCGCGCCCCTAGTGTTAAACCCCTTCCCTGCCAGTGGCATTTTTATAGTAAGCAATGCATTTCTATACCATTGCTCGCTACAAAAATGCCAAATCTCACAAAATGTGTCCGCCACAATGTCGCATTAGCCAGAAAAAAACAATGATAGCCACCATTACTAGTAAAACAAAAAATACTACTTTCCAAAAAAAACCATAAGACCAACCCCTCAAACTTAGAACTTTTGCCCAAACCAATCAAACGCTTATTGTGATTTTTTGCAACAAAAAGATGTCCAAGAATACTTATCGGCCTAAACTGAGGGCAAACATTTTTTGAATATATTTTGGGGGAGATTTATTATAGCAAACAGTAAAAAAGATGTTTTTTTAGTTACCAATTGTCGCTATATTTTTGGGTCAAGCAAAAAAAATAAGAAAAACGCAGAGGTGATCAAATACCACCAACAAAAAAAAAAAACTAAATTTTTAGGGGGGGGGGGGGGGGGGAGGATGAGGACGCCAAATTTTTTGGGGGGCCACGTCGCACAACCACGCAATTGTCAGTCCAAAATGACGCAGTGTTGAAATGCAAGAAAATGGCCCCGTCAGTGGACCAGTAATATGCTCTGGGGCTCAAGTGGTTACAAATTAAGAATACACTAAAGTTAGCCCAATTTATGGCCATAATGTGAAAGATGATGTTACACCGAGTTAATAGATACCCAACATGTTACACTTTAATATTGCACACACTCATGGAATGGCGCCAGGGTAGTTGAAAAATACCCATAGGCAACGCTTTTTTTATGTGTTTCAGGTTACCAGTTTAGATTTACAGAGGAGGTCTAGTGCTAAAAGTATTGCTCTCGCTCTATAACGTAACGCTATGATACCTCACATGTGGGGTTTGAACGGGGGTTCAATATGTGGGCGGGGCTTACACAATTTAAGGCCCGCCCCCCATATATGGAAACATTCTTCAAACCACACATGTGAGGTATCATAGCGTGCGTAACAGCAAGAGGAATATTTATAGCACTAGACCTCACCATCTGTAAATCTAAACTGGTAACCGGAAACAATAAAAATGCTCTGCTTGTTCGCTTCTGACT